>CM053507.1:137398765-137476942 GCA_028627145.1 Eidolon dupreanum | reverse complement strand
ACAAGTAAACTCACGTAGCATTCTGTCAGTGCTGGTAAATAAGAACTGTCCTTCATAGTTGCAGTTGAAATCAGAGCTGAGCCAGAGATGGGTTGGAGGAATGTGATGTCAACAGAGGCAGCTACTGTAACCACCTCTCCACCTCTCTGAGAATAACTACAATAATAGTGATCATAATAGCAATATTTATAGAATACTCCCTACTATGTGTCTTTCATGCTTTGTCTCTCTGAACCCTCGGAACAATCAAAAGATGTAAGTGTTGTCATCTACTGAAGAAACGCAGGCATACAGTCTAGGCAACTTGCCTAAGGACACATAACTAGTAGGGATACAGGGCTAAGGATTAAAGATTCAACAGATGCTACGGTTGATTATGTGATTAATGACTTGTCATCTCCAAAGAATAAGGCTTAGAAATGAATCACATATTTCACTCTGAGAGATTGAGAAAGAAATCATTATAGAAATATATTAATATAAATATATAAAGTCGGTGATCTAAAAGAGCACAGAATTGTGAGGTGAAGGCATGAGCACCACTCACTGTTAAGGAATACCACTTTTCCTGTTTGTTATATCATTATCACATGATAATGCACTAAAATTAACTCAAGTTTAATCAAGTGATGACACCATAGCCAACTCAAACTGCCCACATTGGTCTCCTTTAAAAGTTGTCCATTCATCATCAGTGACTCCATCTCAGCAGGAAGAAATTATAAGACAATTCTAGAAATACATTCAATAAGTTTACACTGAAATTACTTTAAGCATATTCCAATGGTAACCTAAAATCTGCTAAAGTTAGTCTTAAGGAGAATTTATATCTTTTATACTAAACGCTATTAAAATATAAGGAATATAGTGCACGTACTAACAGAGCAAATAGTCTATTGTAGCAGATGTGTTTTACTAGTTTAGCAGCCCAGCTAATCTTCCCACAGCTCCTGCTGAATACAGCCTATGCCTTTATAGACCTAGTTATCACGGTGACCTCCACAACCTGAGCCTGAATGAACCAGGTAGTCACCTGACCCAACCTGTGCCAATCAGATGACTTCTCCTGGAAATATGGACTTGCCATTCACTGACTCAAAAATCTCCATTGGATGCTTAAACTAACAAGTGATGTAAAGGAACAACTGGGGTTTGGTTGCATGAATGTAGAGGAAATGAAGCCATCAAGGAAGAGGTGGGGGGAATAAGAGTGAAAGTGAAGGGCAGGGGGGCAAAAGCATAGACAGTAACAGAGGCACAGAGACACAGAGACACTCTCGCTAGAAGGAGATAGAAAGAACATTTTAATTATCTATGATTTTTGTAGTTTTTGGTTCCAGTCTCTCACAACGCCTGTCTGTACTCCTGATCCTGCGTTCTATAAGATATTTCTGCACCCACATATTAAATTCTTCTTTCTGACCTAGGTGAACTTGAGTAAAAATTATAATTAAATGGCCACTAACTATGCAGAGTGAAAAAAGCAGACGTGCAGAAAGAATCAGAGCTGAGAGACCATGTGCTACAGATGGAGAGAGAAACCAAGAGCTTTCTGGTCCCGGAAGGCCTGTACCGTGTTTCATAGGAACCCTGTGAACCATTCCTGTGAGTCCGCCCACCCTTTGCCTTCACTCATGTCAGTGGATTTCTCTTCCTAATAACAAAATGGCTTCTTTTTGGACATTGGTATTCTTTCTCTTTGTCCTTATACCTTCATTTTCTCCAATAAAATATATTTATTGTTCTTCTCCTTAGGCTTTTTAACTCAGCATTTTCAGTTGACATTAGGGGATTCAGTGACCCTTGATTGAAGATTTTAAAGTTGTTTCAGAGTCACATGAGTAAACATAAAATGCAGAAACCAAACATTATACATGAATAATGACATTCTGCTTAAGCAGTTAAGAGTAAAAGTAAAACATTACAAAGTACATGAGAGAAAGGCCAATCAGATTGTTAAAGATTTGATTAGAAATATAACATCTAGCTTCTACGTCTAAAAATACAGTGTTGTAAAAGGTATCTACACCTATATTTTTGTTAGCCTTTTTTTTCATTGTTTTATTTTTAGCATCACGTTACAAACATTGTGATATAGCAGAATTAGAAAATGTTTCTATACACATATACACATATGTATGCATAGACACACACATATATGCACACATGTACATATGCACACACATATTAAGGTTTTTTTTAAGTACCCACGATAAACATTTTGGTAAACAAATGTCAACATGAAGTTCACCGAGAGGCTAAACGACTTCCCGCGTGTGTTTATTTCCTGTACTGCCTGTGAAGAAGTCTAAAAAGAACAGTTTCTATCCAGCAGCTTTCAGAATTTCAATACGTTTTTCAAAGTTCCCTCCCAACCCCGTGCCCCAAGCAAAGGATTCCCGCTGTGTGGTTTCTAAAGATTTCACTTAAAACCAGCTGAAAACAAAGCCTGAATGGACAGTAAAACCCACACCAAACCTCTCTTTGCAACCTGTGTGGGACAAGTGGTGACTTTGTTCATTGACAAAGGCCTGAGAGAGAGAGACGCACACAGACTGCCCCTACGGTATAAGACGCTTCTCTCAAATAAATCCTTTCAAATGGTTCTAAATCATGACATGCAAAAGGAAGGAGGCTGCACAAGGAAATGGGGAGAAACTTCTAAGTTCTTCTCACACCCCATAATCCCAGAGGGACAGAAAAAAGTCTTCTCTTCTCTGACTGAGGTATTATCTTTTGTGCCATTCCCGAGATGAGTCTCTTGGCTTGGTCCTTGCAGATTTGCTTCTCTGAGGAAAATAACTTTTAGTGTTGTTGTTAGTATTGTTGCTCCCTAGAAATGAGGACTGTCTTTATTTTTTTCCAATGTCACTGTTTTTATGACTTGTAAATATAAAGTATCTGAGGAAGCTTTACTTATCAAAGGCCCTTTTTATAAAATAATCATAAAACATGCTTTCTGCTATTTAATTCTATTGTTATTGTTTAGCTTCAAAACTTCAAAAAGTGGGATGTGATTAAACTTTCTGTTTGCTCTGCAGATATATTTTAGGGCTCTTGCCAGACACTCTGGTGCTTTCCCAGCACCGAATGAAGATTATCCCCAGACCAAACTGGATATACCAGGTGACTCCCCACTCACTCACATTTGATTGAACCAGACAGTCACCAGAACCACCCTGACTGATAGGATGTTCTCTCCTAGACACTGGAAACTATCACTTGGTGACTAGTAACCTCTGCCTATTAGGATAGAGTAAAAAGAAGCTCTGTCTTCTATTAAGTACTAATTATTACAAAGACTCATAGTACTTTGGAGATTTGAAAGAGGATTTCTAGCATAAATGGAGAGAGATTTTCCCATTCTCTCAGTAGTTCTTATGTACTTATCTGGGAAAGAAAGGATCAGGTAAGTCAAAGCCCAGGACTCTACTCTCTCCCCACTGTGTAACTTTGGTAAAGTCCCACTATACCCTTAGGAGCCTGGCATGACTATGCAATTCTTTACAAAAGGATAGATTGTTAGTATAATGACCATACATTTTTTTTATTTCCCACATAACTACACTTTTATTTATAGAATGGTCATATTTGACAGAATGGTCATAGCACCAGGGCTGCAACTACAAGTGCTGGAAACAGGGATTGTTCCTAAGCAAGAAACTGCAACTATGTTTTTAAACTTCTGTGTCAGAATTCCTTAGGGCTTATTGGAGCAGGATGTGCCTTTACTCCATCTAGCATAATTGGGGCTAATAGTTCTGCACCTATGTAACCTCATCCTGCCTAAAGGCGAGTGGACCATTGCTAGACTGGTTGCCAGAATAGCATCATGGCCAGCACAGTGGCCAAACCTAACATCCCTTCCAAAGGTAGAAGTTTGGTATAAATGGAGAATAGAAAGAACAGTAGCTGAGGATAAAAGAATGAATAAATGGGTATGTAAAGAGGAGAATCCAATATTACATTATCACCTCAAAAGAGGGTCAGAGAAAAAGATGATATTGTCTCTTAGCTCAATTGTAACAGATGCCTGAAAGGGTAAGGCATATTTGCTAACACCACTCTTGCTTTTTGGAACCAGTCAAGATCAAATGTACATGTGCAACCCCGAGTGGCCTTGTCCAGGGAGACATTTTTATATGATATCATGATGTACTGGACTAATTATTAATGACTAAATGAGATTCTAACCCTGTGCCAGTATCTTTTGAGCTTTATACCAACTTACTGTAAAAGGACCATGGCCAGAGACCAGGGGGTGAGCTGTGCAATAACAGAAAATACACATGTTGGATTTCTGTCTCTGGTTCCTGGCACAGAATTCCTAAATCCCTTGGAATTTCCTGGGTGATAGTGGTGTCATTTGTTTGAATGAGGTGGCTCCTGGTGGGATCCTGGATGTGCGCTGGTCACCAGAAAGACCAAGCCATAATTAAAAGTTTGGAATTTTCAACTCCTCTGGAGAGGGAGAGGGGTGGAAATAGACTTAATGATTGATCATGCCTACCTGATGAAGTCTCCATTACAATCCCAAAAGTAAGAAGTTTTGAGAGGGAGCTTCCAGGTGGTGAACATGTAGAGGTGCTGGGAGAGAGAAATGGAAGCTCTGTATCCCTTCCCACATACTGTGCCCTATATGTCTCCTCCATATCTTCCAGTTGTATCCTTTATTGTATCTTTTTAAAATAAGCCAGTAATCTAGTAAGTAAACTGTTTTCCTGAGTCCTGTAAGCTGCTCTAGAAAATTAATCAACCCCACGGAGGGTGCTATGGGAACCTCAATCCATATCCAGGAGGTCAGAAGCACAGGTGAAAACTTGGACTTGTGATTGCTATGTGAAGTCTGTTTGGGGGTGGGGGAGGATAAGGTGTGGGGGAGAAGGGTCACTCTTGTGGAACTGAACCCCTAACCTGTAGGATCTGATGCTATCTCCAGGTAGACAGTGTCAGAATTGAGTTAGATTATCGGACACCCAGCTGGTGTCACAGAATTGCTCAGTGTCGGAGAAACCTCCACATATTTTGTGACCAGAAGTGTCATAAGTGAAATACTTTGTATGAATAGTAAAAGAGAAAAAAAAAGGAGAAGCGTTTTCCTTACTCAACCTTCCTATGTCTCAGTTTCTTTTTCTATAAAGTTGGAGTAGTAATAGAACCTACCTCATAAAATTGTCATTGGGATTAAATAAATTAGTAAAACATTTATTACGGTGTCTCATACTCGTTAGATGTTACTAATAATCACTATTGAATGAAAGTGCTACTACTTTTTTTAAACAACACAAACATATAACTTTGGGACTAGAATTTGTGAAAGCCTTCTTTCCTTCACTCTTTCTCTCCTTTCCTGCCTCCCTCACTTCCTCCTTCCCTTCCTTTCATCTTTCCTTTCTTTCCTCCTAAATGAAAAAAAAAAAAAAAAATCAACCTAACAGAGGCTAATTTCTTTATGTCTGAGTAATTGATTCTAACACTTATTTTTCTTTTCCACACTAAAAGTCACTTTACAGCTAATTCTTGGCTCAGTGCACATTCAATGAGCCCAAGCACACTATCGCTCCTGCATGAGTGTGTTGGAAGTTAAAGTCACATAGAACATCCCTGGAGGACACTCCCACAGCCCCAGAGTGGCTGAGAGTAGCATGGGCTGATTTCCCAAAATGAAATTACCCTATAAAAATGACAATAAGATAAATGGAAAACGATTCTTATAAGTCTTTTAATAGCTTAGCATCAAGAAGGAAGCTAGTTTATCTGTTTTAAGAGGAATTTCAATGCTAGACCATGAGTGATATTAGGGCAGGAGTTAATAATCTTATCTACAACCAGAACCATATCTAGCACACAGCAGGTTCTATATAAATCATTCATCCACTCATTCATTAAACACTTATTTAATGAGGGCCTGCAATGAGCCAGGTATGGTATAAAGGCCAGGACTATAATTATGAGAAAGAAGTTAACAGTGATTAATAATTAGCAAGAGAGACAATCATTGGAACAAACATATCAATAGTGACATAACTGTTTTAATGATGAAGTACACAGTAAAATAAGAACATAGAGCAGGGGGCCCCCTACCATAAAGTGGTCACAGGGAAAGAAGATGCAAGGGAAGGATGATTACTGCTGGGTTTAATACCAGAAGTTATATTTAAAGTAGAAGATGAAAGAGAGAGAGAGGTTCTCCAGACGAAGAGATGGAGATGCTGAAAGAATGGCCCTGAACTGGAAGAAGTTTATGGTGTCACAAGTTAAGGCGAGAGTAGTGACCTGAGGTCTGCTCTTCAGGAGAAAGGCTCAAGGAACTGGGAGGGCGAGGGCAGTGGGGGAGTACCTGGAGAGAAGGAAGGCACATGTCTGGGAGGATTTTAGTTTAAATTTTTACCCAAGGACAAAGAAAGGGTAACTAGTGTAATATTTCACTTGGGCAGGTGAGTTATTGGATTTGCATTTAACAGCAGATACTCTGGACGTCCCTGCAAAATGGATGGAGGCAGGGTCAGACCGAAGGGAGGGTGGGGTTTGGTTTTAGGAAAAGCATTCAGTGGTGCAGACAAGAGGTGATGGTGGCCTGAATCGAGGTAAATGCAAGTAGATAGGTTTGAGGAATATTTAGGAAGCGCTGCCGTGAGGACTCATGGGGATGAGAGGCGGGAAGAAATATGTGAAGAATCACAGATGATACCCAGGTGATAGATGGCACTGCCCACCTTTAGTCTAAGGAGCTCAGAAAGATGGTCATTCTTATGAGGTAGATGCCATAAAAGATAAAAAATAATAATCGTAAACATTGAAGCTGAGATGTCTATGTGTCTACTGTGTGGAGGACTAGAATTATCATTTAGCAGAAAACTCAGGGTTGAAGGCAGAATTCATCAGAAACTAAAACCATGCAAATGGACTGAGTTGAAAAGGCAGAGAGCTTAAGGCTATCACCAAAGATATTAGTATAAGTTTAGGGTGATGAGCTAATTCAATTAGGTCCAGTATCCAAAAAAATTAAATTCCCACCGGCTAAAGACAGAAGAGTGGCTTATTAGTGGAAAATTCTATGAAATTACTGTTTCTATGCTGCACAGTAGGACCAAGTACCAGGAGTGGTTTGCCCTTGGCATCAAGCTCATTCTAATATTAGTATCACTTATTGAATTCCTACTTCAAAGGAAGTTTTCATTCTAAAGCAAACAGTGTACTCTTTACCTGCCATGAAAAATCACTACAGACTGAAAAACTGAACTGGATGTCAGAGAATTAAGGCTAGAGTAAAAAAATGGTACTCATTACCCAAGAACTGACCTGCTCACTATATAGTTTCGGTTCAATGACCCTCCAATGCATCCTCTTCAGGAAATCCTGCCAGAAATTATGTCTTCTCAACATTGTTACAGTTTTCCGCTGTAGAATGTCATGCACTTGTTACACACTATTTCATCAGTTAAAGAAAAAAGAGGTATTAACTTACTATGTGCCAGATACTGTGCTAGATCCCACCACAGGTAGCACAAAGAACAGACAGATGCTCACCTTAAGCAAATTTTCCATTTATTTGAATATATCAGTAGAAATTTGGTAAATGTTTATTAAAAAGACTGCCTCTACTAACCTCTTGTTATCAAAATTATATTAATTTTCAAATATTCTACTGAAATGCATGCTGAAATTCTGTGAAGTCATCCAATTTGTAGCCCTTGAGCAGATACTAATTACTCTTTCATCTTTATTATCATGTCATTTTGTAACATATTTTTGTTTTGTGTGTGCGTATGTGTGCGTGTGCGTGTGTGTGTGTGTGTGTGGCAGGTATACCCAAGTTTACAAGTGTTAGAATATGTGTTTACTCAAGAATTTATATTTCTCTTCCTCTCTCTCTCTCTCTCTCTCTCTCTCTCTCTCTCTCTTTCTCTCTTTCTCTCTTTCTCTCTCTCTCTCTTACATACACACACACACATATATCACCTTTTATATTTCAGGTTGTTGGCAAAGTTTTTTCTATAAAGGGCCAGATAGTAAATATATTAGTTTTTGTGGTCAATACAGTCTTGGGAGCAATTATTGAACTCTGCCATTATAGGGCAAAAGTAGCCATAGACAATCTGTAAAAGATAGGCATGGCTGAGTGCCAAAAAATTTTATTTACAAAAACAAGCAGTGGCCAGGGATTAGCTTGTCATAGTTTGCTGAACCCTGTCTTAGACTGTTGACTTTTTACTTATCTCTGTAATTTTTCCAAAAACTAGTGTGATGCTATAAAATAGAATGTACTAAAAGAAAATGCTCTGAATTAATTACTGTATTTCTTTATGTGATGATATAAAACAAATGATTTTAAAGTTCAGAGGAAAGAAAAGGTTACCAAGAGGGCAGGTCTGTATTGATGAGATTGATAATGAAAAAGAAAAAATGTTTTGGTGGAAAAATTAATATATCTATCAGTATTTTGTTCCATGTACCTATAGAATATCCAATTGAGAATATCCTACAGAAGCAAAAATGGATAAGTCTAAACATAAAGTTAAAAAACTGTAGCTTAGAGTAACATATTTTTAACCATGAACCAAGACAAAAGTAAATAGTTGAATATATTTTTTAAGATGATATATCTGAGAACCAAATCAAAATAAATTAATAAGTAAAAATAATCTGAAGGCTAAGAACAAAGACCTAGGGTCATCTAAAGGGAGGAGTCAATTTTCAAGTATGGTACTGCTATGGATTGAACTGTTTTCTCCCTGTCCCCCAATTCATACTTTGAAGCCCTAATCCCAGCCCCTAATGTGATAGTACTCATAGATAAGGCCTTTGGGAGGTAATTAGGTATAGATGAGATCCTGAGGGTGGGCCCTC
The DNA here is from genome assembly GCA_028627145.1 of Eidolon dupreanum. Lineage (NCBI taxonomy): Eukaryota > Metazoa > Chordata > Mammalia > Chiroptera > Pteropodidae > Eidolon > Eidolon dupreanum. Next base: position 137,468,092 of record CM053507.1, on the reverse strand, counting down.
ATGATGAAATTAGTGTTCTGATAAAAAAAAAAAGAGACACCAGAGAGTTCCTCTTTCCCTCTCTGTCTCTCCCTCCTTTCCTTTTCCCCTCCCTTCCTCTCTTCTTCCCATTCTCTCTACCACATAAGGATATAGCAAGAAGGCAGCCATTCACAAGCCAGGAAGAAAGCCCTCATTAGGAACCTAACTGACCGGCACCTGGACCTTGGACTTCCCAGTCTCTTAAACTAATAACTTTCTATGTTTCTTGATTTCTTTTCCTTCAATGTTTGCCATTAATACAGTTCATTTTTTATCTTGTATCTTAATCCATAAAAGATAACATTTATAAACGTGAAAATTTGGTTTAAAGGGTTTAAGTATATACAATTAAATTCATATACATGTGTAAATACATAATATACTATATATGTGTACAGTCATGTGCCACATAAGAATGTTATGGTCAATAATGTATCTCATATACCACAGTGGTCCCATAAGGTTATAATGGAACTATAAAATTCCTATTGCCTAGTGATATAGCCTTTGTAATGTTGTGACACAAGGCTGAAAAATCAACAACCTTGAGATGGCAAAGGACTTTAACTTGGGTGTGGATGAGGATGACATTGAGGCATTCCCAGAGGTGGTTACTAAGAAGCTGACTAATGAGAAGTTATCGTAACTGGGACAGGAACACACAGCTGAAGAAGAGGCAAGAGAAAAGGAAACTGCAGGAGAAGAAAAGAACCTCCCCCAAAAAATTCACAGTGAAGAGTTTAACAGAAGCTTGTGTAGACTCCAAAAACTTTTTTAAAAGTTTGAAAATGTAAACTCCAACACCAAAAATTTTCATTAATAGAGAGGAATGTTGATAGTCCAATGTATGATGAAATAAAGAAACAAACCAAGCAAACAACAATGGACACATTTCTGGAAGAGTGACACCTCCTCAAGAAGAACCTCAGGCAGGTCCTTTAGGAGGTGTTCCAGAGAAGGCATTGGTATCACAGAAGATGACAGCTCCATGGGTGACACTGCCCCTGGAGACCTTCCAGTGAGCCAAGATGTCGGGGTGGAAGGCAGTGATACTGAGACCCTGACGCTGTGTAGGCTTAGGCTCATGTTTGTGTGTATGTCTTAGGTTTTAATGGAAAAAATTAAACAGTAAAATAAATACTTTTTAAATTTAAAAAAAAAACTTATAAATATATAAAGAAAAATCTTATTTTTGTATGGTATACAATGTGTTTGTGTTTTAAACTAAGTGCTATTACAAAAGAGATAAAATGTTAAAAAAAAATTAAAATGTTTAAAGAGTAGTTACAGTAAACTAAGGTTAATTTATTATTGAGAAAACAAAATATTTTCCAATAAATATAGTGTAGCTTGAGTGTACAGTGTGTATAAAGTCTACAACAGTATATGATAATGATCTAGGCCTTCACTTTCACTCACCATTCACTCACTGACTCGCCCAGAGCAACTTCCAGTCTGTAAGCTCCATTCATGGTAAGTGCCCTATACAGGTACCATTTTTATCTTTTATACTGTATTTTTCCTATACTTTTCCTATGTTTAGATACATAAACACTTACTATCATGTTACAATTACCTACAGTATTCAGTTTAGTAACATGCTGTGCAGGTTTGTAGCCTCAAAGTAACAGGCTCTACCAGACAGCCTGGGTTTGTAGGAGGCTGTACCCTCCAGGTCTGTCTATGATGTCTGTACAATGATGAAATTGCCTAGTGAGACATTTCTCAGAACATATCCCTGTCGTTAAGTGACAGATGACTTTACATAGTCATTTATATATTTTCGTGGTTATAAAATAGGCATGATCCACCTAGAACTGTCTATAATGACAGTTTTCTTCATCTCTTCTTTTCTTTTAGATATATAATCTAGTGAGAAGTTGCTCAGGAGTTTAGGTTTCTTCCAGGGAATAAGAGAGAAATGAGCAGCCTCTTAAAAGAGTATAAGAAAAAAAATCAAATAACTTGCAAAGGAGCACAGTTCACTTTATATGTGTATATATATATGTATATTACATACACACACATACAAACATATACACAGAGTGAACAAGAGAGAGATTGAGAGAGAGAACACACTTATCATTGCCTAGTACTTTGTGTCCATTATTTAATTCATCTTTACAGCAACCGTGCATGCAGTCATTACTGGAGACTCCAGGCCTAGGGCTAGCAAATAATGAAACTAAGTTTCAAAAATAAATGTCTCCAACCCAAGAGCAAATGTTATCATCTTTGCTGCATTGCCTTCTACTCAGTGGATAAACCTCAGAAGCTATAGAGAAGAAACCAGAAGAGTCTAAACAACACTTGCAACAAATGAGAGAGAATGAGAGAGATCAAAGAAAAATTATAGAAAAGGGTCCTGAATAACCATGTTTCCATTTAGGGATTTAATGAATGGGAGAAAATGCTGCTACCTGTGATTGGACAGTGACAATGCTGAGAAGTATGTTATGGTGACTTCTTTGGTGATGTTCTGTGCTGACTGGTTGAAGAGTCATTGTTTTGTAATTATCTGACCCCTTCACTCACCCATTATCACTCCCAAAATCCCTAGTTCCCACTGACAAAATGAGGACGGTATCCGGCCTGAAGGTCATTCACCGTCTGCAAGTCCACTAATGGCCGGTGAAAGGCAAATAAGAAACGGCTACTTCTAGAACGACAGTGTTAAAATGGCAGATATTAACATGAGGGATGTCTGAGCTTAAAAGAAGAGGTTTAGAGTAGGAAACCTTAAAAAATAAACTAGCAATTATTTGGACATTGAAACAAAACTGACAGAGGAGTTTCAGTGATGCTTCAGTCACTGCACGTGTAGCAGATGGTGTCTCTGTCGGCGAGTAGGGTATTTGGCAGAAAAGAAGCTCTAAGAGAAAGAGAAATATTCAGATCTTGGAGCAACATTGAAACATTCAGGTAAGTGTCTGAGAAATGCCTGGAAATTCAGCACATGACTTTTAAAGTTGCTGTGTGAGTAGGAAAGGTGGATGGGGATTATCTATATCTCCAAAGTCAGAAAACTGCCAATATTGCAAAATGGTTTGCAGGTTACACATCAGTAACCCTTTCAGGCAGAAGCCTATATTTGCTAAATTGATTTTGAAGGTTTTTATTTTTTATACTTCTTTGGGATGTCTAAGTAGATGAAGCATATTGGATTTTGCAGTCATAAAAGGAAACATGTGGCCCAATTAAAGAAGCTAATCTCACACTTCCTGTTGCGTCGGAAGTCACAAACTTTGTAGGATTGACTCCATAAATTAAAAAAATATTTATATCTTCAGTAAATCATAGTTAAGATTAGGCAAGGCATGCAAGTTTATTCATATAAAATGAAATTGAAACAGGTTTTAAATTAAAAAGTGGTATGTATTTAGTTTAACAAAAAATGTGAAGAGTGTGTATTTTGTGTGTATATATGTTTTGATATTTTTATTCTCTCCAGAAAATACATCACAAGCAAATGTACAATTCTGTAAATTGTAATAAAACATTGAGCATATAAATTTCCTCATTCCCCACTCCTATCCTATCACTACTTCCACCAACAACTGTGGACCTGTCATTCCAAGCCACCGAACAGGACTCAGGTTTGGTGTTCACATGTTTTTCTAAACGCATCTCAACTTAACTTTATATACTTTTATTTTTAAAATTAGAATTTTAAGTTGTGATTTTACACACACAAAAAAAATAACAGTTTGAAGTAACAGCTACAGTTCTTATGATAGCTTTCAAGACCTTACGTGATCTGAACCTCCCACACTGATGGCCTCTCCCCACTGAATCATTTGGCTCCAGCCATATATTGGCTTCTCTGTTCTAACACATAGTCAGCATGCTCTTGTCTCAGAGACTCGGCACTATTCCTTAAACCTGAAAAAAATCTCTTCCCCCTAGAAATCTTATTGTTGTGTTTAAATGTCACTTGCCACCCCAGTGAAGTCACCTCAACCACCCTATGTAAAATGGCACCATCCTCATCCCACTTCTGCACTATATATCCCCTTATTCTGTGTGGTAGGCAGAATTCTAAGGTGGTGTTCATGGTCCCCGTCTCTTAGTGTACATGCTTTGCATAATCACCAGGACAGTGAAAATGATGGATTTTACTTCCCTGATTAGGTTATGTTACATGGCACAGTTGACTTCACCAAAGGAAAATCATCTGGGTGGACCTGATCTAATCTCATGAGTCCTTTACATTTGATTCTATAATTCAGAAATGCAGGAAGTCAGAGCTTCACACCAGCAGAGAGAGTCTCCTGATCTTGCAGAAGCTACTACCATGTTGAGAACAGTACATGGGAGGAAATGATGGGCGGCTTCTAGGAGTTGAGGACAGCTCCTTGGTAAACATACAGCAAGCAAACAGGGGTTTTAGTCTCATAACTGGAAGGAACTGAAGTCATCCGACAATCTGAGTGAGCTCAGAAGAGGACCCCACACTTTAGATGCGACAGTAGCCCTGGCAGATGTCTTTATTTCAGTCGTGTGACATTGTAAGTAGAGAAGCCAGAGATGCCACACTAGACCTCTAACCAAAGGAAACTGTGAGATAATAAATTTTTCTATTTCAAAATGCTTGGTTAGTGGTTATTTATTATGTAGAAATAGAAAACAAACAGAACCATTTTTAATTTCTTTCCAAGCACTTATCTTTACCTGGCATATTGTATATTTATGTTTTCTTTATTATCTATCTCTCCTGACTGGAATATAAGCTCCATGAAGGCACAGACTTTGCCAGTTTTTTTCATTGTGGTACCGCCTACCTTCTAAAACAGTGTCTACAACAAAATGGGCTGTTACAGAATACTTAATGAATGAATGAAGGAAACTTGCATTTAAAGAGAGTGGATGCTTGCTTCAAAAGTGCAAGGCAGAAGCTGGAGTCTAGTAACACTCAGAAAAAAGTGGGAAGTTCCCTTCCCAGGAGACTGGCTCTTGTCTCCTACACTTTTGAGTATCTCTCTCTCTCCCCTCCTCTCCCAATGTCCTTGTGAAGTAAGTTGATGCTCACCCTTACCAGTAATAAGACTCACCTATACCTCTAAATCAGGTGCTGGTAAGTAAATGCAGCATTCACTGAAGAAGTCATACGAAATCTCAAGGAAAAAAAAAATGAACCCCCAACTGAAATGCAAATCAAAACTACAAGAAGATACTACTTCACACCACTAGAATGGTTATTAAAAACAAAAACAAACAAACAAACAAACAAACAAAAACAGAAAATAACAAGTTTTAGTAAGGATGTAGAGAAATTGAAACCCTCGTATACTATTGGTGGAAATGTAAAATGATACAGCTGCTATGGAAACCAGTAAGGTGGTTCCTTAATATATCAAAAATAGAATTACCATGTGATCCAGCAATTCCACATTTGGATATATACTCAAAATAATGAAAATAAGGTTTTGAAGAAATATTTGAACTCCCATGTTGACAACAGCATTATTCATCATAGCCAAAATGTGGAAGCAGCCCAAGTGTCTATCAACAGATGAATGGATAAGAAAAATGTGGTTTATACATACAATAGAATATTATTTGGTCTTAAAAAGAAGACACTTCTGACATACTAAAACATGTATGGACCTTGAAGACATTATGCTAAGAAATATAAGCTAATCGCAACAATATGAATGTACTTAATACCACTGAATTGTATATTTAAGGTGGTTAGGATGGTAAATTTTATATGTATGTTATCACAATAAAAATTTTTTAAAAAACATAAATCACTAAATATTTTTTAAAGCTAGAAGGTAGAATGATGCTTCTAACTAAAAAAAATAGAAGAATGAATATCCAGGGAATCAATGTTGATAAGGGATGCAAGGCTACAATCAATAAAATGGGAAAAACAGATCCTTCAATCAGGAAATAATTCACTCCAAAAATGAAAACTTAAAAGTCTTAAGCATATAACATAATGGAAATAAATTTTTAAAGCAAAAAGAAGATGTGAAAAAAGTAGACAAATGTACAGCTAGAGTAGAAAATTTTACCTTGCCTCCCTAAGAAACTGACAGATCAAATAGATCAAAAAAAGAAAAAGAAAAGAAGCAGTGCTATAAAGGATTGAAATATAATAATTAAGGGGCTGTACTAAAAAACACATACACACATCTAAATAGTGCTCCAAAAATAGAACACACATTTTTTCATAAGACATATAATTCATTGACAAAAACTGACTATCTTAGATTACCAAAAAGAGGAGGTTCTATAAGTCATTCTCAGGGGCCGTGAAGAAAAGAAAATAGAAATTGACACATAAAGATCTCTTTCCTCTCCTCCAAAAAGGAAATGAAATTAAACAGAAAAAAGGAATTAATGAAAAAAAAATTAAGAAAAATACACCCAATAAAGAATAGAATTTAATAAAGTTGAAAGTCAGTTTTCTAAAACACTCATTAAAATAAAGAAAAAAAAAAACCTTTTGAAATCATGATCTTTCAAAGAGAGAGGTTAAAAGAAATCAACTTGAGGAAAAAAAATTTAAAAAGACTTAAAGGAGACAATTTTAAGGGAAAGGGGGATAATTATAGATACAGGGGATTATTTGAATAAAAATAATAGAGAAGGAAAGGAAGAAAAGAAAAAGTATGTTTAATGTTAACTAATATACTAAATAGACAATATTTTGGGGGAAATATATATTGTATAGACTATTATAAGCTCACAAAAAAAATGAAAAGAAGTCAAACTCTATCTTTAAAAGTGATACTAGATTTAAGTAGATTTAGGTATAGAATTGGTCACAGCTTTAACAAACATACTATCTATCTCACATACATGTAATCATATCCATATATGCATAATCTTATAAAAAACAGAAGATGAAAGAAAACTAGCCAACATATTACACAGGTTGGTAGGTAGGCATCTGAAATCAAATTCATTTATGAATATAAATTCTAAACTATTAAATTAAATATTAACAAATTAATCCAGCTGTAAATTTAATACTTTAAGATAAAACAGGGATTTTAGAATGACTGAATCTAGCTATCACAATCTAGCTATTGCTGCTTACCACCCAGGTAACTTTGGGCAAATCGTATGAGCATTTTGTGTCCCAGTTTCTTCACAAGTAAAATGGCTGTTTGAGAAATGAATGAATTTATTTAAAGCACTTAGAACAGTGACTGGCTTAAAGAACTCAATGCATGTTAATATTTGTTATTTCTGTCGTTTGTTATTAGCATTATATCAAGAGCTGAATGAGAAAAATATGCAGTATCTTTACAGGTGAGGAACTCTAAGAAAATTATGATTAGTAGGAAACGTACTTCACTTAATCAATGATATCTACAAGAAAACAAAACGAAAACTCAGACATTATGACTAAATATTACAAATAATCTCACTTTATTCAGGAATTAGATAAGGTTTCTCCAGCTTGTTCATCACTGAATCGGATATGCTAGCCAATCTAATAAGACAAGAAAAGAAGTTATAAAAGTAAAAAAAAAATAAAATTGCCTTTTTGTCAAGATAACATATCCATCTCCACAAGGATTAACTTTAAAATTATAGACATATGAGGAGACTTCAGTAAAGTAGATGAATTCAGAGTCAAATTATGTAAATTAATAGTTTTCATATATATATAACAATTAGAAAATATAATAAGAAAAATAATCTATTTACAATACTAGTGAAAAGTAGAATATTGCAAGGAATAAAATCCATTAGAAAGTATGTAATGCCTTTATAAGACAAAACTAAAAATACTTTACTCTTAATAGATCTTGACAAATTGATTATAATAGTCATATGTAATAGAAAAGATACAAGAATATTCAAGCAATATTGAAAAAAAATAGTGAGTGGACACTTTTCCTACCAAATATGATAGTATAAAGGGTGACCAAGTTTTAAAATTATATGATATAGGCACAAACATAGGTAAACAGATTATAGGAACAGAGGAGAGCTTGAAGAAGCCCATGTGTTCTGGAGGATTAAGATTATGACAAACATGGTATTTCAAATCCTAATGAAAATAATTTAGTATTGAATAACTAGTATAGAGACAATTATCTATTTTTTTCACAATACTTTTTTTGTGAAAAGTAAAAACAGGATATTTCATTGTTTAAAAAAAAACTTGCTGTATTAAAGAACTAAATTTTGTGTGTAAAAACCAAAAATAATAAATAAAAAAATAAATTGAAGAATTAGCCTCTCTCTTCCCCAGGGTGAAAAATGTCCTCAGGTATGATGTGATAGTGCTCAGCCTCCATGACTCTGAATTCAAGTCCTTTTTGAATTCTTGTCCAAAATGGTGACATAGAAGGTATAAATTCACCTCCCCTTGTAGACACACCTAATCTATAGCTACGCACAGAGCAATCCCCTCTGAAAGAAATCCAGACACTAGTGAGCAACTCCTATACATCAAGTGAATGAGAAAATATCTACATTGAAATGAGTCTTGGCATACCCTCAACTACTGGAAACCACTAACAACAAAGAAGGAGGCTTGGACAGTCACTTGGTAAATCCAGCCTGGTATATGAAACAGACATTTCCATACACTGATGGATGGAGTATAAAATACTACAACCATTTTGAAGAGCAGTTTGACAGTTTAAAGTATAATTAAAATATTTCATATCCTATGGCACCAATTCCTTTTATTATATTTCATAAGAAAAATAACCCTCAAATGAACAAGGAATCCTGTACAATAATTTTCAATGTGTAGCTATTTTTAATAACAAAGATTAGATATCATCTAAATGTTAATGAATATGAAAAATTAACCATTGATTTTAGTATTTATTCATATTTAAAGCATGTGGAGGGTGTGCATATATATGGTATATTCATGTATATTCAACTATCCTGTGGAAAATAGATTTTTGTGTGTGTGCTAAACAAAGATACTAGGAAATTCATGTCCTAACAATTTAAAGATGTCTGGGAAACAGATGCTTCCACACGCAAAAGGATTTATTTCTCTACATATGTTGCCATGGTAGTCCCTATGTTGTTCTGTTGTTGTGGCAAGTACATTAAGAAAAAGACATACAGCGTTGCTTTAATTCATAGAGACTCTCCCACAAATGGAAACCAACAACATTTTCCAGGATCCACCACCACAAGATAGCAGATAGTGATGGTAAAAATTATAAAAAATCTTTAACACATCATATGTTGAATACATTAGAACATTTGCAAGAGTAATAATGGAGCTAGACAGACATTAGTAGATAGACAAGAGAAAAAGATGCATCCAGATGAGATTCAAATTAGATGGAAAGCCAACTAATGTGATAAATCAGCAAAGCCAGGCTATAACTGTGAAAACATAAGAAACTTCTATTTTTAGAGAGAAAAATGTGAGCTCCTTCTCAAATTTTGTACCTCAGCACGGAAGACTGGATATTTATGGAACATTCATTGTAATTGCTGTGTGCTAAAGACTGTGCTGGGGGACTTAGAATTCAAAACCAAAGAGCCCCAAACTTTCCTCTTACAGAATCACAAATCTAGTTATTGCAACCAAATATAGTCAGTACATGGTGAAAAGAAGCAACACAGAGACAGTGACCCAGACTGGGGATAATTAACTCTGCCTGGGAAAGGAGAAAGTGAGTGAAAAGGTGACACAGGACTTGGTTTGGTAGTGTGGGGAGCAACCAGGTATGTTTAGAGAACAGAGATAACAGGCTTTATTGATGCCTTAGTGAGAAGAGGCCATGATGGGGACTGAGGTTGTGAGTGTCTGAAGCCAAGTATGAAGGGCTGGTCATGCCAAGTGCTTGCCCTGTGTCCTCAGGTGTTGATATGCAACTGCAATGACATAGTCAGACTTGCATTTTTGGAAATTTTAGACTTGCCTAGGGACAAACTGGAGACAGGGAGACCACTTAAGAAGCTGTTGTAATATTCAAAGGAAGCAACGATTAGGTCCTGAGTTCATGCTTATATTAGGTGCTTAAAAAATATGTGGTTAATAAAATAATCTGAAGGATAGTCCTGCCATGTTCATTTTAAAATAAAAATAAGAGAAGAGAGAGAAAGAAGGAGAAAAGAAGCCAAAAAGAGAAAAAGAGGCTGTCTGCAACATAACAATTTTAATGTCAATAAAGGGTTAATATGTGAGGTCACCAAATCCACAATTTTTTTTAGTATGCACCATATTCTTTCCTAATTTCCTTATTTTCTTTTAAAAGCTTTGTTTCCCCCTTAATGACTCTTGGAAATTTCCCTTTTCTTTTTAGCAGCCTAATTTCTATTTTAGTGACCGACTTCAAATTTTTCTTTCCTATCAATTCTTCCCACAATCTTCTGAAAACAATACTAGGCACTCTTGATTATATGATGCATTTTATTTTTCATAGCTATTTTATGTGTTCTCATTGCCTTCCTAATTAATGTTATGCTTCTTAGAGGTCAGGGAGCTCTAATAATTTATAGGCATTTTACTACCTAGCAAAGTGTAGAGCCCAAAGAAGCATCAAATTTAAGAGCTATAAGAGACCTAAAATTAACTTATAAAAATCTCGTTATAAATGAGGAAACTCTTAGAAAGACCGAGTCTTACTCAAGATTACACTGTTAAAGAACAAGGATTAGAATCTTGAATTTATTTAGTTGAGTATTTTTTGAGAGCCTACTATGTACCAGGGCATTATTCTAGTATTTTTGTGTCAAAAGACAAAAGGAGATGACCTGGAATTTCAAGCCAGATTGTGCTTCCAATAAACCGCTCATCTGACTGGAGAGGTAAGCAGGTGAATTTTGCAGCAGAGGCTGCTAGCTCATTAAGCAAACCTGAAACCCGGGTTTTGGAGAGATCCACAGGGAAGGTTGCTAATGGAAGATACAAGAGATATTATACTTGAAAACTCCATCTCTTTCCTAATGACTGAGAGAAGACATGTGCTAGATGTACCCAAAAAGGATGGGTTCTGAACATTTTACAAAAGTGGTCATGACCCAGCTCACGGAAAGTTCTAAAACGAGGAAAACAGAGCACACTCTGAATCCTAAAACACTCCAAGGAAATACTGTCTCTCCCGAAAGCAACAACTAATCTAATTGCAAAGAACTTAGGCTCTTGTACTCAAATTAAATATTCATAGAACTCCATTTATGTGCTGCATTTAGAAGTTAAGAGACTTTAAAAACCCTTCTGCATTCCCAGTAGTCAGCTAATCCATTAGAAACATGATACCAACTCTAACCCGCAGAAGCAGAGAGCCAGCTCAGGTGGCGAGCTGAGCTTGGGAGCTTTTTCAAGAGCTGCAGGCAGGGGCTTGAGGATGCTAAGTCATTCTGGCAGCAGATCTCTGGCCCTTCTCACCAGTGAGGTTTATCACCAAGCGGTTAGGTAAAAAAGAAGGATATGCTAAGGAAAGTAATATAAGGGGGAGGGCAATTTTTCATGATGGCAGAGACATCATGTTCTTATTTGGTAATGACAACTGATTCACATGTGGTCTAAGAGGAAAAAGATCTAGTACTAAAAGAATTTAAACATTTCTTTAAGTTGAATTTGCTTATAAATGTGTTTACACAAAGATGACAGGCTGATCTATAAACAGGTGGCTTCTTTCCCATATTATCCACTTTGCATTTTGTTAGATTAGGGATCTAATTAGGGTTATTTAAACAGAGCCGTATCTGTTTGTTTTGTATTATTGAGTATATTATTGAGTAGTTGCAACAAAGATGGTATGGCCCAAACAGTCAAAAATATTTACCATTTGACCCTTTACAGAAAAAAAGTAGCTGACCCTTGCTTTAGAAGATATCGATGTTATAAACAAAGTTCAAATTTTAGCTTGAACTAAGACACATCCGGCTTCACCATACTTAAATGCGTGAATTAAACACATGTGCAGCCACATACATCCGTAGTATGTGGAAGGTGAAACTGATGATTCAGGATTTAAGAGAATTCAGAATTCAGTGAAGTAAACATTTTTACAGTCTGCTTCATCTGAAAAGGCACAAACCAGAGAAAGTTTTTGAGCACACGATGCAACCATTACTGAGTAACATGTTTTTGATCCTGTCTCCTAGAATTCCCTGCCATTTGTCAGCATTTTCTGTACTCACTGGTAGAAACCATGTTTTACTCTCGTGATTTCTTCCATGCAAAGGGGGTGGTGAAGAACAATTCATGATGACAAAGAAATTGCTTGGGTTAAATCTGTTTGTTATGTACGAGATGGGCTGGAAAGCTAGATGGAAGCAATCCTTCATAACCTCTCGCTGTCCTCTGAATGCTTTATTATTTATTCAGAGTAAGTCTTCCATGGCACATAAGAAATACATATGTTGCTTCATTTATTATTTACCTGACATGTTGTTAGCAACTAGAGTTAGAAACCAGCTCAGAGCACAATTTCTTAAGATAAGAACAGGCTAGGGGACCAGAAAACTCAGGTCCCCATGTGACTAGGTACATAATTCTTACTGGAGTTTTTCAACTTATATATCTTTGGAAACAGGATCAGGTGAAAGTAAATAGCAACATTGAGGTTTGCTGTATATATGGATCTTTTCTTGCATGGCGGAATGGAAGAGTGTGGCAAGCCAACCACACTCTCCCCAGGCGAGAAAGAAGTGTGCAAGGGAACAAAATGAAATTTGTTCCTTTGCACCTCTGGAGTGCTAATTTCTTAGACAATCTGTCAAAAGCCACCTCTGCTATCTCTTGGACAGTGGAAATGTGACTTTTCATAAACAGCACACTTACTTAACCTGACCGCACTTTTCTATAATCACAAACATATACATTCCACTGATCTTAAGATCTCACATCACATTTCTACGCCTGGTAAGAACAGTATTTATTGAGTTCTTACTATATGCTAGGATACTACGATTCTGGTGGTAAATAAGACATATATCCTGCCCTTGATAAGTTTATAGTTTAGAGAGGAGATACTACTATACATTAAATATATATTCGACAGACCACTTCAATATATCAAACATATATTTCTCAGGTCATTTCAAAATAATATATTAAGACCTAAGTGAAGGTTTACAAATTGTTATCCTGTCTTTAACAGTTCTGCTCCCTAACTAGGAAGCAGGTACACAAAATCAATGAATTAAATATATGCATTAAAATAATTCTTTAGTCATTTTTTGTTCTCAGCCTGAATATTATCAAGACTAAATGCTCTAACTGCAAGGAGTAATAAATACTCACTATAGCCTACTGAACATGACTTTCAAGAAAAGATGTCTCTCTCTTAACATTTTACCCTAGAGGATTTATTGGATTATAATCTCCTAAAGGACAGGGACCATGTGTTGACCATCTTTGTACTTGCCACAGCATCTTGCATAATGTCAAGTAAACAAAAGGAGATGCCCAAGGTCCCACTGTGAACAAATGGCAAAATATGGGTCTGTTTTCAAGACCTGTGACTTTTAACTATATCATCCTCAGGGCCAATCCTGACAATTTAGGAGAAGAATCAAATTTCAAATGAGGCTGTCACGTGCCCACATATCTGACAGCTCTTACCGATATAGCACCTGAGCTTGGTTTCGCTCAGCTTCCCCCTGCAAAAGGAAGAAATGGGCTCCTGCCACTGCCACTCAAACCTTCAGGAAACCAAGAGCTTCTCTCCACATGTCATTCTAGTGTCTGGCCCCACTGACTGTAGTAGACTTCAGTTCCTTACAATTTCTCCTATTAAGATTTAGTGTTCTCTTTTCCTTATTTTGTTTTAACAAAAAAGGTACAAAGGGTTGTACTGTAAGGCATATTTCTAATTGTAAATATCTTCAGTAACTCTTTAGATTTTACTCTCCCTCTCCCTCTTTTCTCTTTTTCTTTATCTTGTGTGTGCATGTATTTGTATGAAAAAAAAAATCTATGCTGGCTCAGTGGACTTATTTTTGAACAATTCTGTTCTTTTAGTGTTCTGATCTGAATAATAAGACATAAAATTGAAAGGCGGAGATAACCAGGAGAGGAAAAGAGTGAAATGTAAAAGATCAACAAAGCTAATTTAAATATCACATAGGTTATTATTACTTTAACAGGAATTTGATTAACTTTTAAAAACTAAACGGGTACCTCGCAAGCAAGTCAGGTACACATACGTGATTTCCAAGCTCATAGATTCAAGCTTTAATTTGAAAACTTGTTCCTACTAGTCCACATTTTTGAATTTAAAAAAAAATTCATCTGAATGCCTTTCAGTAGAAATAAAGATGTGGATCCAAGAATCTGGGGTGAAAAGTTCAGTGCTGAAAATATCTTATTTGTCACTGCTCTTGGTGTGCTTAGAGACTGATTTTCTTTAACAAAGAATTAGCTTTACGGGAAAAAATTGCATTATACTTATGTATTTTCTCATGCAAATTAATATTCACTTATAAAAATTACATATTTAAAAAAGTTATTCACACACGTCTCAAAAAAGTTTTTCATATTTCATCCCACTGGTTTTATACATACATCTAAAATTTTAAAAGATACTATCTGATAATTTAATTACTATATTAGAAGTTATGACACCTAAATTGTTCTTATTTCAAGCTCTACCCCAAGAACAATAAAAACTGAGGGCTTATACACAATTTGGATTTTATAATAATGAAATAGGTCTCTACCAAATATGAATTTATTTTAAAAGAATATAGTAATAATATGAGAATAATATGAGCAGAAAGCTCATAACTAAAAAGTCATATTTTGGAATTGATTTCCAGATAAATGAATTAGGAGCTGTGACAGATGTTAGGAATAAAAAGGCTGCCAGAGGACAACCTAAAAAAGGGGCCCCACAGCACATTTGCCAGCCCCGTGGTTCTCCACTGGGGATGATTTTGCTTCACAGGGGACACTTGGCAATGTCTAAAGACATCTGTGGTCATCACTACTGGAGCTGAGAAATGCCACTAGCATTAGAAGTGATGCTGCTAAACATCCTACTATGCACCCCACAACAAAGAATCGTCTGTCCTAAAATGTCAAGGTGCCAAGGCTGAAAATCTCTGTGTTAGCTCACAACCTGTAATCTTTGGGGAATTGTCACACCCTACTGTTCAAAACACACTTCTTGCCGTGTGTCATATTTTCAGCCTATAAATGGAAGTAAACAGAAATTAATTATTTCTATAATTTCTGCACCACTCTTTAATATAACCAGAGGCCCCGGTGTGTGTTGTATAACTAAAACTGTGAGTTAACAATCCCAACTCAGAGATGACCCAGTTAAATGGAGACATTGTGTCATTTCTCATAGATCTGGAGAGATGGTATTTTATTTCTCATTCTATTGCCAATTCCTCAAAAGCCTTTATAAAAACAAACAAAAACCTTTAAGTTTAGAATATGAACCTCATAATCACTTAAAATCAGGGGGAAAAATAGTTTTTACCCTCTAAGCTGAGAAGAAACATTTTTTAAAGGTAAAAATAAAAAATCATTAACTTTCTACCTAACCTTCTTGAGGAATTTTTCACAAAAGTCAGGGTTTGAAGTAACATATTAGGTTAACAAAGTGCTACTTCATTTTCACTTCCTACGCATAGAGGACAGCAAAGCACCAGCAAAAGTATTTTTTGTGTCAGCTATCTCCTGCAGGACTGCTCAGGGCCCTTAATTTATTAATGTGCCCTGTGACCCTCCAGTGGTGGACCACATCTCATAGGGTCTCTAACTACTTTCACTAAACACCCTTTATTTGGTTACATTTTATGGATTTTGCATTCCACAGAGCCTATTTGGTGGGTGCTGGAATGGTAAACCTGGCCCCTTCCCAGTGAAATCTCCCTCTGTGGAGTAAAAGCAGTGGCCTCAGCCAGCTTATCTGATGGATCTGTTAGCTGGCTTGTTTCTCATTTAACTGGACCAAGTCAAGCTTGTGGAAATGCAGTTCATTAGGTTGTTCTAATGGATATAGATTGAATTGTTCTCTCACTCTTTAAGAGCCTAAACCCTTCCAGAGCCAGCTTGTCACATTCTATAGAATACAAAGCACCCTAGGCATCTCTGAACTGGTGGATTTTCTATTTTCTTTCTTAACAAAAATTTTCTCATGTATTGCTCAAGACAGACTTAAAGCAGTGAAGCAACAGAAAGCATAGGGATACGTGTTCTTATGGTTTTCAAAACAGCATTATTCTCCAACATCAAAATGACCAGGGAGGCTTATGTAAATATCTATACACATTGTAAAGCATAAATATGGGTGCAATAATGATATAAATTTGCAGGGTGCAAAAAGGCTTAATTTATCAAAAAAAAAGGGATTTTCATTGGCTAGAATGGATTTTGTATCTCATATTAGACAATAAATCATACATATTTTTAAAAATGCATTGTCCTTTACTTATATGACAATATCATTTCTCCACGGAACAACGGATATATGCTATAAGGCAAATTTTCTGGTACAAGGAAGGATTTATTTGATGTACCTACATGCTCTTTCCCAGATCTTACCAAGAATAAGCATTGCTTGGCTGCTATTCACATGTTGACGTTAGGTCTATTGCTGTCGAAGCAGTGGGTTCATGGTAAATTTGAACCAATAACAGCACTTTACTTAGCAGGAGATTCTTATTGACTGAGTAAATCTGCCACATACAGGAATATAACTTCATTATACTAGATGGCATCTTGTATTTATTTATTTATTTGTTTGTTTATTTTGTCTTTTTTATGGTGATACTGGTTAACAAAATCTAGTAAGTTTCAGTTGTACATTTTTATTTATTTTATCTTTTTTATGGTGACATGGCTAACAAAATCCAATAAGTTTCAGTTATACACTTTAACAGTAAGGCATATATGTATTTACACTGTGTGTTCACCTCTCATAGTTAGATTTCTTTCTGTCACCACATATTTGACCCCCTTTACCCCATCTACCTCCCCCTCCCCCCACCCCCTACCTTCTGGTAACCACTAGTCTATAGTCCATGTCCATGAGTCTCTGTTTGTTTGTCCTGTTCATTTACTGCTTTTAGGTTTATATCCCACATATAAGTGATATCGTGTGATTTTCAACTTTTTCTGTCTAGCTTATTTCACTTAGCATGATTATCTCGAGGTCCATCCTTCTTGTCGCAAATGGCAGTATTTCATCTCTTCTTATGGCTGAGTAATATTCCATTGTATATATGTACCACAGCTTCTTTATCTAATCATCTATTGTAAGACACTTTGGTTGCTTCCATATGCTGGCCACTGTGAATAATTTTAGCTATATATTTTAACAGTAAGGTGTGTGTGTGTGTATGTGTATATATATATATATATGTGTGTATATATATATACATATATATATACATATATATACATACATAAACATTGTGTGTTCACCTCCCATAGTTAGATTTCTTTCTGTCACCACATATTTGACTCCTTTTACCCCATCTACCTCCCCCCTCTCCCCTCCCCCTTACCCTCTGGTTCTTTTGTTTCTAATAGCATAGGTATTTGCACCCTAATATGGATACAAATTTTAAAATCAAAACTTACCCACAAATCTGAGGTGATACCAAAGGAAAAGTAGAGGAGCAAAAGAACTTTATTCAAGTCAAAAAGTTTTTTCTTTGTTCAAAATATAAAAGTACTGAGGTGGGGGTATTTAGATGATCCCTTCTTTCAAAGAGCTTACTTCTATGTTTCCTCCTTGTCAATTATACATGTGTCTCCAATTTAGGTAGTCTCTTCTCCCCATTCCTTTTGGATTCATTCATTCATTCATTCACTTGACATTGTTTGAAAACCAGCTAGGTGTTCTACTGTTCAGAGTATAGTGTAGTGGCATTAAATTTGTGCCAGAGAATACATTAGAAAACAGTGGAAATGGATCTGATTCATAAAAGTCTGAAGCAGTAAATTCAAGTGAGAGGGACCAAAACAACCACTCCTAGATAAAGAGATATCTGCAGCTTAATAATTGTTTTCAGTACTTAAATAAAACTCTCCTTTTCATGGGCTGAGTTTTTTAAAAATATTTTAAAATGGTTTGAGAATAATGAAAAGAATGATAGTATTTTTTGATGTGAAAATTATATGAATTCAAATTTCACAGTGTTCATAAATAAAATTTTATTGGAACACAGCCATATCCATTTGTTTATATATTGTCTAAGGCCACTTTAAGAGCAGAACTGAGTAGTTGCAACAGACCTCATGGCTCACAAAACCTAAAATATTGACTATCTGGCCTTTTAAGAAAAAGTTTTACCAATTTCAGATATAACTGGTCTGAGAAAAAGCATTATGTGTTGACACTGTAACTTCAAATTCTGTACTGTTAAAAACAATCAATAAAAAGATTTTCTATTTATCTATCAACACATAAAATAGGCTGGAATCAATCCACATGCAAGTATGTGAAGAAGGAATAAAAGAATCACAGGAGTCTATGATTTCGAGATTTGGGGTATAAGAATAAAAGTATATCCAAGAATCAGAAACATTAAACAATTCATCTATGCCCTCAGATCAGCACTGCCTTGATCCTACTAAAATACTAACTCTGTTTTATATGAAGCATTTAGAAAGAATTTAAAAATAATAAGGGAAATATCGAAAGCTAGAAACTAAGAGATGGTAAAAGATGAAAGAAATTAGGATAATTTAGTAAAGAGAGAAGAAAGCCAGGGGTGATTTACTACTGGACTTTCAGGCATAAGGAAGGCAAGGCACAGACAATGATCTTGAGCTATCGCTGAAGGCATTGAACTCAGCAATAAAGAGACTTTCCTGACAAAATGTGTTGTTAATCATGGAATTCTGTTATCTAAAAAGACAATTGAATCTTCAAGTTTGGACGTGCTAGATAAAATAAAATAGACATTCGTCCATGCTCTCCTTTAGAGAAAAATTAACTTAAGTGAATAGGCTGTATTGTGACTTCTCAGGATGCTTAGTCTTCTGATTATTCTAAGATTGTTTCTGCAAATCTAAAAATGGTAATAACTTTTATTAGCAATTTGAAGAAGGAAGTTAGAAGGGATAAGCACATACATGACAAGTACTGTGTCTGCTAGGTGTCCCTATAAAAGGGGGGTGGGGTGGGGTAAAAGCCTCCCTAAGTATCTTTGCTGCATGAGCTTTAAACAACTCAGATCAAGATTCTTCTTGCCAAAAAGCAGCACTTTCCAAACATTACTGATATTTTTGGCCTTGATTTACACTGATCAACAAGCATATGTCTATAGAGATTAAATTAATTAGAGGAGATTTGCTGGATAATGTTCAAAGACAATAAAATTCCTCAAGGTTTACAGGCCATACAAGTTGGAGCACAAAATGGTACACCTTGGGGGAGGATTAAGAGGAACTAATTTTGTACCCAAAGGACTGTCATTTTCTATCGTTATGCAAAACGGGGCCTTTGTTCCAACATGTTTTCAATCGGAGAACTAGGCTAATTCCTATAGGGTCATATATGTTGGGAAATAAGTCCTGAAAAAAAATAAACTTAGGGGAAAAAAAGGATTCCATGAAGAAGCATAAAGTTTAAAAGACAAATGTCTTCTTTGAAAAATGCTTTTCAAATGTCCAAAGGAAAGAGAGAGAATATTAATCTATTTTCCATTTTTTAACTTCTAGAAATAGGATAAGAGAACAGTTTCATTAATTGAGCCATGGGATAAATTTACAGATGGAGAGGGCAGTTAAATTTTGAGTAAATTATTTTAAAAGCTACAGACTCTTTTTAAAATAGGATCCATTTCAACTAGGATGGCTGCATGGGAATTTAGTCCTTTCATACCACACAAGAGACAGATACAACTTGACAAGATTTCTTCCAATCCCAGACAACCTGTGAGTATGTAGAAAAAATGGCTGGTTGCCTGTGCTTTATGACTTAAGGATTACTCAAAGTCCCACCTGCATAAAGACATCTCCTTCAGCTCCTGTCTCTCTCCCTTTAGAATCAAACAGGGAAGAGCTCCAATATTTGCAATTCTATCACATTCTCAGATGAGGCTACTGCGCTGATCCAAGGACCACACTATGAGAACCACTGGTCAAAGGCCTCCTCTTTTTCCTTTTTACACAACATGGAGGGAAGTCACCAAAGACCCAACTCCCTAATGTAACTCCTAGTCTGCTAGCCCTAAACATGAACATTTTTACATTATGCTTGATTGGCATCTTGTATAAAACACATCTAACTAGTTAGTGATTATGCAATAAAGTTTAGTTATAACCCATTCTATTTAAAAAAAAAAACATACAAAAAATTCCCATTTTCTCAATTCTTGAAAAACAAAATTATAGGAAGATGAATATTTATTTGGTCGAGGGCCAAAAACTAAGATTTTTCCTCCCTCACCTTTAGTGCCACAAATTCAATTAAAAGGAAGGAAGGAAGGAAGGAAGGAAGGAAGGAAGGAAGGAAGGAAGGAAGGAAGGAAGAAGAGAGAGAGCAAGAGAGAGAGCGAGCGCGCGTGCGAGCAAGCGTGAGCTTTCCAGGCCACTGTTGGAATTTAGAGTTTCCACAGACAATATAAAGGAAAGCAGAGATGTAATGTCAAAAACGATCAGGAAGGCTGATTCAAAGACTATCATCTTGAAAAAGTGAATTATGAGAAACACATTAAGTTCTTGACCATACCAAAATATTTACGCCAAGATGTGACTATTTCAAATGCTATTTTTCCCAGGATTCAGATACACTCATATGTTAATATGCTTAAGTTTATCCTATGTTAGTAATGATTTACAAAATTGTTGTTAAACCTGTGCAAACTACCATCTCTAAGACCAATTCCTTTATTCAGTCAATATTTGAGTACTAGCTAAGAGGCATACTTTTATAGAAAAGATATATTCTAAAAACATTTTGAGTCAGTTGCAAATACATAAATTGTATCGTTATATATGTAGTAAGGAACTTAGCTAGTCAAAGTAAACATAATGAGTCATTTAATTAAGTTAAATAATTTTAAGTTAATTTAGTTCTTCATTTTGTATTGGTAAGTTTTAGGCTTGATGTAGTAAACTTGGCATATGAGAAACTGAGACACGACAATTTTATGCTGTTTGGTGAAGGTAACCCTTCCTTTTATGAAATTTAGTTCCTTATTGTTTATATCAATGAGGAAAAAACTAGAACAAGAAAAAGAAAGAAGAGAAGAAAAAAATAGGGAGGGAGGGAGGAATGGAGGGAGGAGAGATCAATTTTTCTCTTTAAATGTAAGGTGATTTTAAACTTCATACTCTGAGATTGCTCTGTGAAGGTTTAGCACAAATAACTACACAACCAAATGCTGAGTGGTTCATGAATACCAGCTAAGGTTGTAAAACATGCACAATATCTACATTGCCCCACGTATACAACCAACTAGTTCTTATTCAGTGAATTTCAGTCAGCTATAAAAATGGAAAATGTTTAAGTGAATTATTTTATCTCGGTGTTTTCAATGCATGTGACTTCAAGCTCTTGTAGACTTATTCAGGTTAATACCTGTGTCCAAAATTCTACAGAGCTCATCTCATAAAACATTTAAATGGTTACACTTCCCAAAGGTAATAAAAGATTACCCAGAAGTATAAAAGAGCATAGCTAAGTTTGAGTTTTCCTAAATTCTGTAACTTACAGCACATTCACTACAAAAGCCCGTATACTCATAGATGTTTAATAACTCTGATGACTAGAGAGTAGAACATCTCACATAAAGTGAAAACAGACTGGTAGATAGCAACACATTTCCCTGTTGTGAAATGCAGTTGAGTTTAGAGCTCCATCTGTTCCCAGACTTGAAAAGTCTGGGGTTTTCTCAAAACCACCAAAAAAGATTTGTGTGTTGAACCAACAGAATGCAGATATTTTATAAGCATTGAGCTAAATAATCATTTATAAGTAAACCACTATCCTCATAACCAAAAAAAAAAAAAAAAAATGAAACTAGTAATACTCCAATCTTCAATAAAATATCATTGGCCCCTGAGATATTGTCACTATTTATCTTTTCAGATGCATCATTCATTTTTACAAATATAGAGTAATAAGCAAATAGCCAGTTTTCCCAAACTGTAGTATGTTTTTAGAACTTTGCTCTTGAAAAAAGGTGGGTTTCTCAGTAGTTTCCTCACCGAACTTAATCCAATCACTTTCTTGCAATTTTCTGCAAGGGAACACTGCAAAGTAAACATCAATAGCCCATCATCAGGCAAGTCTTCTTCCTTGATAATAAATATGCTAGCTTGGAGCAGGCTCACAAAGAATCTAGACAGCTCCAATCTGGCCCTATTCCAGCAGTGAAGCTTCTGTTGTTAGAGAAAACCCTTCAGCTGTCTTTCAGATGCATACTTCCATCTACCCCTACTGTCTGCAGCTTGAAACAGAAGTCACACCCATTAAAGACCTGTCTTTTTGGGCACTGGTGTAAAATATCTTTCTCAACCACAACGTATAGTCAACGGAGAGCATCCTGTGTATACTGGAGATTGATCTTTTGAAATCATGTGGGATATGTTAGGTTAGATGCTAGAGATTTAACGAGACTTATAGACTACTCTTTGTCAGGATTAATGGTCAAAAATTATAGCATCAGTGCACAAAATTAGTTTCTTTCCGGAACTTACATATATTCCCCAGGAGATTTTTGGATGTGAGTCTGGTGCTAGACTAACAGCTTCTCTTGTTATAAGTTGCATGTGTAGTGCTCAGCCAAAGGCCCAGGCATGGAACATTTGACCAGCTTCCCCATATATGCAGTAAACTGACTTGAAGAGGAAATAGTGGTACTTCTACTGCAATACTCAAAATAGCACTCTGGAAATAACAAGAATTCAGTTAATGCTTGGTAAGAGGGACTGTATACATAACTTATTCAAAAATATGAAGAGAGAGAGATATTTAGTAGGGACTCTGAATGGTTTTGCTTGTGTCACTTCTGAAGACTGATTCAAGTGTCACAAAAAAAGATGATGAGGTTGAAAAGGAGAAACAGCTCCTTAAGTACTAGCAGTATAGAAGTTGAGTGCATGGGAATGCCATGAGTCAGCATGTGGCCCATGGAAGAAGCAGACATGCAACTGCATATATGCATATAAATCTAGGCCAGAACTAGGTAGTGGGGTGCAGTAGACGCAGAGTCCAAGTGAGGGTATGACAGCTATTGAGGAAGCATGTCACAGCAATGACAGAAAAACAAAGACAGACACGAGTCACACAAGAAGTATGGTTTTGAAAAGCAGAGTCAGTTTAGACCTGGGACTGGGACTCATGGTAGAGACAAAACAAGGTGAAATGCAAGGGAAAAAGCAAAGTTAGAAACAAGGGAAGGGATGTGAAACATCATTAAAACACATTTACATCTTGATATATGGAATGCCGAGGCACTCATCACAAACTCAGATGACTGCAGGGCCAGGCTGGTGACCCGAAGGTAGGAATGTGGTAGTGGAGAGTGAGACAAAAGAGAGTGGTAGGGCTTCTGGCTAATCCTAAAGAAAGAAATTCTCATTCCATTTTAAAAAACATGTCTGACATTACATTCCGACAGTGGAATTTACCTATCATTTTGTGTTCCAAAATGGATGCTTGGGTAAGTGAATCAGGTAGGAAGATGAGGTCAGCCAGAGGTTTGGTAGAGTGTGGTTACCAGCTTGAAGATCAAGCCAAGAGAAATTTTACAATAAATTAGGTCATTTATTTATACACCAAGAGTGAAGCTGTAGAAAACAAGTCATTTAAACTGAAATAACAAATTTATCTATATTTGTTATGGGCTACAATTTATGCTCTAGCAATTTATTGACTTCTATTTAAGGCTTCTAAGTGTAGGAAAAGGAACTGTAAAGATGAACCATATGGTTTTATAAAAAATCTGTTGGCTCAGGAGAGTGGAAAGTTGTTGGAGGGCTGGGGAATGTAAGTGCAGATAAATGGAGGGGTGAGTGGGTGAGGAAAAAGTTAAGAACAGAATAACGTTAAATGAAGAAGCCAAATGTTAAGGCACGTTAAGGCAGTCACATCACACATAAAATAGCAATATTCATTTCAGAGAACTAAAAAAAGATATAACAGGGAATCATGAAAAAATAATGGGAGGCAAACAGGAATGAATGTTAACACTCATAGAGTAATTTATTAAGTGGAAGGCAATACCCTGTCGCTAGATGAAGGTCTTTGATAACTGGATACTGGGGCTGGAATCCCAGTTCTATCACTAGCTGTGTGACCTTAATCAAATTAGCTAACCTCTCTGTAGCTCTTTTTTCTCCTCTAGAAAATGGGAATGATAATAAAAATAGGGCTATCTCACAGAGCTGTTATAAAGAATGGAGGAGTATTTGCAGAACACTCAGAAACTGTCAGGCACATAGTAAGCTTCATGTAAATTTAAATTCAAATGTGCTGGGTACTTTATACACATTATTTTATCTAATCCTATCGACAAATCTACAAGATAGCATTATTCCCAGATGACATTTTACAGGTGAGGAATTGAGGGTCAGATTCTATCAGTAACTTTCTAAGGCTCACAGAGATGGGAGTTGGCAGGGCTGGAATAGGAATCTCACCTTTCCGTTTATATCACACTTTTACCAGCTTCAGAGTATACAGCCTAGTGTTTCATTCCATAAGCCCACCTGCCTATGTTCTCCATATTCTGTACCTAATGGTTCCTTTTCCTGAATACCTTTTACCTTAGAAGTTGACCAGACCTTTCACCAGCACTGTGAGAAATTGTTAAATTACACCTAACAATGTTAGGAATTAGGAAATATACAAGAAAATAGCTTTTCTCATGAATATGCAAATAAAATTTATGTGACATCTACATATTTAAAACAGGTATTAATAGAAAATTTGAGCTCTTGTCAGAGAAGAAATAGGTGCTGAATGTAAGTTTATGGAATCCACCATCATAACTGTTGTGAAATAATTGCATCGTCAGTGCCTTAATAATTTTTGTCTAAATGTGAGTCATGCATTAGAATAAAAATTTTTTTAAAAAGGAGAAAATCATAGAAATGGCTATCTTTTTTTTCAGTCATTATGAGAAACTAAGGTTCTGATTTGCTTTTGTAGGCAAAATGACTGCCCATAGCCCTAATATCACATCTGGAAATCCCAAGTTCTGGCATGCAAACATTATGGACAGGCCTCTGGAAAAATCCTATGCCAAGGAGAATTGCAGATTGTCAGCCATTTATGCCGAGCTTGGAATGTTACTGTCCCATTAAAGTTTCCAAGGCATTTCCCCTAAGAAGCTTTACAGACACCCGGGTCAGCCCTTGCCCAGAGCCTGAGGACTCAAGAATTTCAGAAAAGGAAGTTTTCTAAAGAGGACAGCTGGAAGTAAATACATGGTGAAACAGAGAAGAAAAGGGAAATGCTTGTATCAAGTTGTTTGGAGGTGAGCTTGAACAGGCTACCTACAGAGAATGAGAGAAACAGAGAAATAAGAAAATGGAAAATTTAAACACAGCTAAGAAACAAAAAAGAAAAAGAAGAAAATTATGGACTATGGAATTTGATTTCACGCAATGGAGTTCTCAGTGTGTGTGAACAATGGCACTTTTGAGAAGAGATTCTCCACACTGCTTCCAACCCCAGGATGGAAAGTTTTTACAAAGCCTGGAGGAATAATGGAGGGAGAAAAGGAAGGGGGAAAGGCCTAAGATAATTCATTTGTTAAGGCTTCTGCCTCCCTCTTTCCTCATCCCTTCTCTATGTGGCTTAGGGTTTATTCCAAGCTTCCCAGTGCAGAGGAAATAAACAAAAATGCAGTTGTATAAGCACTTTTACCCAGGATTCCAAGCGATCCACAAATCACTCAAATGACTGTTCATGCCACAATGTCTAAAGCAGTACATAAATGGAAGAGGAAAGACATAAAGAAAAAAGCAAAAACTCAGTCTTCTCTCTCTCTTTCAATTTTAAGTAACATTTGGCTTCCACCTTTCTTTTTCCCTAAAGCTACACCAAAGGAATGTACTGATAATACCAGCCATAGGAGACAGGACCTCTCCAAAGGGGCCAGATTCTCTGTCCCTCTTTTTCTTCAACTTCACTCTAAGGATAACAGGGACAAACAAGGTTTCTATTCACACCTGGGACTAAGAGAAAGAGAAAAGAAATAGTCTTACATTTCACTTGTCAGGGATTACCTCTACCGCCTCAAGCAAGAGCTCCTGAACTAAATTTGATGCTGAAATTGTGGTTTCTGAAGTTTTCTGGTTTCTGTACAGTTAAGGAGTTGTGCTGTTCTTGTCCCCTCCCTCTGACTTCAAAGCCTGCCTATTTGTGACATTAGCAACTGCTGAGATGAAAGCAAGGAGGAAATCAGTCTGCAGTGAGTGGACTGGGGCTGGCAGTTATATGTGTCGCTTTTATCCTGAATGAGAAGACTACAGAGAAAGATACAAATGATTTATTGTACATCGAGCCAGACAATCCTAACTTTGAAGAAAAAAACAACAACAACAACAAGTGTATGTTTCTCCCTTCTTAGAAGATTCTACTTTGATGAAATGGAGAGATTCTACCAGATTCCTCACACATCTGCCTTATTTATATATTTAATCATTTTAAACGTACAGTATTCCAGTGATGAGCACTTTCAGCTGAAGATTCTATTACATAAAAAATATAAACTTTTTTCTCAAGTCCAAAGAAGTAGTGTGTTGACCTCCAGGATGTTCTAGCTTATTAGTTCTCAAACCCTGTTGAACAGCATGAAATTAAATTTTTAGCCGATCGTGGGAACTGAGAAGAACTAAATCCTACACATGACCTCACATTCCACAAAAAATAAACGACTTAACTAAGTATATGTACTAGCCAACTCTATTTTAGTTTCATGTGACAGAAAACTCTAAATCGAACTCCCTAAAACTAAAAAAGAGAAATTGTTATCTCTTGTAACTGTCAAATCCAAAAGATTATTAACCTCAGGTATAGTTTGATCCAGGGTACCAAGAGAGTGATAAGTGCTGGTTTTGCTCTGTATCCCTGAACTGCAGCCCATCTCCATATTGGCTGCTCAATCAAGAAACCTCATGATGGCAAGACAGCTAGCAGCAGCTTTAGGCTTTCACCTTCATAAGCCTAAAGCCACCGGAAAAAGAGCGAGTTCTTAGAAGAAGCCCCATAATCCTAGGTTTCACTTTGATTAGATTGCCTTTGGGTCACGTGTCCCCTGATGTCCAGGGCTCTGAGCAGGCAGGCCTGAGTCACAAGTTCCTTCTCTGAGGTCCATGCAAATCTCATGAACTGAAAACTAGAGTTTCGTTTTTCGTTTTTTGGTTTTTTTTAGAGAGAAACTGTAGTAATTTTACCCAAAGAAGGGTAAATGGAGTCTGGGCAGAAAAAATGGAAGACTTATACTAATGCATAGTAGAATATTTCAGAGAATTATTGCTAACATGAGAATCATTCTGCTAATAATACTCAAGGACAAATAGGTGGCAACAGGGTCCAAAGTGTTTTAAAAACTAAAATTCTATTTTTCTGTAGATTTTTATTAGGAAAATCTGCTATTATTTTATTTTCCTAACTGAAGACTTTTATTCAGTTTATTAACCACTAAGAAGAATGTTATCCAACACCTGCAATATTGGCTTGTCGGCATGTTGCCCTTCCCCCACCAATTGGGTCTATGTCCAGCAAAAACAGGGTATAAGACACAGTCACCATTTACTCTCCTTGACTCATTCCTCAGTAGTGACCAGTTATTGAGTCCCTACTGTGTATCAGATGCCGTGCTAAGTACAACTGATCTTTTAACAATATGGGTTTGAACTGTGTGTGTCCACTTATGCACATATTTTTTTCAGTAAATACTGTAGATGCATTTTCCTTATGATTTTCTTAACATTTTCTTTAAGCGTATTTCATTGTAAGAATACAGTGTATAATACATATAGCATATAAAATATATGTTAACCGTTTATGTTATTGATAAGGCTTCGGGTCAACAGCAAGTTATTAGCTAAGTTTTGGGGTAGTCAAAAGTTATATGTGGAGTTTTTAATGTGGAGAGGCTGGTGTCCCTAATCCCCATGTTATCCAAGGGTCCACTGAACTTTCAAAACAAAGTCTAACTCTCAAATCAAGATACTTATGCAATTTGTCCAAAGTCACACGGTTGGCAAATGGCAGAGCCATCATTTAATTCAAAATTTGTCAAACAGCTCCCTGGGTTTTTTCTCTTGTATAAAGCTGCCTTGCATTCATTGACCATAATTCTACCAGGTACATCTTCCTTTATACTTTGAGTTTAAACATGTCTAATTTTACCAGTTTCATTCTCAGGCCTACTTCCAGATATCCAGTATGTTTCTTCCGGAAGCTATGCTGTGCC
The DNA here is from genome assembly GCA_028627145.1 of Eidolon dupreanum. Taxonomy (NCBI): domain Eukaryota; kingdom Metazoa; phylum Chordata; class Mammalia; order Chiroptera; family Pteropodidae; genus Eidolon; species Eidolon dupreanum. The sequence continues at coordinate 137,439,772 of CM053507.1, read as the reverse complement.
AGGCTGCCTTGTGTAACAGTCTGGTTGGTCAATCTTAGTTCTGGGCTTTCCCACACTGTGAGTATAAATGAACTATTACACCCTCTTACCATTAAGGTCAAATTAGATGAGTCATCCATTGCTGGATATAAAATGTGCTTTTTCAGTTCCCTTCCCTCTTCCATGGTGCTCACTTAGAAGTCTCTCCAAATGTACATCTATCAATAGTTTGTCCATCTCCACATATTAAAATCTTACTCAGTAAAGGTCTACTATAATACATTGGTATAGTTTTCTGGAGGTTAATTTTGCAATATATATCAAAAGTCTCAAACATAAGCATACCCTTTGACTCAACAATTCCACTTCTTGGAATTAATCTTAATAAAACAAAGATATATGCGTGGAGCTAAACAAATAAATAAGCATACCTACACATGCATGCACTACACATATTGTAGCAATAATTTTATTGTGAAAGACTTATAAACATCCTAATTATTATATGACAGGACATTTATTGAATAATTTATAGTCATCTATTTCATGAACTAATATGTAATAATTAAAAGCATCATCTTAAAAGAGTAGTTAATAACATGTATAATAGTCACAGTGTACAAGTGACAAAACTGTGTATGTACAGATTAATCCAATTTTGGAAGATATGCTGATTAGGCCTGCCAGGTTTACTCATGACACATCCCCATTTTGCTCTCTGTCCCCGGAAATTGATTTGTATACACTACTCCATGAGCACTACTGATCTTGGTTTTCCAGTTAGGTTCAGCCAGTGGGAAGCCCCAGCACAGAATCTAACACATAGGGGAAAGAAACTCAAGGTACTTGTTCTCTTGATTCTCTCCCTGCCTAGTTGCTTGGACTGCCCGAGTCTCTCGAATGAAGAACACTGCTTCTCTCAAGGTCATTTTTCTCTAGTTGCTCTCCTCCTAGTTTTAGTGAACATGCCTTCCCTTTATCACTCCATTTACAGGCCTAAGTTGGTAACAGCTCCTCTACTATTACTAGTCCTGGGTTGCTGCATTACCTCTGTGCTTCCTTCATCTTTTATCTACTCATATAACTTAGCTATGCCATCTGCTTCCTGTCAGGACCTTGACTTACACAATGCAAATACAAACACACTCACAAGAGGGGAAAAGAAAAATCTTACAACAATATTCTGCAAAAAAACCAACAATGAATATCTCATTAGGTGGTAGGATTATAAGCAATTTTTGATTATCATTTAATTCTTTTCTGTACTTCCCAATTTTATACAATCAATATATAACACTTTCAAAGTAACCACAGGTATTATGTTCTTACAAATCTAATTTATGACAAATGTTAGCTATTCAGTAAATCTTTCCCTGATTACACACCCTCTAAACTTGCCCCTCTCTAAAATGAATTTTTCCATTATATATTTTTTATGCTATCCATATGATACAACTTCCTGGTGGTGAAGTTTGTATATTTATTTATACCAGCTTTACTCAATGGGGGATTTAAGATAGCACAATTTGTACATAGCACTTTTTCTTTTTTGAGATTAAAATCTCTTGGCGGCCACAGGCCATACTTTACACTTTCTATCCCCTACTGTACCTAATACACAGTAGACAATCAATAAACATGGTTGGAATAAATGAAATATATAGAAGAGATTTAAAATCACATTTCTGTCATTTCCACTTTCTTCCTATCAACTCTCCTCTATAAGCAATAAAAATGAATTATTTGAATTCGATTTCTCTACAGATCCTTCTTCTAGAGAAAGTGCAAATCAGAAATGAAATAACTTGAGGCAAGCAGTCTGAGGAAAAGGGAGGGAAAAAAGAGGGTTGGAAAAAGACCCTACAGAAGTACAATAAAGAAATCTTGGATAATCAAGATGTGGCAGAATTTTAAGACTGAGCGTTTTCACTAGTAACAAATCTTGAGATTTCAGTATCAGACTTCTAAAATGTATACTCAGAGATCTGATTAACAGTCTTGGATTAATTGGGTTATCATTATGTATTGTGGAAAAGAAAGCAGCCTGACTAGGGTCATCCTTACAGAAGACCAAATTTGACTTGATTCTTCAAAACAACATTTTTTACTTGCTATTTCTATTTTTCCCATCCTCCTACTATAAATAGAGGCAGTGAGTCTAATTGGGAATAGTCATCGCACACAAACTTCTAAATTCAACTTCAGCAATGGTTGAATACTGTATCCTGGGACAGTAAAATGATACTCTTAGAACCTACAGGGTGGCTGGCTAAAAGGAAAGTTTCCACCATCCTTTTGCAGATATTCTTGCTGTGGTCCCCACTTTTGAATACCCACATATCGACTGAGTATGTCACTACCTCCATTGTGATTGCAAATAAGTAGGAAACAAATATTGACACAAGATACCACATGGCCAAAAACACAAACCTGGTGTCATAATCCAATCCACACCAGTCACCATGAGAAGAAGCTCTGAGTCTCCTGTTCAGGAATTCTGAGCAGGACTTCCAGGCGAGCAGGAAAAGGAGAGACACAGTAGGTCTGCCTAATTTATTTTCACTGACTCCATGACAAAAGAGATGGATGACTGGTCTGCAACATTTCCAAGAAGTTTTGGATCTTGCTGTCTCATAAAAATTTATTTTTCTACAATCTGAATTCACACATTCCTGGTCTCATTCTGTCTATAATACAATTGCCTTTCGATGTTTCCCAGACCACATATTTTTCAGTCACCCAATATATGTTTCCATGTGGTTTTTATTATTAAAATAACACTATCAAGAAGAGGGAGCCCTAGGATCAATGACAAAACCTGAACATGTCCAGATGCAACCAGTATCTCTGATTCATTACCTTGAGCTCAATGATATTCCTGCCTCATTCCTGTCATACTGCCTGTTTCCACACAATGTCTATCTTCCTGAACTCAATAATGTAAAGTACCATTTTACTCCTACAAAGTGAGTATACCATACAATACACCCATTTTCCTCTATAAATCATTTTACTAAGTACATTCACTATACTCAGCTATTAACTGACAGATTTTCTATTCTAATACAGTAAGTTTCCTTCTTAATCATTCTTGCATTATTTTGTTACCAAAACTTTGTCACTTTCCCAAGTCAAGGATACCCCCAAGATATATAATTCTTCACTGCCCCCCTCAGGCAAGCAGAGCTCTCATATTTCTTGTTATTAAAATCTGAGCTCAGAATCTGATGAACTAATTCACATTGAAGCATAAATAGTTAGTTAAAAAAATGGGTCTCATCTTTCTAGATTTTTCTATTCTAAAATACAAAATGTTTAAGGTAAGTAGACAAATCTCTTAAGGTAGAATTTTATACAATCATGGTAGGTGGTACACCATTGGGGGAGAGGGCTGATGGTGTTTTAGAGAAACACTTTCATGGAGTTTTCTCAACTCTAGCACACAAGTTCTCAAAGGTCCCTGTCAACCTCACCTCTGCGTCAGTCTGCCCTACATAAGAATGACAGCAGTCATAATACATTAATAACAACTTTGACTGCTATTATTCATACTACCAGTTATTAACTGCCTTTTCTCTTCAGAGTCATGATATGAATTTTAAAATTGTTATTACCTGTTAACAATAATTCTATGGAATTGCCTTGTTATTCTCACATTATGATGAAAAAAATAATAATTTGGTCAAAACCACCAAACTAAATAAATGGTAGAACTTAGCTTTTAACTCAAAGCTATAGGAATTTAAAACTCATGGTCTTAAACATTTTGGTCTACTTTCTCGTGATCTTAAATAGGGGCAGCTAAATAAATTTGAGACATTTATATGACTGAGTAATATGCAGTAACTTGTTTTCCAATGTTTTCCAATAATGACTAATGAAATGGAAAATTACTAAAAAATAAAATAGTAAGTGAAAAAAGCAGATACAAAACATATGTTTCAAATACATTTAAGTTTCTGAGAATAACGAATATTACACCAAAATAGTCATTGTTGTTATAGTTAAGGAATGGGATTGTGGATAATATGCTGTTGCTTTGTTATGTATTTTTAATTTCTCATCTTTCAACAAATAAACATTACTTGGAAACAGAAGAAAAACAGTTTCGAAAATAGAACTCAAAGTAGAGATTTGCTTATATCTAATAGAAATGATTGGGCCTTTTATTTTCAATCAATTTCTACTTTTTATAATTTTAGGTTGAGTACATTCAGCAGGTTACTTACATTTTAATGTATAGTCCTAATGATTCAATTCAGGTCACCACTGACTCACACCAGATTTATTCACCCATTACTAGCTATTGACTCCAAGGTATAGGAAAATTAACAGAATATAATTAAACCATTCAAAGCCAACTCTAGGAGCTTAGAATACACAATATAAATAAATGTAAGTTTCACTGTCTCTTCGTTGTTACAAGTTCTCTTTAGTAAAACTCAATGTGATGATTAAATTGTGTGAAATGGTGGTGACCAGGGTGTGGCTAGTGTTCTCAGAAACTGCTGCCAAAAATACTGGAAAAAGGAAACAAAGGGAGGAGGGGAAATTGTTACTATATGCTAAAAGAATTATTTCATATCTACTTTCCTGTGTATAGAAGTGATATTAAAGAACTATGAATTTAATGTCGCACCTGAAAGAGAAGATGCTAAATATCAGGAATCCAGGTCTATATCAATCATGAATAATTCAATGTGACATAGACCTCATGAATCCAATCACAGTTCCTTAAAAACAATAGATCTCTACTTCCATAACTGCAAGCAATAATAATAATAATAAAAACCCACTGGTAAATTATGATCTGATGATAGAGTATAAAACTCTATCCATAATTATTTGGATCATTCATTTGGAAATTTATTCAGTAGCTGCTACATGTATAAATTTAAGGTTCCAAATTGGTCTCTAAGTTACAGTTACCAGTGTATGACTTGGTGCCTTTGGGATGCTCATTAATATTGAGACTTGAACCACACTACACACCCAAGTAACCAGAACTTATGGGGGGTGTGGCCAAGAAATCAAAAATCATTACCAAGCTCTTTGGGTGGTTCTTATGACCATTACTTTTGAAAATAGTAATTCTTTTGTCTTTAGGCAGTCACGATTTCTATGCAAAACACAGATATTTTGTAGTTTACAAAATATCAAAGGACTAGATCCATAGTTATTACCAAAAATGAAGCAGTGAACAATATTAATATGGTGACTTCAGTGCTTTTGTCAATTTAACTTTATTACAGTAGTGTGCTTTCGGTTAAATAACTATACATTTTACCGATGTAAGTCAGTAAAGACATGAATCACGTAATCTGTATTTAAACTAGTACTAGTTTTGCCTAGATAATGACTGAATCATAATATGACTAAAATAAAAGTGTTTATTCAAGTTAGTACGAAGGGGATGAGATATTTTGAAGCACAATTTCTGGAGCCATACTTTTAGTGGCCCTAGAAGGGACTATGAAGTTTCCAGCAAATAAAATAGGTGAGGTTATATTTAATTTTTAGGGAGATAGCCTTCAGGCTCTGAAAAGCAAATAATCAATAGTAACTTTGGAAAAGTAAGAGGAGCTATCATTTACTGAGAATCTACCATATGGCAAAGTAGTATATTAAAAATCTTATTAAACTATCTCAATCATCTATCAAATCTAAGAGGTAAACAATATCACTCTATCATCCCCCTTTGAAAGATGAGTAAACAATGGCACATGAAAATTAAACTGTTTAAGGCCACATATTAACAAGCCAAAGCTTGTGTAGAAATTATTGTTTAAAGACTGAAAAAGAGTCTATTAGGAAGTGGAACCAAAAACAATTATTTCACATGTTAGTATATTAAAGAAGAACAATAAAAAGAATAAAAAGTCACACAGTCAGGTACAATCAGGATACTACTGATCAAGGATCATAGAATCACAAAGTAGTAATGAAGAAAGAAAATTGGAAAGTTATTTTGCTCCACTGCCTCTACTGTAAATGAAGAATCTGAGGTTCTGAAAACTGAAATGATTAAGAAGGAGATTTGAGCTCTGAAGCCAGATACCCAAATACCCATGAATTCAGCTTCCCACCTCACTGTTCCATCTCATGGGTCCTAGAATTCTTCTTTCCAATCAAAATGTCATTTACGCAAAACAGGACTTACATAGAATATTGGAAAAATAGATGCATTTCCAATTTAACATATGACTTTCCCACGATAGTATAATTGTGAGAAACATTTGAAATGTGAAGTATATGAAACGACACATACTTTTGGCTTGTCGTTTTTGGAATCAAATCTCTAGCTTATCCTGTTAGATTTACAATCACTTGAAAGAATCAAAACACATACCATCAGGGATGTGAAAAATGAATTAAAACAAAAACAAAAGACAAATTCCTAAATTGCGTTCTATTCATCCCTTCTTCTCTATCCCAAGCTCTTACCTATGTAAGCGGTCATCAATGCCATCATTATTATCTTTATGTTTCTTTGATAGTTCAGTTTCTCAAACTCTTCATGCATTCTCTCTCTCTACTGTCCCCTCTATGGAATAACAGACTTGAGTACCTAGTCCATTAATGCTATTTACAAGTTGTAAGAACTTGAATGGGCTATTTAACTATCTAAGCCTAAATTGCCTCATCTTTAAAAAACAAACATAACAATGTCTAATGCTTTTCTACAGTTCTCTGGGTCTTTAAAGAGAAAAAGGGAGGGAGACAGAAAAAAAAAGTGAGCAATTTAACTGGCAATGAGTTTTTCTCATTTTTTCTTTTGTTTCAATTTTGTCTCTCCACTTGTTACTTAAGATAAATCCATTTTATTTTGTTTTTATAATGTATGTTTTTATCTGAAGTATCCACTGAGAAGAAGAAATACTTTTCACTGGCAATAATCTACAGAAATATCTATTATGATAACTGACTCCAGTCATGTTATCGACAGGAGATTGTCACCCAGAGATTACTATAAAAAGACATTTTTTAGATGCCTAAACTTTTGTTATTTTACATAGCTGTGCTCCAGGCATATTGCTATATTTTTTAAACCCTTTCTTTCTTAAAATAATCAGCTCCCTAAACCTTTGGAATATAAATCATTTTAAAATTCACACTGTTGAGCTGTAAGGATGAAAGAAAGATCTTAGAGCTTGGAAAGAAAGAAAAACACGTGCAAAAGGCGGGGGGTAGGTCATGGAACCTGATATAAAAGAGGCAACATTACAGAAGTTCAGGAGTGCAGAGTCAGGAGCTCAAGTTTTAAAAATAAATTTTACCCTCTATAAAATAATATTCTGCTCCTAGTAAAGAGAGTCATGTCCCTTTATTCAACTCTGAGTCTCTGATATCACAGACATAATTTATATTCAGCTCATTGAACTCATAATTCTAGGTAGAATTTCAGCCATATTAATCTGTAGCCAGAAACATGGTTCTAAATAGCAATTGTAGGACACTAAAATGTGCAGTCAGCCCTAAGGATATGAATACTCAACAAAAAAGTACTTTTCATTTATAGATCATCATATTCTGGAATCCTAACTTCAGAGTAGAGCCAGAGAGAAAATATTATTAAAGAATGAATTAGAACTTTTTAAATGATATGCATATAAATATTCATTTAAGTAGAATGAACCTGCTCGGCAGATCTAGTGAAAACCTGCTTGTCCCAGGCCTGCAGCTGGCCTGGAGTCTGTGGGAGAAGGGTCAGGGAGGCAGGCTTTCCTTCCTGTTTGCCAGCTTTATCTGCAGCTGAGCAGGACGGGAGGGCTTTGAAGGGAGGTCCGTGGTGGGAAGAGCGACTTGGCAGCTTCTCAAAGGTCAGGTGTACAAATGCAGCAAAATCTTTTCTTCTACATTGTCATTTGCTTCAAAAGTGCTCATAATTAGGAGAAAGTTCAATAATTTCTTTTTCATCATTAATTTACTAGTTTAAAATTTTTACCAGGTACCTACTGGGCAAAAAGAACAGGGAAGATTAGGTCCCGAACCTCAGGTACCTTACGTTTCATTCATTATTCTCTATTGAGCACTAACAATTGGCTGGCCATGAGCTAGACAAGATATTGGGTACTATGGATTTAAAAATGGAACAAAAGATTCTTGATGCCAAAAAGTACATGGTTAGGTTCAGTTAACAGATCTGTATATGATCTGTATATGAATAGTAACTCTATGATGAGATAAATGCTAAGATTTGTTTGTACAAAGTGCTTCCTAATTATCTAGTAATAGAAACAGTGCCATTATCCCTCCCACATTTCTAATATCTAAGAAAAATTGTATTTGTTAGGTCTCAGTCAGCTGTTGAATTTATGAGCTAGGGAAACAGATACTCTAGTAAACTAAAATCAATAATTTTACACAGGGAAAGCATTAGATAGCATTATATTAAGGCATAATAGCTATATTTTCTCTATTCTGATGAAATACATTTTTAAAATGCATATAATAAATGATCATACTGAGGCTGCCATCAGAAAGTGTTATTTCTTATTACAAATGTTTATACTAGTTTAAATAACGAATAAGGTTTATAGAAGTGAAACATTAAAGTTATAAGACTTAGATATTAGACATTGCCTATTGATCTACATTGTTTTTCTCAAGACCCATGAATTTTCTGTAAATTGTTAAAGCAGATCATAAGAATATTAGGTCAGATATGTTCTGTGGTAAGTCTAACAGTTTATGAAACATCAATATTTAGAAAAATAAAACAATAAATTTTGATTAAAATAAAAGTAATATAAATGAAGCCTTTTACAATGGTCAGGTTGAGTCTTTCCCAACTATTAAATGTCATGCCAAAAAAAAAAAAAAAACCACAAGGTGGTTTCAAAGATGTAAAACAAAACAATTTGTGTCTAATGTTACTTTTTATTCAGTCCTATTTTCTCTAATGTTTATATCTTAATAGAAAGCATGCACAGCCAGAATTAGCCTTTATAGGGATGATCACACAAAAACCACAGTAAAAAAAAAAAAAAAGTTTTAATAATATCCACTGTACTTGCCATGAAAAAGAAGATAATTATAGTTTTCCACTAGTTCTAGGGTGCCATTAATTGCATGATATACCATTATTTTATATATTACATGGAACAATTAAAAAGCTGACAAAAAATGACACAAGATTTTACTATCAATTAAAATATTTTATACTTATTGAAAGAGCTGTGTTAGATTTATTTAGACATAGTTCTAACTCTATCACTTTAGTACAATCATAAAAAGGAAAATACGTGAAATAAAAGTACTCATAATATTTTATCATATTTGGAGTCTGAATTTTCATTTTTTGACTTAAAGATGTTACTACCCAGGTTTTCTGTGCAAATATTCTTTAAACCAACAAGAGGGTTAGTGATGCAGCTTTTCTAAGAGGATGATCCACTAGTGTCTCAAAGTTTTTCTTCCAAGCTTATGATACCGATTCTGCCCATCTTGATGCTGACTCTTTCTAACTCTCAAAATATGATGTTATTGGCAGGTTTCAAGGCAATGGCAGGATTCACGTCCTCAAACAGTCCTCTTCCTCAAATGGTTCGTAAGGGGTATGAAGAATGAAACATTGAGAATTGAAGTTGTCCAGACGTACCACCATGGAGCTCAGCCAAGTCTGCTCATGAGCAGGCAATGATCATTATGTTGGGGCTGTTGTCTAACCAAAAAAGATTGTCAGGTGTCATGAAAGGCACACTGCAATTTCAGAGGTGTTAGGATGTGAACATATGCGCCTTAGAAATACAGCAATTCCCACATTAAATTATTCAGAATAGCATATTTCTCTGATGTTCATGTTATTTATATATTAATATATAAAATTTATGTATTATATTAGTCATAACATAATAATGTATCACCAAATACTTTATATACTGTGTGCAAAACCTTAATTTATAGGCTTTGTTATCATAGGCCAAAAAAGCAACAACAGTGTCTAAGAGATCAAAACAACAATTACTATTAATTTTCAAAAATTTATCTTGAATAAAATAAAATTATATATTATTAAAGGTATATTAAATAGAAGCTGGAAAAGGAGGAAAGACTCTCTCCACCCATCCTTAACCCATAAAACCATAAAATGTGGAATTGGGAAGAGCCAACGAAAACAGAGTTAAGCAAGGGCTTTAGGGTAGAGGTTTTGCTGCAATTTTTTTTTTTTTTTGCAAAATTTCTACAAAAGAGATATTTCTCTCTTTTCTAACTTTCTACAAAAAAGCACCAGTTCCTGAGCAACACCATATGGAATTTATAGAAGGAAGAGCATCCACGTGGAACAACAGGGTAATTTAAATGACACATGGGTTGATAAGTTGTTCATAATGAACTTACATTATGGACTTTTTCTGTGTTTAGATTCCAAGGCACATACCAGAGTGCAAAGTGTGTTCTAATAAGTTTATTTGTCCATTAGCAGTACTCTTCTGACATACATACTAAGTAGATCATAGAATACAGAGTTTTCTTCACATGTTTAAAACCTCTAAACTATCTCAAGGGTAACAGCTCTGTCACCTTATAGCCCTACTTCACTGATAATAATCCATGCCACATAATTAATACTTAATGGCATAGTCCACCATATTAATTTTACAGGACCACAATGGCTATATGCAAGAATAAATGAAGGATGAGGTCAAAAGATGAATTTAAATTGGGAGTCTTGTTATCAGTTCTCCTCAATAAATGTTAGTGAACGTGCCTAGTTAATAACCCAGATCCTCATTAGAAATTCATTCAAGTGTTCTCTGAAATGATAGGGATTTTGTGGAACTCTAATTTAGTTCGAGCAAACAACGCTATGGTATTTAAAAAGATTGGCAAATATGTAGATGTAAGACACATGACAAACAAAGGGAATTGATAAATGTGATAAAATGTCAAAATACAGGTATAATACATTAAAATATATTAAATTTATTTAAGTCAACATATATTTTTATTTGTGTAATATAGAACATAGTCATGTATTTTCATCTGTATCCCTTATACTCATCTTCCTGCTTTTATCAACTATCTTAGTAAATCATAAAACTTCTACATGATGTGACCGTGCTCCTGCCTACCTCTTCAGGTGCATGACTCTCAACTGCTTCTTGAACCCTAGGCTCCAGACATATAGCAACCTAACTTCTAGCATCCAAAAATATCCACTTTTCACAAATGTAGTTGGTGGTGTAGAACTTGAAGACTTCACTTATGTACCTCTCTCTGCTAAACACCTCATCATGCTTTGAACACCATTGACTGTGACTGTAGTCAATGCTTTACATTGGAGCCGTTGTGATGTGACAGCTATAATATGAATAAAAGTTGTCAATTGTAATTGTTGCAGACAATAGAGATATTAATGCATTTGAAAACAAAACAAATCATGAGTAAAATAAAATTTTGAATGTATTTTCTGAAGACTGGGCTACAGATTTATCATTCTGATATATATATTTTATTTTAGCATGGGATTATCATGACAATAGATTAAGCAAGAATCTTTAAATAGCTTCTCATAATTATCTTCTATGCCAATAATTCAAATGGTGAAAAATACATTCTGAAAAATAAGGTGTTAAAAAAATTTTAGTCTCTTCAACATTATTGATACAATTACTATGTTAAATAAAACCACTAAAATATTTAATTAAAAAAATTATCTTCAAGACTGATAAAGTAGTTATCACAAACAATTATGTAAGAAATAAACTTTTCCTGAAATATATGATTTGGTAATTTATTTTTAACAAATCTTACACATGTGTCTCCAGAAGAAAGTTTCTGCTCTGAATTAAAACTAATTAAACTTATTTAAAAAACAAATCTAGGATGTAAGATTTAATAGTGTTAGCTCTAATAGAACACAAATTCCAGCAGCTGAAAAGATGAGATTTGAAAAATATACTGATGATTCAAACAATGCCAAATCAAGGTGAAGAACAAACTAAATTAAAAATATATACATCGAAAGAGTATTATTTTGATTTAAGAGAGTTTTCTTTTGCTTTTAGATTTTAAGTTACAAAATTTATCTGTATAGCTTTTGTTTCCATTAAAAATTTTATTAAATTAATAAATACATCAATAGGTGTCATAAAATAAACTCTTATAGTGGACTACATTAGTTAATATAAAAAACACGCTATTAGTAAGACGAGCTTCTATCAAGGTTACTGAAAACTGTATTAAAAATCTAATACCTGGACATATATTCCCTAAAAATATAAACAGTTTAGAAGGATGTAGATTAAAATATAAAATTTCTTTTTCAACTCACAATTCCACTAGTGACCTCTCTGTCCCCTCTCCAAATAATTGCTGATAATAGTTTGAACGTACCTCTGCAGAATTGCTTAAGGCATTTATATTAGGTATATAACTGTGTCTCTGTCTCTATTACTCTATAAACTGCTTTTGTCTCAAAAATATAAAAGAATTCTTTTTTTCAGATGTACACATAGATATTAACACATCCTTTTTTGAAAAGCTATTGAATATCCTGTGCCCCATAGTATGATGCCCCAGTATTTACTTAATATTTTTGTATTGGTTAAAATTTTGCTTATTTCCAAACTTTGTTATGAACAATTTTATTTTATTGTTAAGCATGCCATCTCCCAACATGGTGTGCAAAGACTATCCCAGTGAAAACATTTAAAAATACTTGATAACATGTTACTAACATGCCCTTGAATGCACTGATGACCTGCCAATAAAGTAATATAACACTGAGACCAGAAATAAAGATCAATCAGATGCAATGGACTTCATGTGTGTGTCACTCTAGAATTTATATATTGAAACCCCTAAAGCCCAGTGTGATAGTATTTAGAGATGGGACTTTGGAAGATAATTATGTCATGAGGGTGGAGCTCTCATGATGGGAGTAGTGCCTTTACAAGAAGGTAAACTAGAAAGCTATTGCTTTTTCACTGTCTTGTCTCTGTCTCTCTGTCTGTCACTCCCTCTCCCTCCCTACACCACTTCCACACTTCCATGTGAGGGTACACTAGAAACTAAATTTGTCAGGACTTTGATCTTGGACTTCTGAGTTCTCAGAACTGTGATAAATAAAGTTCTATATTTTTTAAGCCATCCAGTTTATGATATTTTTATAATAGCAGCCCAAGCTAAGACATCTAGTTTGTATCTTGTGAGGAGTTTCCAAATTATGAATTTGAGTATCTATGGAAGATAAAATTCTGGGCCTTTCTTTGGGTTAGTGGTCTAATAGGTGATACCATATAAAGTTAGGGATCCTTATTCCTAAAGGTAAAACTGGCTGGAAACTTTCAGTGCTCCCAGGTAAGTGACAGAAAAAAATAAAATTCCCTTCTTGAAAAAGCCATTTTCATCCTGAAATTAAAAAAAAAAAAAAAAAAAAAAAAAAACAATAAAAATTTAAAGAAAAATGAGCATCTTAAACTTTCAGTTTCTGGCTTCCCATGTAAGGAAATTGGAAGCTGCCACTCTGCCCTAACAAGTAAAAAAGCTGAATGGACTAAAAAATCAACAACTCTTCTTGCATTTCTCTATACTAGAATAAACAATTAGAAAATAAAATACCAACAAATATATATAAAAACTAGCAATGTAGTGAAAGTGCAGACTTCTTGCGAAATGGAAACGGGCATTGGCTTGTCCTTTAGTAGTGATAGCCTCAGCAGATGCTCCCACAGCCCAACAGAATGGCAATGACACCATTTTCCCTTTTTCCTTCTGCACATGAGTGTTTAATAGCTGTTACAGTAATTAACTCGAAGATATTTTCCTTCTCTTCCTTACTTTTTTGCCCTTCTACCTCTTTTGTAACCATTACCTGTAGTGACTAATACAGCTTCCTTCTACCTTTGATTCAGCAAGCTAATTGTGCTTTAGGTATACTTTAATGAGCATCTTTTATTATCACCTTTGGTCTGAAATGGTGTGAGAATATGTCATTGTAGTGTTAGCATATCTGTGGAATATTCAACATTAATCTGATCTTTCTGTTACCAAACAGATAGTTTTAGAGGAAGAGAAACAACCTGAAGAGTACTGACCTACTGTCATAGAGAAAAACAGATTCATCTGATATATTCTAAATTTAGTTAAGTCTTCTCTAATGTGAAGCTAAATAATATGAGTGTATGTTTAAATGCATGTATACTTATTTTCATACATATATATTCCATATGCATGCACTTATGCATTATCTGCATATTTGTGCACTAATTCTTTAAATATTTCGACTTAAATTCATATAAATTTTCATGTGAACTCTCCTTTAAAAGACATTATTTAACTACAAAGGAAAAGCCTATATTAGCTTTCCTTATTCCTTTCTTTCTTGAGTCTAAAACATTTTTTTTTTTTTAGAAAATTGGAAGACTAGATTATTTCAACATTTTTATCTTGAGTCATTCAAATAAAGGCATTTAACTTCCTATTAAAATCCCCAATTTTTAATTCTCTATGAGAATAGTTTCAGCTCTGAGGCCACATAAAGATGTAAAAAAGTCCTTTGTCAAGAATAAAAAAAAAAAAAGATTACCTCATCAACTAAATATAAAATAACAGAACTAATTTAACTCAGACAACAGGGACAGTTTTTGGAATGAAGTGGTAATGAACTCATCAAAATATAGAAAATAAGATATTTTTAAAAAATTGTCACAGAAGAGGAGGTGGATGGAAAGGAATGCACTAATTTTACTTTTTGTTTTTTATTTTCTGCCAGAGGCTCTACCTCCCAAAGGGGAATATGTGAGGGTCAGTAACTTTCTCAATTTTTACTACTGTAGCAACATTTTCAACTAAGTTGATATATTTGAAAACAACAATGGGTTTAAAGCACTTAGACAATAAATTTAACTGTCAAATTAAAGTATAAGCATTAAATATAAAGCTTTATTTTTTACGACTTAACTTTTTTAGACTAGTATTAGATCTATAGCAAAACTGAGAGAAAGGTGGAGAGATTTCCCATCTACTCCCTGATCTCACACATGTATAGTCTCCCCATTATTAAAATCTCCCGTTAGGAGTCGTGTATTTGTTACAATTGATGAACCCACGTCAACACATCATAACAACTAACCTGAAGTCTATACTTTATATCAGGGTTTACTGTCCATGTTGTACATTCCATGGGTTTGAACAAATGTATAATAAAATGGATCTATCATTATTGCATCTTAGAATATTTTCAGTACCCTAAAATTTCTCTATTTATCTCTCTCCTACCCTTGGACCCAGGCAATCACCAATATTTTTACTGTATCCATACTTTTGCCTTTTACAAAGTGTCATATAGTTGGAATCATACAATATGTAGCCTTTTCAGACTGGCTCTTTCACTTAGTAATATGAATTTAAGGTTATTCTATGTCTTTTCATGAATTGATAGCTCATTTCTTTTTAATACTGAATATTATTTACATGTACCACAGTTATTTATCCATTCACCTACTGAAGAACATCCTGATAGCTTCCAAGTTTTGACAAGTATTAATAAAGCTGCTATAAATACACATATGTAGGTTTTCATGTCGACATGAGTCTCCAGTTCCTCTGGGTAAATATCAAGAAGTATAATACTGAATTGTACGGTAAGAGCATAATTTGTTTTGTAATAAACCGCAAAACTATCTTTCAAAGTAGCTATGCTATTTTCTATTCTCATCAGCAAAAATAAATGTATCTGTTGCTTTACATCCTTTCTAGCATTTAGTGTGGTCAGTATTCTGGATTTTGCCCATTCTAATAGGTTTATAGTGATATCTCACTGTTATTTTAATTTTCATTTGCCTAATAACATGTGATGTGAAATATATGCTTGTCATCTGCACATTTTCTTTGTTGAGTTGTTTGTTAAAGTTGTTGACCTAATTGGGTTGGTTGTTTTCTTATTGGTGTGTTTAAGAATTTTGTGTATATTTTAGATAATAGTCCTTCATCAAATGTATTTTACAAAAATTTTCTCCCAGTCTGTGGCTTATCTTAGTCTCTTCACATTCTTTTGAAGTGCATTAGTTTTTAATTTTAATTAAGTTCAGTTTAACAATTCTTTCTTTAAAAGATAGTGCCTTTGGTGATATATCTCAAAAGTCATCGCCACAAACAAGGTTATCCAGGTTTTCTCTTAGCATAAGGGTTTAATAGTTTTGCATTTTACATTTAGGTCTATAACCCATTTGAATTATTTTTGCAAAGGGTATAAGGTCTGTATCTAAATTCATTTTTTTTTTTTTTGCATGTAGATGTCCAGTTGTTCTAGTACCATTATTTGAAGAGACTATCTCTGTTCTATTATATTGACTTTGCTCCTTTATTAAAGATCAGTTGGCTATATTTAGGCAAGTCTATTTCTGAGATCTCTATTCTATTCCATTGTCTTGTCTTTGCCCATACCACATTGTCATGATTACTGTAGTGTTATAGTAAGTCTTGAATTCATGTAGTGTCAGTACTTCAACTTTGTCCTTCTCCTTCTTTATTGTGTTGGCTATTCTGATTCTTTTGCCTCTCCATATAAACTTTAGAATAAATTTGTCAATATCCACAAAATTAATCTGTTATGATTTTGATTGGGATTGCATTTATTCTATAGATCAAGTTGGGAAGAAATTACTTCTTGACAACATTGATTCTTTCTATACATAAACATGAAATATTTCTCCATTTATTTAATTCTTCTTTAACTTTGTTCATCAGAGTTTTTTAGTTTTCCTCACATGTATCTTGTACATATTTCATTAGATTTATACATAAGTATTGCATTTTTTGAGTGCAAATATAAATGGTAATCTGTTTTTACTTTGAAACACAATATATAGGATAAACAATGATATATGGGAAAGTAATCTACTTTTGTATATTAACATCGTATCTTGCAACCTTGCTGATAATCACTTACCTAGTTCTAGAAATTTTTTGATTCTTTCAGATTTTCTACATAGATGATGATGTTATCTATAAACAAAAAGTTTTATTTCTTCCTTCTCACTCTATATCTTTTATTTCCTTTACTAGTCTTGTTGCATAAGATAGAACTTCCAATACAGAACTGAAAAGGAATGGTAAGAAGGAATATCCTTGCCGTATATCTGTTCTCAGTGGGAAAGGTTTAAGGTTTTCACTATTAAATATGTTAGCTGTATTTATTTATTTATTTGTTTGTTGGTTGGTTTATAAATACTCCTTATCAAATTCAAACTCTATTTTTAATCTCCTTAAAGCTAAGAGAATTGTCTACTTTATATGTAAGAGTTTTTCTTTCTTTCTTTTTTCTTTTTGGTTGGCTTTTAAAAATTTTCAAAAATTTAAGAGCCCAGAATTAACATCATTTGAATTTTGCTTTGTTAATTTAATATAATTTCTTTAGTTTAGGAGTTCACTGAATTCACATGATTTTAATTTTAGGGCAGCATTAAATCAAATTAAAATTAAATAAACTAAGAGAAGCCATTATTTAATCTAGGAAAAGTAATAGGCCTATATTGAATATCTTTCATTGACCTTGGACTTCTGTACATTTTATGAACATAACCTCAGGGAAAAATTTGTTTATTCTACAAAGATGTTAACTACTACTATTAAGATATACCTGCATTACCTTAGAAGTTAAGGTAATAGTGGAAAGTGATGCTGAAAAGCTGACTCTGAAGACAGTAGGTATAGTTTCAGATTCTTGATCCACCTCTTACCAGCTACATGGCTTAGGAGTTATTTAATTCTCTAAGTGCTTCTTATCATTATTAGTTAAGTGGAATCACATCTATTTCAAAATATCATTGTGAGGACAAACGAGTTAATGCACATAGTCCTCAAAATAATGTCTACAAATAACATATATTATAAGAGTATTACTATTGTTAGGTAATGAGAACTACACAAGAGTACCTACATAAATAATTCAGGTAAACCGTCAAATCACACAATTTTTCAGACTCTGCTACCTCATATAAATGTCAACATGACCAGTATAAAAATTATATCATTTCAAGGTGTTACAATGATTAGCTAAAAAAGCCAATTTGTGTGTTTGGTGGTGGGAGGGGGAACTATATGTGAATTTCAACAGCTATGAGCTCATTTATTTTTTATGTCCTTGCTGGACACAAGGAAATGACTAATTTCAATGTTAATTGATTTGTCTTATTCAGCAGTAAATAAATAAACTATACCAGGATCACCTCATTTATGTGGATAATCTATAATATTCCATCAGGAAAATTGAAGAATTATTTAGGAAAAAGGAAGAAAATAAGAGAAGCATTGACCTCTGTTCCTGAAGCAAATTGTGTGTCAAAAGTATTTTCCTCTGATTAGTTCTACTTCTATAGCTAGAAATTTCTTTTATGAGGTACAATAGGAGGTTAATGGATAAAATGAGCAGATGGTAATATTCTGGAAAATAATGATAATACTTATGCCACAGCCAGGGTCCCAACCTAGCTGAATGATATGGTAACTCAGCAGTGGGGAATTGTTCCTGGGGGTACACAGACAATCTGTAGTGCTGCTTCCATTAAGTGGCTGAATGATCAGCTGTTAGACACACACACACACACACACACACACACACACACACACACATACACACACACACAACTCACGCAAGAACATATTGCATAAAATGCACTATTAAAGACAATTATTATAAAGAATGCCCAGGGACCATTAATTCTTTAAGTCAATAAATGTCTAAGGAGTGTCAATTTCATGCTGAGCAATATTGCACAGTATTTCCCAAAATATATTATGCTTAAAAATAGAAGTTCATAAAATAATCTTGGGCATTATGTGGACAATTATGTGTATTTATTTGCTGTGCATAACAAAAACAAAACTACACAAAAAAAACATTATTTCACAAATATTGCTTAAGAAAAGTTAAAGTAGGAATTTAAGTTTTAAAGAGAAGACTTTGAGGAGGTTTGGATAAGTTCATTTAGATGAACTCCTTTCTAAAACTCCTATACAATGATGGTAAATAGATATTATAAAAGAAATAAGCATACAAAGACAAAAGGAAGCACAAAGATATAATAGCTACATAAATTTGATAGTTTGAAATCAGAAGGATTAGCAGAAGCTTGTTTAATCAATCCTGAGAAAGTCAAATCTAGAAACACCTCTCAGGAAGCTAAGAAACAACCCACTTTTCACTACAGAATTCCCACACGTTAGGAGTTGGTGATATGAGAAATTCTGAAAGATAGAGTGACAGTGAAGAAAAACTGAAGAATTGTAATTTTGATCAAGAACTTTGATGCCCCAATTCTTTTTTTCTTTGATGCCAGGCAACTGTTAATGCCCTACCCCTGCAAAAGAGTGAAGCATCTGTGTCTAAAAAGAATAAAGAAAAAGGTCTACAAGCAGTGAGGCAGAGCTAAAAGCAGAGGTGATCTTGCAGATTCCCTAATAAAATCGCCCTGGCAAACTACATTTGAAAATTATTATCTGCATACAAGAATTCCCAACCATCTCTGATACAACACTCTCAGGTTTGAGCAGTTAAAGAAAGATGGCTGGATACTTGAGGAAAAACTTTAATGGGAAAAACAGAAACCAAAACATACAGGGGAAAAAAAAGAAATCTGGAGGAAACAGAGATGATACATGGACAACTTCAAATATAGTATTAATATCCTCAAAGAGAGAATAGGACATATTTTATTCATCAATCAAGATCTAGATGATATAAAAAATTCAAAGAACAAAAATGGGCTTTAAAAATTAAAAGATGTATTAATAGAGATTAAAACCTCAAAGATAAGTTGACAAAGATAAGGATATCTCCCATATGGAAAAATATATAGAAAAATAGACATATAAAAGTAAATATAAGATGTTTAGAGAATGAATCTAGAAGATTGAATCTTTAAATAACAGCAGTATCAGAAAGAAAAACTGAATTAAAACAGGATGAGAGAAAAATATCAACATAAAAAATACAAAAATATTTTCAGGAATGAAGAAATTCGAATTTCCAGATTAAGAGCCATCAATTTTCCAGATCACACATATGATAAAAATGTGAAAAATAAAGATCAATGTCCTAAAATCTCCCATAAGAACAAAAGTTAGCATAAGTGATAAAAAATTAAAATAGCATCAGATTTCATAATAGAAGCACAAAAGCTAGAATACAATGGAATGATGCCTTTAAAATTTTAAATATAAATTATTTGCAAACTAGAATTTTATATGCAACTAAATTATCAATCAAGTGTGATGTAGAAAAAGATATTTTCAGATGCGCGTCACATGCACTCTTTGCCATAAACACACTAGAAGTTGCATTCCACAAAAACAAGGAAGTAAACCAAAAACAGAAAAGGCCCAGAATCCTAGAAACAGGCAATCCATCACTACGAAGACCTAAGAGAAATCGTCAAAACGACGGTGAAGGAAGATTCTAAGATAACAGCTCTTGGTAAAGAGCAAGCAGTATGAAATGAAGTAGTAGAAAAGCTCTGGGAGAAATGTCCGAAACAATATGAAATTAATACAGAAACCAGTAGGTGTAAAAATATTGAGAAGAGAGCTCCTAACTGGGTGGTTTGGGATGCTAAATTAGTGGCACATAAATTACTTAGCAGGGTGGAAAAATTCCACAGATATTAACTCCAGGAAAATTAAATGATTGTACATAAAAAGGAAAGCATATTATTGGCTCAGCTGTCAAAATAATATAAATACTAAATATAGATCTAATCCAAATCATGAGCTATCTACACTGGACGAATGGGAAGTGGGTCCTCATGTGAGAAAAGTGGGATGGGGAGAGTTTATATATAATACCAAAATTAAAAAATGAGGAAACAGCAATATAAGTATGTTATTGAGTGAAGTAGAGGTATAAACTAAAAAAACCCATTAAAAGAATTAAAAGTGGTTGTCCCCGAGGAATAAAAGTATGCATGTGTGTTCAAGAAAGGATTGTTCTTTTCTTATTGCTGCTTCCTGTTTTAATGATCATTTACAAACTTTTGAACATTTTTGTCTCTAAACTGTGTACATAGATATTTTTGACAAAAGTGACAACAGTAGTAGAGATGGTACTGGGATATGTCAAAAATCATATATGCAGTATGTGCATGACTTAAGTGGGGTAGTACTCATTGCCTATAAAACAATCAGACATGGCCATAAGAGAAGCACTAACTGCAGTATCATTGGTATCAGGGAATATACATCTAAGTGAAGGCTACTGGAAGGTTTTTTGAGGGAAGTGGGATATGAAATGAGCCATTAAGAGTATGCACCATTGTGACAGGCAGAGATGGGCTTAGGGCTTTCCTTTTAGAGAAAATGGCAGTAAAAAAAAAAGAAAGAAAAAAATATATGGGAGTACCATGAAGAGAAACAGAGAACATAGAAGAGTCACAGATTTGGAAAAAAGAGGGATGCAATGGGAAAACTAGAGCCAGTTTTGCAAAGATTTAATATGAGATGCCCAAGGGATGTCCAAATGGAGACATCTGGCAGAGCCAATGACATGGAGTAGAATTCTGGAGAGAAGTCAGATCTGGTAATAAATACTGAGAGTTATTCATAAAGAATATTATTCTATGTTCCTTCCTTCTCTCCTTCTTTTCCTTTTTTCCAACCAACACTTATTGAACATTTAGATATAATAATAGAAATAAGATTTCTGCACTTACAAAGCTATCATTCTTCTAGAACAATGCTAAGGAAGTGCAGTGTATGAGATCAAAAAGAAGAGAATGTTTCAAGGAAAGAGGAATATGGTGTTGATGACAATGATGATAATGCTAACACTCTGTGGTGACAGACTTGGTTTTAAGCATGTTTCCGCCTTACTACTCACATGTGGTTTGCAGACCGGCAGGACCCATATCACCTGGGAGCTTATTGGAAATACAGATTCTCAGGCCCAGCCCCGAAGAACTGAGTCAGAATCTTTTTTTTATCAAGATTCCCATTTGGTCTGTATGCACATTATAGTATGAGAAACACTGCTTTACACATTTTTGCTTAATGAATCTTCACACACCCAGTGAGGCAAATACTAATACTGGCCCCATTCAAAAGATGAAACTGAGGCATAGAGGGTTTAAAGGACTTGCCCAAGGTCACACAGCTAGTAAGTGACGGAGCTTGGATTTGAAGCCATGCCATCTGGCTCAGGCATCTATGCTTGGAATCACCATGCAACACTGTCCCTCAGTGAGCACTGAATTTTGGCAAAAATCCTCATATTCAAAGGACAGAAGTAGTAGGGGAGTACTCTGAATGATAAGAGTCAGAAAAGATTTAGGAAGAAAACAAGAAAAAGAACCATTTAGGAATCAAAGATTCAAGCATATAAAGGAAAAAGTCACATGCCACATGACCATCAAAAGAGGAAGAAGTCAAGTCCACTAGAGTTGCCAGTTAGGAAGTTATTAGTGATGTTTAGGAGAGAGGGGTGTGGGTGGAAACTTGACTACCAAGCAAGGGGGTGGCATTGCAGTGGAAATAATAAATGCAGACTTCTCATTTAAAATGAGCCCCCAAAGAGCCACCGGTCTCAATTGCAGTAGAAGCAACTAACAAAGCAGTCTGAATGTGCACATGTTCCCTCATTTGGAACATTGAAGCTCTACCCGCTAAGGTTCCCTGCTCTTTCCAAGACAACATCAAAGCTGAGTTTTCTCTCTCCAGTTTGCAGATACAAATGACAAGCTGAACATCTTAGTTAAAGGGAGTTTTACTGATGTTCAAGTATTGTATAAATTAAATGAAAAGGGGAAATATAATCCAATCTGTCACAAATTCATTTTAATAGATGTGTGGGGAGAATATATTTTCAGGAAATTCCTGATCCATTTCAACATAAAAAATTTATATTATAGCTACTCTACACATTTCTGCCCTTTTCCTGACTCCCAATTTTAATAAGTTCCTGTTTAAGTGAAAACTCAGATGAAAATGAGTGTGAGCAATCTTTCGTTGTACTCTTCTCATATAACTTACAAAGTATGTGTGCAACATTACAATTCTGGCTCTCTAAAGTTAGTTGTGGAAACTATACCTTTTGTCTCTACATGCAAACATACTGATTTCTGAGGAAATTGTTTCTCTTATCAGGGTGTCATATACCAGAAAATCCTTTTCAAATGCTGTTTTCATATTGCAGAGAGCAAAGTCTGAAGGAAGCCTGCTAGAAATTCATTCACTAGCACCAGGAAACCATAAAACAAAGTATTCTGTGGATAGAATGGTGTGTATTTGAACTTCCACTTTTCCAATTAATGTATCTTTACTATCTATAGATGATGAGAAATTGAGAGTTCAAGCAATAAATTGGGCTAATCATATTAACTCAATATGAAAGACAGATGTATCCTCAAATACTTTATTCCTGTCCAGTACTGAGACTATCAGTGTATTCTCTCAGGACCTTTCATATAAACAAGGGGTGGGCAAACTACGGTCTGTTGGCCAAGTCTGGCCTGCTACCTATTGTTATAAATAAAGTTTTATTGTAACACATCCATGCCTATTTCTTAAGTATTGCCCATGGCTATTTTGCACTACAGCAGATTTGAAGAGTTGTGACAGAGACCATAAAGCCACTAAAGGTTGAAATATTTACTTTTGACCCTTTATAGAAAATGTTTGCCAATCTCTGGCAGATAAGATAGAGGTAAATGTGGAGCAGAGGGCAGAGAGGAGTAAATAACTAGCTATGAGGTTCTCTTCATTTTTCCTTTTGCCAAAATATGGACTGAATTTTGTAACACAATAGTTGTCTCAACACCCATGTTTATCACAAAATCTTTCTGAAGTCTCAAATAGTAATAAAGCTACGCAAAAATAATTCACAGATAATTCGTAATAGTGCAGAGAAATAAAGTATGCAATTGGCAAAAAAAACTGTTGACAACTTTCTACAAGATGGTAGTCAGATGGGTCTTACTGATGCTTAAATCAAATCAGAGAAAATAATCAGAAGAGAGGAGGTTCAATGGAGGTGAGTGCAGTGCTTCCTGGTAGAGCCCCCTAAAGGCACAGGAAGTACAGGAATACAAATAAACTGGGGGTAGGAATTAGGGTAATTAGTTAAAGGACTTACTGTGCATAGCTGGGGCTGGTCAGCCCCTTCAATTTCATATTCTTTTCAGCTGGCTGCAGCAATGAATCCCATCTTAAGCCTCAGGTAGGGCTTTCTAATGAGAAAAATTTATTTGTAAAGAGTCCATTAGTGTGTATTTTTAGGACTAGAGAGAGGTATAAAACAAGTATAATGTCGCTGCATCAGTGGGGTAAATAAAAGAAAGGCAGCTGGATCAGGAAATGGAAATAAACTCAAGTATGTTTCCCATTTAGAGGATATCAGATATTTAAGACTGCTGTGAATCTTTTGAAAATTCTCTATACTTTTGATGGTCTCCCTACTTTTGATTATAAGCACTGCTTCCTAAGGCACAATTTTTAAAGCCCTTATTTCTTAGCCTCTATTGCAACTATAATGCAGATATGTGACTCGTTCCCTCAATCAGTTGGAACAATATAGACTTTGATTTGTACATAACCCATCTGAAGAAAGAGGCTGGGCACAGAGCATTCATTCTCCTGCTGTGGGTGGCAGCAGAGGTAGAATGACTCTAGGGTCCAAATGGCAATAGGTACCTAAGTAGGCCAGTTCTTCAATGAGTTTCTGGCAACCACTTTTTTTTTTCTGGCAGTTTCTTCTAAAAACTGATCCTTCAACTTTCTCAACAATTAGGTGTTATTTAATATCTCTTAATAAACCCTTTCCTAATCACATTAACTAGAGTGGATTCCTTGCTCTGCACCTAAGAATTCTAAACAATAAAACCTCAAATTAAATGTTCTTTAGCCTGGTAACAGTGCTGGCCTTTGGCCTGTCTATATACTTTCTGTCCACATACCCTAAAGAAAAATTTGTATGAGAACAAAGCCCTTATCCTTATACAAAATCAGCCTCCCCTTTAGAGCATAATATTTCTGGGACAACAGCTCCACAACTATAAAATAAATGGAAGCTACTTATCTACACTAATCAATGTAGTTCTTCATTAGTAAATATGAATAGTTGATCAAGTTTCACTTGATATTTGAAGAAAATTCACAGATCAAAAAAAAAAAAAAAGATCAAAGTAGACAATAGAAATACTACCAAGAAGAAATGGAAATAATGTACTTTCTAAATTTTAAAATGCTATTTATTTTTCTCTGTAAATTTCAAAGAAATAGTCATCCATAACAAACAAGCAACTTTAACAAAAGGCTCAATTTCGACAGCAAGAGATCTTGTAAATTAATAAAATAATTGCAAAATAAAATGTCAACTTGAAAGGCTAAGTAACAGAACAGACACGGATACAGAAAACATTAATAACAAGTAAAATAAATGGAAGGAAACCCCCAAGAACATAATCCAAAAAGATGAAGAGATGGGAAATATTAGAGGAATTGTCAAGAGACATGAAGGATAGATTCAGGATGTACAAGCCTAATCTAAAACTTATTCAAAGATAAGAGAACAAAGACAATGGGATGAGAAAAAAAAATAGAAGAGACTTTATCTCAAGTCTTCAGCACTCCACTAGAAGCACATTCTAAATCTTTCCAAAAAAAAAAAAAAATTATGTCATCTTCAAAGGAATAAGAACCAAAACAGCATTATTTTTTTTTTCCCTCACCATCAACATTTCAAATGGGGCAATAACAAGTTATCAGTTAAGAGTGACATGGAAGAATTCTGACAATTTATTTTCCACCTCTTCTTTCAAACAAAACAAAACAAGTCTCAAAGTTTGCAACATAATTTGGGGGCAAAACTGAGAGTTCTCTGTTTATAAAAGCCACATCATTTCTTCATTGGCTGGTGAACATTCAATGGCATCATTATCAAAATCTTATATTCCAAGATTTTCTCCAGTTCATGTTTCTGTGTTTCAAACCTTTTTTACCTAAAACCAACAATGAATGTTTTCACATCCACCTAGAGTTTCCATCAAGAAAACACCTCTTTTGAAAAGAAACAGAAAGGCATCCTTGATGTTTTTGTGGACAAAGTAAGCATTTCAATCTATTTGTTTGCTGTGATTGAGTGAAACAACAAACTTCTGACAAATACCAGCTGAGAGTAAACCTCTTAGACCCAATCTCCAGGTTGCAGAATTTTTTGGTACTACCCCAATTTAAAACGTCTCAGGGAGACAATCTACTGCTGTTGTCTAGTAATATTATATGTATGACTCCTAGAAGAGTAGAGAAAAAATAATTAATGTCTCTCCTTGAAAATTAAAAGGAATAGGATAGCTAACAGGCAGGAGATTGCCAAGACCAAAGGCATGTTCCACAAAACTTGGCAAAGAAATAAAAGTTGGCAAAGGAATCAAAACACTCTTACTATGCAGGTTTGGGATCATGCTGAATTCATGTCAACAAATTATAGTTCTCTAAGACCCAGCTCAGCAAATTTATGTTGTTTAAGAAAGAAAAGTAATGTGCAAAAGACAGTAGAGTTATATTAAATGTCTAAACTTTGTGCACCACATGGTGAACATTTGTCCTGGTATTTCAAAGTTGAACAAAGTTTTTTCAAGATTCTGCTTCTAAAATATACATAAATCAAACTGCCAAAGGAAGATACGATTCATTCTATTTAAAATTTTAACCCTTATTGTGGAAAGAAAAAAAATCATGTAGTACATAGTTATACCATTAATTATTAACCTTGTTTATCATCATGCTCATCATCAACAAATATCTATTGAGTATATATTATATGTTGGATATTTTGCTAACTGATAAAGATTGGCTTTACTATCTATACTCAAAGATGATAAAGTATGGTTAAAAGAAAGGAAATTAGCAGTTGCCTATTTATTATCCATTCATTCAGTCGTGTAGTCATTCTGTCTTTCATTTATTCATTCTATAGTCCATCCTACTTGCCAAACATTCTGTCCAATGCTTGGCATTGAGAAGTGAAAAAATAGAGTGTCAGCCCTCATGGAGCAAGATATTTTACAAGGTATTTTCCTTAATTTAAAACTCAAAGTTATGACTACCAAGAAACCAGCTTCCTCTGTGGCAAACACAATTTTGTGCTCACCAAGTATCCAATTTTTTCTACATTTACCAGCCCTCCTTATAGGTATGTCAGACCATATGACAATTTTAGACAATAGATGACTATGATAAGAAATAACATTTGTAAGTTCCAGATCAAGACCATTAAAAATTGATGTATCTCCTCCATTTCTTATCACCTATTTACTTGTGCCCATGAAAGCCACAAGCTCAGATGATTCTACCATCAGATGGATGCTGCCTGGAGCCTGAGTCACTGCATGAACAAGAAAAATGTATATTGTGTTAGGCACTGAGATTTGTGTGTTTGTTACTACAGCAAAGCCTGATGAATATACCTTCACCCTTCATAACCATGACTCTTAAAGTTCTGAGGTAATGTAAGTTCAAAAAGAGGTGTTTGGCTCATAAATCCTCAGGGAATTTATTGGTGAGTGGTTTTCTCTAGTGTCAAAGAAATCTAATAATGTTTACTCACCATTTTGAGCAGTGTTAACAGATAATTTCTTAGCTACTTATCTGAGATAGGGGTTTCTGATTCTATTATGTCCCACCTTATCTCATAATTTAGTATTGCAAATTGTTCCTAACCACAATTCTTGTCTCTTCATGTTTTATGTCAAATTGCTAAGTTTATCTATCAAAACAAGCATTGTCACTTTTTTCATCTCCAAATTATTTTTATAGAAACTTTGAACAAATTCAGGATATAGAGTTAAATTTGTTTATTGGAGATATTTTGACTCTAATTAACTAGATGAAATGAAGCCACTATGTGCCTGTTTTATCATCTAAATCCATATTGCCGTATGAGTCAGAAAATTGTTAAACAAAATTTACTTAAATCTCAGACCTATTTATAATAGATATCATGTGTCCACATGATTATTCAAATTGTAACTCAATATTTAAAATATATTTTTGAAGTATGCATCATTGTTTCACATTTTACAGATAGGGAAACTGAGGCTCAAAGGATAACCAAACTGGTGAATAGATACAAACCCGGGTTTATCTGATTCCTTTCCTAGGATTTCCTGCAATACTGAGAAGATGAAAGAAATATGAAGAGAAAGGATATATATTTGAAACTGCTGGCTGGCTGACATAGCAGCCATTCCCAAACCCATTTCCCTACATCCATTTAAGGGGCTGAAAAAGCTAACTACTCACTTTCCCAGCTATGCTAGCAGCTATCGGTGGCCAGATGATACATTCCTGTCCTATGAATAATAGCAGGAGTCTGGTAGGAATGCCAGAGAAAGTTCTGCTTTCCTAATGAGTATAATAGAAGCAGTTGGTGAAGCCATTGTCCCTTCTTCCTGCCCTATGGATGTGATGCCTGAAGAGCAGCCACCGTGCCATGAACAGCAAGCCAAGACACTAAAATAGAAAGCTTCTTAATGACATTCTAATCCCCTTTATTAGCCCTGGACCACCTACCCCCAAACATATAGTCATGTGAGGTTGGAAAGAGAGAGAGAGAGAGAAAGGGAGAAGAGAGGAGAGGAGAGAAACAGAAACAGAGAGAAAGGGAGAGAGAGAGGGAGAGAGGGAGGGAGAGAGTGTGTGTGAAGGGATGGAGGGAGGGAAAAAAGGAGGAATAAAGCAAACTTTAAAAAATCCATGTGTATTTAGTCTATCGGTAACCTATCAATAGGCAACAAATAATCCCCAAACTTAATGATTTCAAACAGCTACCATTTATTAACGCAGGACCAACAATTTGGGCTGGGTACAGCTGGTGGCTCTTCTGCAGGTCTTGACTCAGTTCATCTGTGTGGCTCTCTTCAATTGGCAGCTCCACCAAAGATGAGTGGTATGAAATGATCTTACCTACTTGTCTGGAGGTTGATCATGGCTGCAGGCTGGGTTGTGTAACTCCAACAATTGAACTCAGGCTTCTTCACAAGGTGACAGTGTTAAAAGAAAGCTAGGCTTAATGCATCAGTTCTGTTTCAGCCTCTGCTGTGCCATGTTTGCTGTCTGATTGCCCAAAGGAAGCCAGATGGGCCGACCTTAGAGACAATGTGGGATGACACAAACATGTGAAGATGGGAAGGTGTGATTCACTGGGAGTCATTACTTTAATAATCTACCAGTTATATTTATGTTATTTGTATCCTTAACATTAAGATTTTATAACCTATATGACAGATGAGTATAACATCCTAAATCACCCAATCTCAGATATAACCTACTTTTCTTAATCTATGATTGGTATTTCAAATTTTATTTTCTTCTATAACTCTTACGGAATGGCTTCATACCCATCTCTTCTACTGTTTGATAATATGGCTAAGATATGCAAGACTACTACTGTCTGGTTGAGTTACTATTCATCAAGGGACTCTACAAGCACTTATTTTTTAATTAGAAAATTCTGCCCCCCCCAAGCTTTATTGAGGTATGATTGACAAATAAAAATTTTATATATTTAAGGTGAACAACTTGATGTTTTGATATATGTATGTATACATTATGAAATGATCACCATAATCATGATAAATGTATCCATCACCTAACATAATTATGTTTTTTTTAATGTGGTAAGAACACTTAAGATCTAGTCTCTTAGCTAATTTCAAGAATACAATATAAAATTGTTATCTATAGTCACATTGATGTACATTTCCAGAACTTATTCATCTTGCATAACTAAAATTTTATACCCCTTCACCAACATCTCCCCATTTTCTTCTTCTCCCAGCTCCTGGCAACCACCCTTCTACTTTGTGCTTCTATGAGTGGCTATTTTATATTTCATGTATAATCATGCAGTATTTGTCTTTTTGTGTCTGGCCTAATCCAATCAGTACAATGTCCTCAAGATTCATTCGTGTGACTGCAAATGGTGGGACTTTTTTCTTTTTTAAGACTGCATAATACTCCCAAGCTCATTAAGGCATTATTCACAACAGCCAAAATATGGAAACCACCTAAATGTTCATTAATGGATGACTGAATAAAGAAAATATCATTATATGTGATCTATGTATATAATCATAGATCATATATAATATATATTGTATATATACATTGGAATGTATACATATTCAATATATACAATGGAATATAATTCAGCCTTTAAAAAGAAGGAAATCTACAAGCAGGTTTGAGCTGCCTGCTGTTAGCTAACAGCTCATTACTGATGGCTGAGATGTAATAACAATATGACAATAGCAGGTGAAATTTCGGAAGGATTGGGAGAATGAATAATTATTGAACAACATGGCCTTTATCACATTCGTAATTAGCAGAAATTATTCCTGCTACCTAAATATGAACATAATATTTTATTGTCATTAATTGTGCACTTAGATGGATTTGGGATATCATACATACATTTAAATAATAGAAATTCTTGGATTCTGAAAAAAAAATAAAATAAAAATATCAGTGGCTGGTTTACTTATGAAAATAAGATTCAGAATCACATGGGATGAAAGATATGAATCTTCTGTGGCTCAACTCATACTGAGTGTAAGTGCCCTTTGGAGCATAAAAGTCTTGACACTGAGAAGATTTTCTAAGGAGGAAATTTGTTGGTGTGAGATTTTACTTATTTTTTATTTTTTTATTTTTGTTTATTCACTGACTTTAGGATGCCTATGTAAGACATAATCCCAAGGTGAAAACAAGCTCTGAAATATAGTTATTACAAAGTGGTCCAAAAGTCCACTTGACTTTATAATAAAAACTTTTTTCCTACATATTCCACATGATGCTAAGGGGATATTTTCACAACCTGGATATTATTAGCACCACTAATACCACTATTTTCACCATCCAAGTCAAACAAATTTATTTGGGGGGAGGGGTAAAAGGGGGGAAGTTACAAAAATAGAGCAAGAATCTTGCCACTAACCCTTTGCTCATAGACTGAAAACATTAAAAAGGCAGGGAACAACCACATGCAAATCTTTCATCATATAAAAAAAGGGACATCCCACATTTATCTGATAATAAATAATTTTAGTTCCTGTGGCAGATCCGTGATTGGCTCCATATGGTAAAATGGTCATTATTATATGGTAAGATTCTTATAGTACAACTTTTTTTAACCCAATTTGTTTTTTCTCCCAAATGCTAGCTTTGCATCTTCTCAATTTCCTGACATCTCCAAGGAGCAAGAATTAAAGGTTTCCCAATGCTTTTTCTTTCTTCTCTTTGAAATCAATGACACTGGCAGCTTTCCAGATATTGTAAGGTAAAGAGGAAACTTAAATTTGTTTTGAGAGTATTTAAACTGGCTAGAAAGACACGTTACAATGTGTGGTAACTTTCAGACTGACTTTCTAAAGAAGTTCTTTTCATAGTTCAACAAAGAGATATTAATGGTTGTCTTTCAGTCTTAAACTTCCCCTAATAATTTTGATGCTTAAGAATTTATATGGAGTAACAACAAACTCAACCAAAAATGTCTAGGAAGCCAACCAAATGAAAATGTTTTTCAAAACGGCTATAACTATGATCAATAGGGTATGACAACCAGTCAGATGGAAAATCACTTCCCAATACGAGATATTGGCAAATATCATTTTTCCAGGACAATCTGTTCTTCCAAAATAGTTTACCACGAAGCTAGTGAAATTCAGGCATCTCCCTACTGAATATTATGCAAAAAAATCATATTTTGTTTAATGTTTTATGTAAATATGATGCAGTTTGAACAATGAAAAAATCTCTATCACAGGAATGACCTATTTCACTGTTATCATATTTTATTTTCAAAGTATTTTTAGAGGAAAGTGGAAGTTGCTGGAAGTGCTGTAAACTTTTAAAGAAGAAACATTAATATAATAGGGCTCAAAGCAAGGAAATTATCTTCCCATGAGGAAAAAGAAACGAAATAGTCTTCCATTTTTCATCTGGTAGAGTTTGACTGAATTAACTGAAACTTCAGACTGAGAGTTGAAATACTCCTACTTGAAAACTGAGTAGTAGTTGGTAAGTAAATCTAATGGAAACTATAGAAAACATTTGCCAGAAATAAGAAAATCAACTCACCTAGGACTATGCAGAAACAATTTTTTTTTGAAGTCCTCAGCAAGTTAAAATGACTGGAGGAGCTGGGAGAGCTTTCTACTCTATTCTTTGGATGAATCACAAAAGCAAAAGAAAAATAACCATTGATTTCTTTCACTTACTGAATACAGGGATATAACCACTTTCTTCTTAACCAATCTTTCTGTTTCTTCCAGAATGATGAAAAATGCAGCGTTGCCTAGGTTTGCTGTGACAGCCAAATCAATGCAAACCATTCTGTATGTTTAAATCCCATAAAAAAAAGAGTCATAATTCCTGAACATAACCTGTGCTGTTAATGGCAGGCTCATTTTTTTTTTATGGAGACAGAAAATGTTCCTTTTACCTTTATAAGGAAGATAATTATAAAGAGCATTTCCTAGCTACAAATGAAAATTTGTGTGTAATGGAGAAAATATTAAAAATCTATTACTTTCTACAATTTATTAATTAAATGAATGTACTATAGATTATGAAAATTCTATAGTTTTTATTTGCCTGTATATGTATAATTAACTAATATCTCCTTTAAATGCATATTGATAGACACATACAAACAAATACACATAAACACATGAAATAGACTTTTTCCTTCTCACAGCCTTGGAAAAATGTAAGTCTTCTTGCCCAATTCCATTTGATTTCCCTATTTTACACATGCAAAATATGGCATTAAGGCAAAAGAGCAGACCAGCAGGCTTCATCTCACCTGCCAATTCTCTTCCATTTATAGTGTCTGTCTGAAGCAAAGACTTGAGCAGAATTCTGAGGTCAAATCTAAGTTCAGCCAATAGGGTATTATAATCAAATAGTGATAGACTCTCAGGTAAGAGATGGATAGCTAGATATTTACTTTCTGTTTTAATTAATTTCTCTCTAAACTTTTTTTTTTTTTTTTTTTTTTTTTTTTTTTTTTTTTTTTGGCTTTAAAGGACATGTCGATACAGAACTTAGAAGACAAACCAGCAGCTAAACAAAACTGACCAGTGTTGGGTCTGCGGGTTTATTTTGTATATAATGGTAAGCGGAGAGGTGTCGAAAATCACACATATCCACTAAGACAATCCAATCTGTGACTGCATCATTCAGTTAAATATTTATTGGCTCAGTTTGTAACAATGAAACATTTTAGACAGTGCACAAATACTTAGCACTGGCCAAGTCACTGTCATCAGTGGAAGCAAGTTCACAATACAGGGCCAATACTCACAAAGCTACACTTTCCTTTTCTAGATAATGAATCCAAAATGAAATCTTCTGAGCATTTCATACCTACCAAGAACTGTGCTAAGAAATTTATTTGTAGTATCTCATTAAATCTTCTTAAAAACCCTATAAGGAAGGTTCTACTATGATCATTCTGTTAAAGAAGGAGAAACTGAGCTTTGGAGAATGGAGGTAACTTGCCTAAGGGTGCAAAATTAGTATGAGTGAGTCATTATTTACACTAATATGTTCTGGTGCCAAAGTCCTACATTTAACCACTAATTCATGCTGTATTCTATAAAATTTCCTAGTTTGTAACTCAAATCCTATTTAAGATCAAACATAGTATACATTAAAACACATACCTACACACATGCACGTGCAACTAAAATGCTATAAATCAGTACATAATAATAATGCTAGATTCTAGCATAAAAAGTCTTTGAGGCAGCCATGACTAATTTCAGGACTCGTGAATTCTGCAGGCATCTCAAAATCTGAAGTAAAGTGGCAGATGAGAAATAGGAAGGTTTCCGATGGTGCTAACTTGCTTTGATTGGAAGGGAGGGGGAAACACACAAGTAGGTGATCTACAGGGACTCCAGGTAGACTTTAATGTTTTTTTTTTTTGGTGGGGGGGAATGAGGAGGCAGATTGACAGCACATGAAAATTAACTCCAGATAGAGAGAAATAATATGTGCCAGCAAAGCATCAAAAATCAACTCTCAGGTGCAGCACTTTGGATTTTTTTTTAAACCTTAGTATAAAAAGTCAGTTCACAGTATTTCACTGTCACAGAAGCATGACATGTGAATACAAGAGAGTAAATATCACAGAATGATAACTTTTTGCTTATAACTTGCATCTGTCAACAGCTGGGCTCTAAACTGACCAAATGTTCTATTGAGAAAATAGTTTGGAGTTATTTTGGAGTTACTTTGATGATGTTCTTCACCGTGAAAAACCAATTTTCAGAAAGCAAACAGGATGCTTGGCAGAATGTGAAGAGAGAGGGAAGCTAACACCGAGCTGAAGAATTACATTTGATTTCACTGCTTGTGCATTAGAACCAGAAGTGAAACATCCTAGACTGACAGTAAATCTTTTTTTTTTCTCTCTCTGTAAAGAGCAATATTTGGACCAGACGCTAAGGGCCTTCAGAGAAGTACAGTAGGAGATGTGGTCACACATTTAGATTTTATGAGAGGATGAAAATAATTAATATTTTCATTTTCACTAATAGAATACACTGAGAAGTACTAGTTTAATACTATTATGAGTTGAGCAGAGGGAAGATCTGTTTTCTGTGCAATTTTCTTCTGTCTGATCATGCAATTTTACAGAGCCAGAACTAGGGTCACAGGGAGGTAATGGCAAGTAAACAAAATATGTAAAAGGAAAATTGTCTTCTCTGCAGGATATAATCCGCCTGTAGAATTCAATGTCTCTGAAGGTCAAAGTGTCAAATACTGTGACTTAAGTTAAAAAGAAGCTGAATATTTTAAGATCAAGAGTAACAATGATAATGGGGTAACTAGGTAAGGGGTGATCAAATCCCAAGCCAAGATATGGACAAATACCCTTTGAGATCTTGAAAGGTTCGGTTTAGCTTCTATGCATTGTTCCTAAACTGGAAATCTGATAGGCTGTGGGTGTTCGAGGCTAAGCAGGGTCTTATTTGCCTTCATTAGCAGCTCCGAGGCAGATATCGACTTTAGCATCAGAGAAATGACGGAGCATGAGACACTGCCATCTTCCTACTATTCCAAAGACATTCTGTGCTTATTGTTGACAGACTTCTATGAAGAGCAGTCTTTCTTACTAGTAAAAATTTAATACTAGTTAAAACTATTTAAAACATAAATTGTTTAGGAAAAGCTTAGAATTCAAAGGGACTTCTTCAAGGAAATATGGGATCTCATTTTACTTTTCGCTGTATATCAATTTCTGATAAGATAAAGTTTATCATTCCTCTTTTAGAAACATTTTTTTATATATACATTCCATTTTTAATACGCATGAAAGAGTATCTTTTATTGTAGATTTGGGGTTTCCTATTAAAAGAAAACCTAGAAAGGTAGTGGTGGGTAGAAAAACGCAACCCCCTCCAAGATGTCTACGTCCTAATTCCCCATTCTTGTGAATACATTACCTCAAATGGCAAAAGGGAACTTGTAGATAGATTAAAGATCTTGAGATCAGAACTTATATCCACAGGAGTCCTTAGAAGAGGGAAGTAGTCATGACAGAGTCAGAGAAGGTGTTATGATATAGAGGCAAGAGAAGTAGAAATAAGAGAGAGTGATGGAGAAAGAGAGAGAGAGAGAATGAGACTTGAAGATGCTATGCTTCTGGCTTTGAAGATAGAGGAAGGGATCATGTCACATGTCTAGAATGCAGGTGGCCTCTAGAAGCTAGAAAAGGCGAGGAAATGGATTCTCCCCTGGAGGCACCAGAAGGAATGCAGCCCTGGCAACACGTTGATTTTACATCTATCCTCCAGAAATGTAAAATAATCAATTTATGTTGTTTTAAACCACTAAATTTGTGGTAACCTGTTATAGCAGGAATCAAAAACAAATGCAGACTTTGACACTGGAAATAGGCTGCTGCTATTCAAAACCAACAACAACAACAACAACCAAAAATGTGGAAGTGGCTTTGGAATTGGGCAATGAGCAGAGGCTAAGAAAATACTGATGACCATGACAGAAAAAGCCTAGATTGCCTTCAACAGACTGTAGATAAAAATATGGATATTAATGACTGCTAGCAAGGACTTAGAAGAAAGTGAAGAACACAGTGGAGAAAACCTGTATTTTTTAAATTTTTTCCCATTTAGAAAAAATAAAAAAGTGCAGCTCGCTGCCAGCATTAATTTAACATCACATGTAGGAATGCTACGTTTTCTAGGATTTGACATTTTTGGTGATCAAGAACTATATTTTGTAAATGGAAATATCGCTACTAAAGACAGAATGCTATAAATAGAGTGATGTCATTTGTTTCCTAAGACTATCAATATACTAGAATGATGTGATAATGATAATAAAAGCGAGATATTTTGTAGCAAACTTTGGGGGCAAGATTAGGACTGTAATCTGCGAGCAAGTATTCTTGGGGCAAATGGGAAATAGGTTAAAGAATATTTAAATCATCATAAAATGACTGTTGGTAGAAATGTGGGCTTTAAAAGCATTATTAGAAAGGGTTCAGAAGGAAATGAGAAAAATGTTATTGAAACTGAGGGAGAGGGGATTCTTGTTATATATTAGCAGAAAACTTAGACGAAACGTGTCCTACAAATGTGTGGAAAGTGGAACTTCTACATGATAACAGGGTAGCTGAAGAGATTTCCAAGCAAAGTGTCAAAGGTATAATCTTGTTTCTTTTTGTCATTTATCGTAAAACGTAAAAAAAAAAAGAGAGAGAGAGAGAAAAATTGGGGGGGGGGACTCTGTATCAACAATAACTACAACAAAAAAAACAGGACTTGATGAATTTGGAAATTCTCAACCAATCTAGATGCCAAAAAATGTGCAATTTTAGGACTTCTGAACTCTAGAACAATACGACAATAAATTTGTATTGTTTTCAGCCACTAAGTTTGTGGTAATTTGTTACATGAGCCAAAAGAAATTAATACAGTGGTCAAAATGAGAAGCCCCGAGGTGGGGTGGGGGGGAATATGTGATTTTGGGAGGAAGCCTCTGAGACATGGGATCTGTTAATGAATCTCCCTGAGACTGACATACGCCACTGCCCCATTTCTTTGCTCAGATCCGGAAAGTTTAAATATGTCTACAGTACACATAACAACTGCAGCGCCAACAAATCACCCCAAAAACAGAGTGACTTAAACACTGTGATATATTAATTCTCACAATTCTAAGGGTCACCTGGGAAGTTCTGATAAGCTCACACCTGGGTCTGCCATCAGATAAAATCTGTGGGATTCTGGCTGGTCTCGAATGGCCTCAGCAGGAACGACTTGGCTCATTTTCACACAGTATCTCATGCTCCAGCAAGACAGCCTGGCTTGTTCTCTTGGCAGTGGTGGGGTTCCAGAAGAGAAAACAGATGCGTGCAAGACCTCTCGAGGCTGACGCTCTGAACTGACATACCATCACTTCCGTTGACCAAAGCAAGTTTCACAGCTAGCTCAGATTAGAAGTGTTGAGAAACAGACTCCACTATTTTGAGGAAGGAGCTGCAAAGCCCCATGAAAGCAGGTTACAGGGATGAGTGAAAAATGGCAATATTTTTGCATCAATGTTCATGACAAAAACAATGATAATAAATCTTCAAAGGAAAGTTAAGCCCAGGAACCCAGCTATACCTTCAAAACATAAGTTTTTTAAATCATTCAACTACTAGAATGATCCAGAGTCTAGCATGGTGGCAGCTGGGAAAGAAGGCTACAAAATTTGACTGTTACTCCTACAGTGGGAATGAGTCTGACTCTTTCTGGATGTTGCAGTCGACAGGGTGCGTCCATCTTCCAGCTGCTTTCCAGCAAAGATTAGCCTCTGCTGGTCAGGGGGAATGCCCTCCTTGTCTTGGATCTTGGCCTTGACATTCTCGATGGTGTCGCTGGGCTCCACCTCCAAGGTGATGTTCTTACCAGTCAAGGTCTTCACAAAGAGCTGCATCCCCCCCTCTGAGACAGAGGACCAGGTGCAGAGTGGACTCTTTCTGGATGTTGTAGTCAGACAGGGTGTGCCCATCTTTCAGCTGCCTTCTGGCAAAGATCAGCCTCTGCTGGTCACTGACACCTCTTTTATTATTGCTGGGATGAACTTTTTTTGTCATAAAAGCAAAATTCCTCTGATCATCAATAGCATCTCCTATTTGCAGAAATAATCTGATATATTATCATTACTAGGTTTATTCTGAGTCTATTACATAATATTCCTTTAAAAAAGAATTAACCTACAAAATCAACTCTTAAATGGAAAAAAAATATATATGTAATTAGCTTGAAAGTTAACTAAGATTGAACAGGGATTTGAAATAAGACCTATCATATCACATTTTTAATTTCCTAGAAACAATATTGCACAGTAATCTAGAACAATAAAGACCCAAGTGGCACCAGGAAATGCTCTAACAGGGAAATGTGTAAAAGACTAGAAACATTTTTACCCAAAGGAAAAATTTGATAACTCATAGCTTCTCACTTCCACCAAAATCATAAAGAATAATTCAAGATGTACTGTCTAAATCAATAGCAATAGACAATATTGTAAAGATGCTTAAGGATCTATCATAGTTCAATAGCTAAGTTCTACCTAGAACAAGATGCCTTTATTGAAACTGAACTGAAACTATTATAGCCTAATAATAAACACTTTCATTTGCATGCAAGGCATTTTAATAAAAGATATCTAATTTAATCTTCATTACAACCCATGAGGTGGGCATTATTTTCTCATTTCAAAGTAATTATATAACTTATGTATGATTATACCACAACTAAGTTGTAGGATCAAGAATCTATCTGAAATCAAAAGAGATCACATTTTTGCATCCCTATCCCTCCCTCTATGCCAAAGTAAAAGTGGAACTGACACGTTAAAGAGTAAAACCCAGGGATGCCCAAGGAAGGTGTGTGGTGTGCTTAATGAAAACCCCTAGATGTTTTCCAGTGTCATAGTAATTAATGGGGCTCCAAATCTCACTGAGCCCCACCTCCTGGACACACGGTAGCTTTACACCCCTTTTCTCTTATCATTGAACAGGGTCAAATAACTAGATCTGGCCATGGAAGAAAGTGACATGCAAGTCATTTCTGATGCACAGCATTTAACTGCCTGCTGAAAGAGCAACTGAAGTTTTCCTTTGTCCCTGAACAGTGGTCAGTAATGATAAATTCGGTGCATACAACATCAGTCTGGGTTCCTGAGTGACTATAATTAGAACAATGCGAGAGCCCCTGATACACATAATAGGTGGGTACTGTGAGTCAGAAATAAACCCTTGAGGGTTTAAGCCTCTGAGATTTGGGGTTATTGATCACAGCAGCATAATCTAGTACATTCTTACTGATACAGATTGGTGTTCATTTATCTCCAAGATAGGTTGCACAAAATCCATGCACTACTCTACCTGTGAAGAAACCAACTAATTTCAGCATTGCAGCAAAACACAGGGATAGCTTAACCAAGCATGTCCAGATATAAACAGAACTGACCTATGCATAAATAAGAAGGCATTTCCTGAAAATAAAAAATAATAGTGGACATGACATCACTTCTCATATTATCAATAGTAAAGTTGGTTATTTTTTTTAATCTCCAATTTGTTGTCACAGATCAATATGTGATCTCGCCATGTGAATTCGTGTGATCCCACTGACTAGTTCATAGGTAGTGACTCCCCATGTGAATCTGACAACACCTAAACTGTTTGAATGAGATGTACATTCTCAAATTGCTATAGAAGTTTCTAAAAGCTTACTTTCAATTTCTATAACTACATCACTGCAGACCAGTAACCAATGTTTGTGGTAATCAGTTCAGGTAACCACACTTCAAGGAACACTGCTTAAACCAAAAAAAGTACTTGGTTTGTCTTTAAAAGTGAGTTTTGCATGTGCATGACCAGGAACTCAGAATTTTCCAGTTCGTAACAAAATAACAACATTATAAGGAAACTGTGCTGAATAGTATTGGATGGAAATAAGATGAATACTCTGGGGAGCATTAGCAGAACTTTGGTGATGAAATGATTCATCTTGATGCTGCAGATCACAAATATTTCTCTTAGCCACATATTTCACTTACTAAGCATGTTACTAATTCCTAATGAAAAAGACTTAATAGGTAATGTCAAAACATTGTGTATATTATTTATAGTTCATTGCATCGAAATAATTTTTAGAGACAGAGTAAACTAGTCATAGTTTTCACTCCCTTGGGTAGGTCTGGTTATCAGATAGTCTTTGGTGGTCTTAAATAAACAATTGCAGTTGTAGGAGTGCTATAATAAATGTATAGATGAATCTGAACAGTGGACCCAAGATTGACAATTATTATGAGAATTCTAGTTTCCATTCTGAGAAGACAAAGCAAAACTACAGAGAAAGGTACCCTAGTATAGTTTATCCCTATCTAAGCATGCTACATGTCAGGATTTTTATCTTAAAAATGGTGTGTATGTATAGACATACACACACAACATAAACATACATGCACCTATGTATGTACGTATACACACACACACACACCAGGGTTTCACAATGTTGGCACTATTGACATTTTGGGGCCAGTAACCTTTGTTTAGAAGTTGTTCTGTGCATTATAGG
Source organism: Eidolon dupreanum (assembly GCA_028627145.1). NCBI lineage: Eukaryota > Metazoa > Chordata > Mammalia > Chiroptera > Pteropodidae > Eidolon > Eidolon dupreanum. The sequence goes on along the minus strand of CM053507.1, from coordinate 137,399,189 downwards.
ATGTTTAGGAGCATCCCTGGACTCACCTCACCTGATGCCAGTAGCATGGCCTCAATTGTGAAAAACAAATATGCTTTCCAGATATCTCTTAGGGGAAAAAATTGTCCCTGGTGGAGAACTAATAATATATTCTATGTATATATCTTAGTCCACAGACTCTATAACAAAGTACTACAGACAGAATAGCTTACAAAGAACAGAAATACATTTCTCTCAGTTCTGGAGGCCAGAAGTCTAAGACCAAGGTGCAAGCACAGTAACATTCTTTGGTAAATGCGCTTTACCTGGTTCATAGCCAGCACCTTCCTGCTGTGTTCTTACACAGTGGAAGATGCTAGGGATCTTTCTAGAGTCTCTTTTATAATGCACTAATCCCATTCATGAATATTTCACCTTCATGACTAAGCATCTTGCTAAGCCCCCG
>CM053507.1:137267724-137398265 GCA_028627145.1 Eidolon dupreanum | reverse complement strand
CAAAATATCTCCAGAACCCGATGGTTTAAACTACAGAATTCTGCCGAACTTTGAAAGACAATTTCTCGCAATCTCTTCCTGATACCAAAACTAGACAAAGATAGTACAAAACCAAAACAAAAAATGAAAAAAAGGATAATGTAACAATATCTCTCATTAATAGAGAGGCAAAAAAACTTAAAATGTTAGAATGGAACTCAGCAATATGTAAAAAGAATTGTACAACATTATCAAGTGGGGATTATTCCAGCTATGTGGAATTGGTTCGATATTTGAAAATAAATCATTGTAATCTACCATATTAATAAACTAAAAAAGAAAAAAACACATGATCAAATCAATCAATACAGAAAAAGCTTTTAAAAAAATCAACACACATTAATGATTAAAACTCTCAGAAAAAGAGGAATAGAAAGGAACTCCCTTAACATGCTAAAGAGAACCTACGAAAAACCTATAGCTAACATGTTTAATGGTGACAGACATAGTTCCCCATAAGATAAGAATAAGGCAAACATATATACCATTATCACTCTTATTCAACTTGGTACTGAAAGTTTTAGCCAGTGTAATGTTGGAAGAAAAGGAAATGAAAAGCATACAGATCAGAAAAGAAGAAATAAAACTACCCTTATTTACGTATAACGTAATTATTTATATAGAAAATCCCAAGGAATCTACAAAAAGTCCTAGGACTAATGAGTGTGTTCAGCAAAGTCTCAAAATATAAAATAAATATATACAAATCAATTGTATTTGCATATGCATATGGACTCTAGACTTAAAATTATAGTTATTATCTATAATCACTTAAAAATACTTATAAGTTTAACAAAATATGTACAAGGCTTGTATGCTAAAAACTTCACAATGCTGAAGAAATAAAAAAAAGATTTAAATAAAAGGAGAGTCACACCATGTTAATGGATGGGAAGATTCGACATAGTAAATATATCAATTATCCTCAAATTGATATACAGATTTAATGAAAGCTGAAATTTCTGTAGATTCTTCTGGCTGTAAAATGGCAAGGACAATCTTAAACCAGGTCGTATGTGTGTGTGTGTGTGTGTGTGTGTGTACATATATATACACACACACATATATACACATTCTTCTTTTGATTGAAATATTCTATCCACATCTTCACTCAAATTTAAAACAAAAAATATTGGCTATTAATGTCATTAATGTATATGGCAGGAAATGTTTTAAGCATAGGGATAGTCATGGGCAATATAGCTAAAATCTCTGCCACCATGGAACTTTTTTTTTTTTTGGTCTCATGATGTTACTTTTAAGACTTCCTTCCTTTGGGCACAAGTGATCTTATTGAGGTACTCCAACTTTCTTATCTAGCCAGTTTTTAAAGACATTAGATCTCAGTGGGGTTGAAAAGCATAGAAGGGCAACATCCATGATGAATTTTAAACATTAGAGAAAGTAAATTAATTAAGAGGCACTTTCAAGGGTACAACATCTCTCAAACCAGGGATTTGTGTTATTGTCACAGATGTCAACTAGAGAAGAATCCAGGAGTTTTCTAACAGTGGCAATCAAGTATATGTGTATATGATGGCAGCCACCACAGTGGGAAAGTCACTTTGGCATCGAAAACTTGCTGGACCTGAAGCTCAACTCACACCCTTTATTCTGATGATATATTAACTTTCTTCCTCTTTTTTATTGTCTATATTGACACTTTTTTTCTACAAGTTTGAGGTGCAGTTCACAAGTGAAAACACAATAGTGCCTCAGAACCATCATGAAATTCCCTTTTCCTCTATTATATCTGAAAAAGGTGTTATAAGAGCTTATATAGCAATTAATTATATGTGAGACACTATTCTAAGCGCTTTATAGTCATTAACTCATTTAATCCTCATAATAAGTCTATGAGAAAGTTAGGCTTAGGAGGATGGAGACTGAGAAACTTGTCCAAAGTCATATGACAAGTGATTGGTAGAGCCATGATTCACACTCAGGCAGTGTGGTTCCACACTCCATACCCTGAATGGTGATACTAACTCTCCGTGGTCTCAGCAGTGCATTAACTTCATTCTGACTCTAATGACTAATTTTTCAGATCTGCCTCTAATGACTAGTTTTTCTTCATCCGAATTTTACTCTGATCTCAGTTTGATCTCAGGCCACATATGACCATTATAATCACAAAACAGAAAGTGATATGGAACATATCATCCAATTTTTATTCCTCATTTGGTCAATTAACAGCATTTAGTCACTCTGTCTCTAATCAGAAATATGGCAAGTGAGGTCTAGAGACTAGATTTATTTAGATGTAACAGCTTTAGAATATCATCCTAGCCACTATTCCTATGTTGGTAGCAGAAGTCAGGGCCCTTAATAGTATCCCTTGAAATTTGCTGATGTTTCTAGTGCTCCAATTAAACAACTGAATGTGTACTGACATAAGGTCACTGTCCCCCTTTGCAGTATTTTCATAGTCATTATGGTTCCCTTAATTTGTGTTGTCTTAAATGCTAATGGAACTTCCTTGGGCAATGATAATAAAAAGACAATAATTGCCAACATGTTTATAGCAAAGAAATAACAATTCCAAGTTTGCATTTTCCTGTGTTTTTGTTCAAGAATGCATCCTGGTATTGGAAGTAATTTGTTTATCACCAAAAATATCAACATTTGTGAATCATTTTCTTGAACAAATAATAAACTAATCCAAGGTTGACCCAATGTCATTTTCCCTTACTTGCTTTTATTATGTCTTTTGGAATGAAAGGGACAAATTTAGTTGGAGTTCCTATATAACCAAAAGCCTATCCCATCTATGCTGTAGTCCCTAGGGAGTAAAATGTTAATAGTTATGGAAATTACAAATCATTGGAATGCTTGTGAGTTGTGATTCTGTGGTTAGTTTTGTTTTCTTTTTAATTTTCTACATGGGCAATTTTTTAATAAGCAAAAAGTCAAAAGCAGATGAGGAAAGCTAGAGAAGTACCCTCCATCTATATTTACATCTGAGATGAAAGAAAGGTGTGCAAATTTGTTAGTAATGATACAACCACTATGATTATCAAACTGATGGCAGACAAAGATGATGATATAAACTTGGTTTTTTCCTCGAGCTGTGTTACTTGGGCTATGTTACTTGAGAAGAAGACAGTGTTTGTTAATTAATTCAATGTCTTTTGTTAATTAATTCAATTGTCCTCTAGGAGATCTTCAGCATTAGTTGATTGTATTAACAAGTAACCCATTTTGAAAAATAACAATATTCCTTACAATAATAAATTCTTGGATTGAGGTCTTCTAGTCCCAACAATTCGATCACATCTAATTTGATAAATAGGTTTAACACATTTTCTATAGAAACATTTAGCCTAGTCATTTCTTATTTACCTATTTCAAAAAAGAAATGTCCATTTCAGAGGAAAATGTCTACTAAGCACCCAGTCCCAATGCAGATATCTGGTTCAGAATGAGCACTGAAGGGTAGGGGACAGAGAAGAAAAAGGTACAGTAGAAAAGAGTAAGTTTTGAACACTACTTTCCAGGAATTTAAATTCTAAGCATGAAGAATAAAATAACAAAATTAGGCAGTGTATTATTAAGTGTCAGATGAATGGTGTACAGTGAATCAGACAATAATCGTCCTAGGAGCAGAGGTGAATTTAGCATAAAGATAATGAAACCTAAACTTCAAGGCTCCTCACTTGGACAAGACCCTCTAAATAAATATTCACTCCTTTAACTGATTTTGTATATGTAATTTTAAAATATTTTTTTCTGAAAGAGGGCCCCACAAATGGCAAAAGCTTCCATCCCATCAAAATCTGGGTTTGCTTCTGCATAGGGATATAGAAAGGCAGGGCGGCAGTTTTCTCAAGAGCATTCCCAGCAGAGATGCCTTGTTTGCAATTCTGTATTTACTATTTTGGCCATGACTAGTGGTTATCTTCATTCTTTGTACAGTTTCTAGTCTTTATGACCTTTAAGGAACTACTTTGATTTAAAAAAAAACAACTCCTTTTTTGCAGGAGAAACATAGTGCTTTCCATCTCTAAACATGAATAAAGACACAAAGGCACATCTCTTAGAAAAATAAGTACATTAAAAAAACAGGTGTTGATCACAAAATCCAGAGCCCAGCTCTTCCTAACACTAGCAAACCAATTTAATGTGGAACCAACAGCAAGTTTTGCATGGAGATAAGATGTAGAGTTGTACATCTCCAATTCTTGTTTTTTTAATTTATTTTTATTATGGTGACATTGGTTAACAAAATCCAATGTTTCAAGTATACGATTCAACAGTAAGTCATATTTATATTGCACTGTATGTCCACCACTCAGAATTCTTTCTGTCAATGCATATTTGACCCCTTTGACCCCATCTACCTCCCCTCTCACTCCCTCCCTGTGGTAACCACTAGCACACTGTCCATGTCCATGAGTCTCTGTTTGTCATATTTGTTGTTGCTTGAAAAGCACATGATTTCACCTGTATGTGGGATAAAAATCTAAAAGCAACAGAAAATTCTTTTAAATGCCTCAAATGAATCAGGAGTACTCTCAGAGCTGATGGCAGGAGTAAAACAGAGATGGCATTTTGTGGTCCTATTTCAAAGTTGACAGAAATAGAGAGACGAGGAACCTCGCCAATCCTTATGAGTTGTTAATGTAAATTTCATATATATATATATATATATATGTATATATATATATATGTTTACATTTAAATTATTCCTAGTAAATTTATTGTTTTATGGTTTGACTGTTTCTTTCTTAGAAGTACTTTGCCTACACTATAATTTAATATTTTATTATAGAATTACATAGTTTAATTTATATATAAGAAGAGGATCTCAAAATTATTTTATCATAAGGTTTGAAGGAGGTATCTGGCTGTCTAGTAAATTTTACCAAAATAATTTATTTATAAATGTGTTTCCCAGTGATCTAAAATGCAACTTTAATATATGCTAAATTCCCATAAACATTTGGATCTATTCCTAGAAACTCTATTTTTTTGCTTCCATTACATTATATCATATAGTCATTCACGGGTATAAATTATTCTAAATATTAGTTTTAAAATATGTTTTAACATTTGTTAAGATTATTTACTCACTACTCATTACTTTTCAAAATTTCTTAAATTTTCTTGTCTTTCCTGTATACTTCTGTTTTATTTAAAGTTCTGGTATGTGATGCTTGCTTATTTTTTATAGAAGTAAATTTATATATGTTATATATATATTTTTATATATGTATTTTTTAATTATTAATTCAAAGCAGATACTTACTTTCAAAACCTATTACCTATCTCTGACTTTCAGGCTTTTAAAAAAATCATCTGTCTAAATTGCTTAGAAAATCTTTACAATACATTGCTATAATGTAAATTTGGTCATAAAATGCCTGCCAGTCAAATCCATCTCCATGATAAAGAGGGCCTCTTTCTTATTAATGCGGAAAGCTTAAAACGAAGGTGTCATACTTGTCCCTGAAAACCAGTTTAATAATGGTCTCCTACTGTTACAGAACCAGACCAGCTTATTGAAGTCAACTGTCTCCTTGAGAGTTCCATTACCTGTGGCTGTTTTCCTTCACACATATTATTAAACAACAAGCAAACACAAAATTCTCTGAATTCAACCAAAGCAAACCCTTAAGTAAGTCTAAAAGACGTGTTGTGTTTAAAAATAAAATGAATTGCTTCACTTTATATTTTATAAGGGCTATAAGAACTAAACTGCCACTAGTTACATCTCATACTTGCTTAGAACAAATGATTACTATTAATAAAAAATTGTGATTTTTTTCCTTATTTTACAAAACAAATATTTTAGCTTGCTATTAATATTTATGTTTATATCTATTTTTGAGCCAAAAAAGGTTTGATGCAAATGTTTTAAAACCTGGGCAATATATTGAAAATTAAATTTCCTGGCTCTCTTAGCTATAATGGAATCGAAAAGCAGTATGCTCAACACAGGGTTAAAGTATGCTATTTGTTTATCCTTCTCATTAATTTCTAAACTAACACTCCTACAAACATCAAAAAGATTCATCTGAAAATTGACTTGACATATAATAAGCCCAATTAAAACACACACAGATACATATACACACACTTACACATTTGTGCAGCTCCTAATGGTGCCAATAAATCAACTCAAAACTATAAAAAAGTAATTAGGGACAAAGAAATGACCTGTCTTGATGTTGCTTTTTTCTTAATATGATTCTAATGTGATTATACATGCATATCTAATTACTACATCTGATGACCTATGGTCATTGCTTGATTTCTGTATTACAAATGGCCTGACATTTAATTAGTTTATGTGATTAAATTATGTAAATATCTACATGGTGACCAAATGATTAAAACTTTTTTATACCTCTAGTTTTTCTCAGCACTAAAGTTAATTGTATCTGCCCACATATAACAGTATCCGAACAGACTCACACAAAAATCTTTCCAAGTGAAAAGAAAGTTGCAGTTATTCAAATGAAGATTGGAAGATACATTGATATATCTTACAAGAGGTACAGTGAGTGGGATGGCATAGGACTTCAATCATCACAAAATCTTCAAGCCTAAATTATAACAAGGACAGATCTGATAAGCCAGGTTTCCCATTTCCCATTTATTCTCATTTCATTCCCTTAGGAATTGATGGCCCCTAATGGGTATATTTTTTAATTATAAGAAATGACTAATTTATATAAGTTTTAGCTTAAATTTTGGTTATTGCTATAATGATGTCAAGCTTATTTCTGGTTTTAATGCATTCCAAGTTAACCATGGATTCATCACAGCTTGTCACCTAAATTTCAATAGCTCTACTCTCAAAGCACCAGTGCAAGGCATCAGTGAATTTGGGAGTTGTGAATCTCTTCAAAATATGGGCTTACTATAAGGTCCAAGAAGACCTGAAGAACAGCAATGAGAAAAGGGTCCCCATGCCCATTTATATAATCAAGTTGAATGAAACAGGGAATAAAAGATAGAATGCCTTTTACGATATGTTGCTATTAACAAGGGACATCCTTTTGACACCTAGAAGAAGCATGTTACAGACAACTGTCTGATTCACCTTTACCTCATTTCTATGATATGAGGGCAGTGAGTACACATCTCCTAATTATTCAGAGATAATAATGAAAGAGAGAGAGGTAGCAGGGAAATTTACCATTATCCTCAAACTGTATATTGCAATGCATTCAATAAACTGCCCCACCAGAAACTTTCTCCATAACAGATAAAGAGCAAAGTTGGCTTATCTGTGACTCTCATACATACAAACCTAGTTGACTAGAAAAAGAAAAAACTACAAATTTGGCTTTGTTCCAAAAACTGGTTATTTCTTAATCAGCTAGCCATATGACTGCTTAGTAGGATTAAATGCGTTATTTAGGGGGGAAAAAACCCCAGAAAGTTATTAGATAAAATCTTTATGTCCTCCTGAAGGCACACACAGATATGAAAGTATAAGCAGACTGATTTTCTTTTCTCCTAATTTTATAGCAAACATGTTATGAGTGCTTCAAATGGCCAATATGTGAAAACGACGGATATAAGCAATCTAGAAACTAATCTTTAATTAAAGAAAGTCATGGCTCCAAAGGAAAGACAAAAAATAAATGGGGTATTAGTGAAAACAGAGAGAGAGAAAAAAGTAAGGCCATTAACTTTACAAAATAATGAGAAACATGAAGAGAAAACAAGGCATTTAAGTCAAGGTTACAGAATTAGAAGGTAGAAATGATTAAAAATAATATACTCAATGGGTTTAAGATGAAAGTAAAGAGGCTTCTAGTTCAATATGGTCAACAGAAAACCTACATATATCTCATGTCCCTCATGAAATACATTGAGATAAAAAGCATAATTGTATAAGAAAAAAAAATATAAAGAATATAGAAAGGGAAGTAATCATTAGATAAGAGATGTTAACAAATTTCAGAAAGTTTTAAAATACGTGAATTAGTAAAGCAGGGACCTGCCAGAAACTCTTTTCTCTCAAGGGTCAAATACTAAATATTTTAGGCTTTTAGACCATGCAGTCTCTGTGTCATAAATACAAAATTATGTTGCAGCACAAAACAGACATCAGTAAGATCAAAAAGAATGGATGTGGGTGTGTTCCAATAAAACTTCACCAAAACATGGCTACAGTTTGTTGACCCCTACCATTAGGAACAGTTCTGCACATAGTACTTGGTGCTCTGATAATCAAAGCTCTGAAGATTCTGAGCTTAAAGGAAATAGAAAAAGCAAAGTACATTTTTGAAATAAAGACAGAATTAAACAAAGACCTCACTATGAAATAACAGTGCCAATTATCCCTAATTTCATCCTCCGTCCACTTAAAAACAGGCAACTGAGCTCTAATCCCTAAGAAGAAAAATGCAGAGGTTCTTCTACCCCGGCAAAAATGTACAATTTCTAGAATTGTTGTCAATATCATAAATAAAGCTCTCTTTTTCTGTGTGGACTGTGCTTATCCTGAATTCAAGTCTGATCTCTTATGTACCCTGTCCACCAAAACATTCAGATTCTCCACACGTGGAAGAGGCCACTGTGAAATGCATGAAATTACTCAACAAACAAAACCCGTAATACGTACACTGTCCTTCATTCTTAAACATGAAAAAGCAAGCAAGATTATCAGCCATGTGAGGAAATCAAATAGAATGAAGGAGAAAGATCAAATTCACCCCTAAAGTAAGCATGTAATACAGGAAATTAAAGATAATAACAACAACAAAAAATGTATTCAGTATACTCTTAGAATTTTGAGAAGGTATCATACATGTGAGAAAACAAAAATTAAAAAGAAACAAAAATCAGGGAATGAAAGCGTGCTCCAAGATTAAAAAGGAATTTAAAAAATTCAGTGGAGTAGCAGGATGATAAAATCAAATAGCCATATCAGAAAATAATTAGAAAAGGAGAACCAATATAGGCTATCATTGGTGAATACTTGTATGTGCCAGGAACCACTGTAAACATGTATGTATTAATTCACTTAATCCTCTATAGATGTGTAATCTATCAAGCAGATTTTATTATTTTCAATTTACAGATAAGAAAACAATCACTAATTAGTTTAATATGTAGGAAAAGTCACATCTCAGATTCAAATATTGTGAATCTGCCTCCAGAATCCTTGCTCTTAACTACTATTTTCAAGAGGTGAAACACATTAAAGAAAATATATGAGACATGGAGAAGTAATCAGAAGTCCCAGTATTAAATTGCCAGGAGGTTATTCAAGTAAAAAAACAAACAAACAAACAAACAAAAAAAAAATTATCATAGAAAAAAAAATCCTTAAAGTGCAGAAAAAAATGTGTTTTCAGGTTAAAAAGTCCTAAGAAGTACTAAGAAAATGATTTTTAAAAAGTACTAGGCTTGGAAAAACAATGCTCATAAACTTGAAACTTCAAAGATAACAAGGAAATTCTAAAAATGTCTATAAAGAAAAGAGTATTCCAAGTAAATATGCAGGTTACCTATAAAAGAATCAGACACTTAGCAGAATTTTTCACCTGCCTTTCTTTATGTAAGAGGAAAATGAAGTGATGCCTTCAAAGTAACCAAAAATATTATTTTAATCTTAGAATTCTATAATTTGCCAAATTATCAATCAAATGTGACAGCAGAACAAAATCTCTTTTAAACATATAGAAACTCAGAAAATTTACTGTGTTTTCAGGGGAGCTACATAACAACATCTTTAGCAAAAACGAATAAAAATACAAGGAAAAAAAGGATAAAGTTTCAGGAAATAATGGTGTAATCCAGGAGGACAGTCAAGGAATTCTCAGGATAACAGCTATGTAGCAGACTTAGAGAACATCCAGTCCTGAAGAAGGAGTAAGACAAAGTGTTTTTAAAGTAATATTGCCAAGGGTGTGTGTGGGGCGGGGGCGGGACAGAAAACTCAGTTATATAAGACATGATTAAAATTCCAGATTAACTTGACAGTATCTTTTTAATCAATATCAACAAAAGAACAAAGACAATTAGAAACTCTGAAAGAAGAAAAATAAAGAGATGTGAAAGTCATAACACAAAAAAGAAGGCTTTCTTAATTTTCAGACATGGATTTTTTTTTTGCAATTTTTATGCTATTGATTTCTATCAAAATATCATCATCAGAAAATATATGATTGTAGTCATTTGCTATTTGGTAGGACTTACTTTTTGATCTATTTATGGTCAATTTTTATAAAAGTTCCATGTTGTGCTTAAAAAAGAATGTCTACTCTGGGTGTTTGTCTTCTTCAAGATTTTGGTACAGTATTTCCTTACTATATTCTTAGTTCTCTGATGCTTTTAAGAATTTTAAAATATATTTCATCTAATGTTTTGGTTGTTCTTCGCAGGATGACTGATCCAAATTACCCCTATCACCTTTCTCTAACGCTTAAAGTACTAGTGTTTCATTGCTGGTATTTCCTATTATCCAACAACTTTCCTTTTGTTCAGATAGTTGCTATAACAGTTCTATGCCTATGTCTCAGAGAATGAATGAGCAGCAGGAGGGAAAGAATAAAAAACTCAAATTGTTTGCTTTTGCATTTTAATAACCTTTATCGAGACAAATATGCATTAGTTCTGGTAGATTATACATTTAAGACCAAAATTATTCACTCACAGTTTGGACAAAGGTCCCTAAAATGGGAGGAAGAAGTGAGTTAATGGGAAAGCTAAGAAGTTAGATATTGATCAATGTACCCTCACCTCAAAAAGAGCCTAATCCCTGAAACCTGCAAAAAATTCCCTATTGACTTATTCAAGTCTCCAGATTCTAAAAACAAGAGGTGATATAAAAAATCTAAAAACCTCATATAAGTGTACAACCAAGTAGATCTTGGGAAAGCAGTAAGACTATAGAGCCCCTTCCATACACACACACACACACACACACACACACACACACACACACACAAATAAATCTCAAAGACAAAATGCAGGACAAAGTTTGGTGAGTCCAGGCAACATTCTGAAACAGTTTCCTTGTGACCAAGCTTTGTGTCCTTAGCACTTAAATGTGGTCCACACATTTTCACATTTTAAAGAAGTGCTAAAAGACTCCAGACAGCCCTAATCAGTTTCCCATAATCCAAAAGTGGACTGAAAAAAATATATGAACTATACCTTACAACTCAGAGAGTAAAGAAAGTTGCTGTCAGAGATCCGGATATGTAGAGGCCTTGTTAGAAAAAAGAAACGCTAAGGCAGCAGTCTGCAGGGATCGATGACCAAGGACCAGATATGAGAATGTTCCTCACAGTCAGGGCCAAAATAGACTGATGTTCATCTAAGATGAGATTCAGTCCTTCATCCATGTCTCCAACATATTAAGTGATCCTTTGAAATTTGAAAACAAACTCAGTGTTCTTGTCAAAATGTAAATCTCGATCTTTTAAAATTACAGCGAATTATACATATCAACGTACATCCTTGGCTCGTACGTTATCTTTGACCTCTCTCTCACTCCTGTGCTCTGTGTTTCCTAAGGCTGCTATAACAAAGTACCACTAACTGAGTGGTAATAACAGAAATGTACTGTCTCCCAGCTCGGAGTGCTAGAAGTTTGAGATCAAAGTGGTAGCAGATGTTAGTGTTCCTTCTGAGAGTTGTGAGGGGACAACCTGTTCCATGCTTATCTCCTAGCTTCTAGTGGTTTGCTAGCAATTTTTGATATTCCTTGACATGTAGATTTATCATCCCAATCTAATCTCAGCCTGTGTCTTTACGTGATGTTCACCCTGTGTCTCTTCACATAGTGTTTCCTCTGTGCCTGTCTGTGTCCAAATGTGCACTTCTTATAAGAGCATCAGTCATAGCAGATTAAAATCCACCCTTATGATCTCCTTTTGACTTGATTACTTCTGTAAAAACCCTGTTCCCAAATAAGATCACATTCGGAAGTACTGGTGAGGTTAGAACTTTAATCTGTATTCCCAACTCTTACTACGACCTTGTCTCTGGTCTCTACCTCAGAAGTGGTGGGAAGACATCAATTCGACATGCTCTTGGAAAATAAAAAAATAAATTTTATGTTTGAAGATTTTTTTTAAATCATGCACAGTGAACCCAAGACAAATGACTGTCATCCTTCCGTGATACCGTTTCCTGCCTACTGACAATTATTTAAAGGTGAAAAATAGGTAGATTTGCCATCCACATACTGTTAAGATTACCAAATATTCTATTTAAGTTGCATAATCAATTGACTATTCCATTTCCCCATCAAAAACACTTTAAAAGCTATAGAAGACTAATTTCTTTTAGTCTAGATTTCCAATGATATTTGTCTCAGTGAAAGAAAAATGTAGAATGAAGACTAAGTGTGTGGCTGAACTGTAGCAGAATGATGTGGGCTTTCGAAGGCAGCAGAGAGAAGGTTGGGGAGACAGAGTTTGGAGGCCTTAGTAGGATATTTACCAACTGGTTTCAATGGCATAAGAAAAGAAGTTCATTTTTCAACTACTTTCTGAAAAATGAAGCTTGGTTAAATCATTTTGGGCTGAATTCCCCTAGGCCAACAGCTGAAATGCCTGGCCTTTATATAAAGAGAAACTAACTCGTGCAAATATTGCTTTACATTTTTCAGTTTCACCTATAAGCAATGAAATTTTGTCTGTGTTCTCTGTCAAGCAAGAGAATCCTGACTTATTTTCATACTTTGTATGCCCTTAATAGTACCTATCACAAAAACTAGCACACAGCAGGATTTTCATAAATCATTTAAATAAATGTATATGCGCATGAATAAGTTTTTCATCATTTAAAAATTTGACCCTTAGACAGTTCCACATTCTAACTCTCCTGCATTAAATTTCCTAATTAGTTCTACTTTTGATACTAATTTATTGCCTCTTTCCCAATTTAATTTTCATTGTGTCTTTTAATGAATTTAAAAGATTTTTTTATGAAAAGGAAAACAGAATAAAACACATTCTAGAATTTGAGGACAGAAAAGGACAAGAAATAAATGACAGATATTATTTTTAATGTGCAATTGCCCAAAAATACATGCTATGCATGCAGTGGGCAAAGTCCACACCGTTAAGTACTTTAGTTTTTAAAAGCACTGGGTTGGATAAAGTATTTGCAATCCTGAAAAACTGCACTTATGTGGAAGCCTGCTGGCAAACCTATCAACCAATATCCTTTTTTATAAACATTAATTCAACCAACAACCTTTATTTCCCAAGCTTCTGAACCTACATCTTTTTCACAGCAACCCTCATAAACAGTTTCTAGAACAATAACAATGGGTCATATCCCAGGCTCTAAGATATTTTAGGCCAGATGTCAGAAAACTATGGTCCATGGGCCAAAGCCTGCAGCTGCTCATTTTTGTCAATAAAGCTTGACTGGAAAGCAGCCACACCTTTCTGTTTATGGATTGTCTACGGCTGCTTTTGTGCTACAGCAGCAGAGTTAGTAGCTGTGACAGAGACCCCGTGCCCTGTAAATCTTGAAATATATATTATCTGGACAGCTACAGAGAAGGTTTACTGACCTCTGCTATAGACAATGGCAGATGCAATTAACTGATTTTTTTTCTCTTTGTAGACAACTCCAATCACCAAATGATTTTGTTTAAATGTATCGACATGCAAAAAATCAGTTATGATGAAACTGTCTGGTTAGTGTAAAGCTACCCCTCCATTGGATGCCCTTTGTCTTAGCTGCTTCCTGGGAAAAGGAATAAGTTTCTCCCAAGGCAAGAGCATAGCTTTATCAGAGGTCTCCAATTGCATTCAAGAGAATCCTCAGAAACATGTGAGACTTTGACAGCCGTTATCTATGCTCTTAATGCAAAGAGAAGTATCAATATTCAAGAAAGTCTTATTACAATGGATTCATTTCATCCCACTTCAACCTGGAAATTCAAATTTTAATCTCATGCCTCTTCCCTCTATTCTTTTTAGCTTGTTCTTTATCACTGTCCAGCTGTCAATACTGAATATCCTCATTTTTCTTATAAAGTACTATTCTCTCTCATATATCTATTCCAGAATTAAAACTCATTTAGTTTCTGTCCCCTTATTAATAAGTATGCTTTCCCCTTTCCTGTCTTCTTCCTGCATATTGAGAGGAAGAGATTTTTTTGTTTTCCCATTTTTAAAACCATTGTTTAAATAAAATAAATAAAAATAAAACCATAGTTTAAATCAATCCAATAAACTTTCCTTTCAGGCTATATGAAAAGTTTGTAATTTGTTTGTCCACAGATCGCTGCAAAACTGGTTGTTTTTTTGTTTGTTTGTTTGTTTTTTTTTAAAGAACTGTATTAACAAGTTGTCTCATACTGTCTTGAGACAGCTTCCATATCAGTACAGTTTTATCACTCTCCTCAATTTTGGTATGGAAAATTACCTTTGTAATTGTATCAAGACAAAAAAAAGTTGGTAGAATTTCCTTTCTCCATCCTCACTCCAGAAAAGATAGACTTCACCAAGGCCCACTGTGTGAAGTTAAGCTTGCTGAAGCGGGTCATGAGGGACACAATGAATGGTGGAAGTAAATGCAGTTCGGCTTGGGGCAGTTTGAATATAGTCTAGGAGGAAGTAGGACAAGTGTCCCCTTGCACATAGAACAGAGATGGAGGCAATAGCTGTGGACTCTCAGTTATAGACTATGGGGAACACAACGATGAGAGGGATCTCTGGGATTACTGCAGCAGGTGACAGGAACTTTCAAGCTCAAAGAGACAAGACTTCTGTGATAAATCTGCTGAACACCACCGACAAAAGACCTAGTCCTTTCCCAACTTTTCTAGAACCCAAGAGGCCAGAAGACTTGTAAAATCTTATAATCTTGAGAGAGAACCCCTAAAAGGGCTGAGACTGAATATCCTACCTGATTGGCAGCAGTTGACTTGGAGCAGAATAACTATGAGTTGAAGAAAGAAGGGAAGGAAAAAAAGGCGGGGACATTCTGGGCTAGAATTACTACTTCATACACTTTAAATGCCAAATGAGTGAAATTTCAAGGATAAATTATATTAACAATGCAGTAAACTAATCCCATTTGGCAACAAATAACTTTACAATCTAATAGATTTTTAGTTTAGCCATCTAGAGACATAGATTCAAATACAGTACTCAATAAAAGTAATTACTTTTTTCAGAGTTGTGTTTCTTTACTTAATCTCTTTATTACCCTTATATATCAGTTGCTTTTTATCTTGAATTGTACTATTTTGTGAGTTGTTTTGTTCAATTTATAAGTTGCCTCAAATCCTGCTAGAAAGCTGAATGTGCACACTAAATGAGGAATTGATTCAAGTTCCCTAGTTTCACATTCCTTTATTTAATTTTCTTCTAACTAATCTAATTCCATTATAATATAGAAAAAAAAAATTATACCCCTGAGGTACTCAATGTAATTTTAGTTGAAATATTTTTTCCATTGCAATTATGTCATGTAGCAAAAATAAAATGAAATTTGTTTTTAACTAAAGTTGATTTTTAAAAACCAAAATGGTTCAATTATGTAGACTGTCTAACCAAGCTTACAATAACAAAAAAAATATATCAAATTAATTTGTGTCCCTTGAAAGCAGTTTCTAATCTTGAAAAATTTCTGACAAAAATATATAACATAGACCATGTAAGAGAATTAACAAAAAGTATTTTACTCTTTTTCTTTCAATTTTATTTTATTTTTTTGTAAAAGAAAAAAATTTACAAATACAACCAAGCCTTCATCATATCATGTTTCTCTTCTTTCCTTAAAGGTATCATACTAATACTTACATCTCGATACTTTGTTTATGTATATATGCATAGCAATATATGAAATTTTGTTATTTATTTAGATATAACATAAATGACATCTTAATGTATATAATGTATTAAAACTTGCTTTTTGTAATAATTTTAAAAATTCTTGAAAACTACCAATGCCTTACTTGAAGAATTAAATTCTGTGTAAAGCATTTTCTCAAGAACTGGGTGCTTCTTTTTACATTTTTAAAAATTCGACTTTTAATTTGGAATTAATTGTAAATTCATCTACACTTATAACAAATAATACAGAGATATCCCTGTTCTATCACCGTAAGGATCTCTCATGTTGCTCTTTTATTATAACCGCTCCCATTTCCCTCCCACTCATACTCTAGTCTTTAAACCCTGGGCCACCTCATCTGTTCTCCATCACTATAGTTTTATGGTTTCAAGAATGTTATATAAGCAGAACCATACAGTATATCACCTTTAGGATTGCATTTTTTCACTAAGTTTGCCTTCTTAATGGGTTTTTGAACATTTTTTCATTTTATATTTATTTATAGTGTTGAGTGTATCACTTTGTATAATTTCTTTTTAGTTTCTCTGGGATATATATACAATCACAATCTACTGGGTATCAACATTTTACTACTGGAAGCTAGGTTTCTTGAGGTCCTCTTACCCTCCCCACTTTCAAATGACAGTCTTGAGTAATGGGTAGTACTAATTTTTTTGTTTCAATAACCAAATATGCTTTAGAAAACTTATGAGGAAAAGAATAAACTATTGTATTTACCCATATTTCTGCTCTTTTCATTATTCTTTCTTCCTTCCTAATGCTCCAAGAATTCTCCTTTAATCATTTGTTATTTCAAAAAATAATTCCTTTAGTCATACATTAAGAGTAGTTGTGCTAATGAAAAATTCTCTTAATTTTTCTTTATTTTAAAATGTCTCTATCTTCTCTTCCTTCCTGAAGGATAGTTTCCCCAGCTAGAGAATTTGCAGCTGACAGTTCTTTACTTTCAGCACTTGAAAAATGTTGTTTCATGTCTTTCTGGTCTCCATAGCTTCAAATGAGAAAGCTGCTATTATTTGAATTGGTGTTTACCTATATGTGACATACTGTTTGTCTCATATTGCCTCAAGACTTTTTTTTCTTAATTTTTAGGCATTTAATAACTACGTGTCATAGCACAGATTTCTCTAGATTTATCTTATTTGGGGTTGTTAAACTTTTTAAATCTATAGGTTTATGTCTTTTGCCAAATCTGAGGTTTCAGCCATTATTTCTTCACATGCTTTTTCAGCCTCACTCTCTCCTTTCTTTCTGTGAGATCAATATGAATGTTGGATCTGTTTTTATCATCCCACAGATCCCTGAGGCTCCATTCATGGTTTGTTTTTTTTTGTTTTTTTTTTTTGTTTTTTTTAATTTTCAGTCCATTTCTCTCTCTTGTTCAGAGTAAGTAAATTTTATTAATTTGTTCTCAAGTTCACTAACTCCTCTGTCATCTCTACTAGTGAGCATATTCTTTGAGATTTTAGTATGTTATTGTATCTTTCGGTTTTTAAATTTCTATTTTTTTATAACTTCTATTTCTTGCTGTGATTGCTCTGTTTCGTTTTTTCTGTTTTCTACCACTTATTTCAAGAGCATTTGTAATTCCTGGTTGAAGCACTTTTGTGATGGCTGCTTTGAAATCCTTGCTAAGTAATTCCAACATCTGATTCATTTTATTATTGGTGTCAATTGACTGTTTTTCTTATTCATGTTAAATCACTATATACTGGGTTATTTTCTGTTACACTCTGAATATTTGGGTATTACATAGAGAGGCTCTGAGTCCTATTTAAATCATTTATTTAGCAAGCAGTATCTGTTTAGGCTTAGTACACAGGTCCTGGCTTATTTTTGTGTGGTTTGACTCCAAAGAGAATTTCGTTTTCTGAAACTTTGTGTTGCTCTCTTGGTCCAACTGGGTCCCTCTGGAACTTCCAGTGATCTCTGATGATGCATCCTGAGGGGCCAGAAGGAGCTCGCCGAGCCAGGAAACCTGGTGCCTACAGGTGGTGAATGGGAGTACAGAGTATATCCCAGGCTCAGTATGTGTGGTGGGTCCCGCATTCACGTCAGCTTACTGTTCAATGTCTCTAGGTGTAGGGAGGGATTCTCCAGTCCGCAGAAGGCTGAGAATGATTCCTAGGCCAAGAACTTGCTGTGGCAGCTTCCTGCCCCACCCCACCCCCACCCCACCCCCCCTGGTGCCACCTGACTGCCAAGTGTCTCTGGATTATGGAAGGCTTTTTCCAGCTCATGAAGAAGAAGAGAGATCCTGAACTGGGCACTTGTCATGTCAGGATTTGTCCTATTGGAACCATCTGGCTGCCTTCTGTCACGAGGTGGAGAAGGAAGTCTAATGCCCAGTAGAGAAAGACAGTACTTCCCTTTGGCTGCTAATTGTCAGCGGGACTCCTGATAGATCTAAAGCTTGCCTGGTGTTGTCAGTCCAAGGAAGAAATGAGACAACTGGACCACCTTATGTTGCCAGATTTGGGAGGAGGCACAAGTTCCACGGTTTTCTTCTGCTGTTGGGTGGATGGTGATAAGATGTCTTGCCACTATACTATTTTTCCAACCTTATGGTCCCTAATTGGTTTGACTTCTTGTCATGTTACTTTTCAGACTTCTCCTTTGGTTGCCTCTTAGATTATTTTCAGAATTTATAATTATAGTAAGCAAGGAGAACCAGGAGTCATATTATCCAGAGGAGAAGTCAGGTTTCCTTTTTATACTATAAAAATTAATCTATAAATAATATTATGAGTTTTGAAGTTTTTATTTTTTTAATGGTAACTATTTCATAAAGGTATAATAAAGACTGAAGTTATTAACATTTCTTACTAAAACACTGTTTCAAAATAGGTATTCCCATAATTTTCTAGATAAAATATACAAAAAATTTTTAATGTCTTAAGGATAGAGTAGCTACTGACATATTCATAGAACTGTCACCTTTATGCTGATGGTTCAATAACACATGTTCCATTAACAATGTCTTTTATATAACTATGGGAGCCAACTGAGCTCATAGCAGCTGAATCATTTAACATAACAAATCATTAAAAGGAAAACTTCTAAGAACTTTACATAACATATTATCAGTATGATGTTTACTTTATAAAGGATTGGATATTCAACCCCAGGACTACGAAAAAAGCTTTAAAACTTTTCTGTAAATCTAAAACTATTCTAAAATTAAAAGTTTATTTTTAAAATGTCTTTGGCTATAATGATGGGCCTGAATGATTTTGGGGACTAGCAGCTGCCTGTTCCTTTGGTCAGAGCCAACAAAAGGACTCAAGCTAATGTAGAACTCTTTTTGAATCAGAATTGAAAACTAAAGGTTGACACTTTTTTTTTCTGTTAAGAAAACAGAGGCTATTTACCCTAGTTTGTGTTCTTTTGAAGATCAGTAATGAGAGATAAAAAACTGCTATTTTTTTTTCTTTACCACTAAGGCAGAAAGAACTGGTATGAGAAATTCTGAAGTTTAAAGAGTTAATTTCGATTTGAATACATTCTTATAATAGAGGTGACACAAGTACACTCCCAAAAATGCCACCAGGAAATAGAGGAAACTGACCTTTCTGTGTTAATGAAAGACCTCATATGAAAGGTTTTTCATTTTTTGCTAAGCTTAAAAATAAAAGACTTCTATCACCATTGCCTCACTTTTAGAAAAAAATAAAAAATAAAAATTACTAAGAAAAAAAAAACAAACTATTGGTAGCCAAGTGACAAGCATGAGGTCAAAATAAGCACTAAGAACTGGCTACAAGGACTCAATATTTGCACTCAACTAGGGTACAAATCAGGCCTCTTTGCGTCGAGTTCATAAACTGTGCCCAAACCAGTCCTATACACTGATGAACAAATTCTTCTTGCTAGATTATTCAGTAGCCCAAGATACAGAAAGAGGCACTTAGCACGTAAGACACAAACCACAACCTTGATAGCTTCTGAAGAGCCATTGTTCAAACTGTACTTAGCTATCCATCTCTATCTATTGTTCTGATTTGGTGGATAATGAATCTAAGACCATTAAGTGCCCTATGGAACTTCCTTGAATGCCAAGACAAAGTATGTTTATATTTTGATCTGTATTTACATTAAAGAAATGATTTTTATTATTTTCCATTATGCAACAATGGTGATTCTTGATGCACAACAGTATCACAAAATAAGCTGCTGAGCTAAAATTTACCATGAGGACAATTAAGAGCGATAACAATATCCTAGTTCTATGAATAATTTGGTTCAGAGCTCAGTAATCCTTAGACATTTCTCTTAAATCAGTTGATTTCCCCTGTGTTTATACAAACTTTACACACCACCGTGTGTGTGTGTGTGTGTGTGTGTGTGTGTGTTTAACCAGTTTTAAACTGAATAGTAAGCATATGCTACCTGGGCATACTTAATATACAACCTACAGTGGTATCTGATATATGGAATGGTCACTTACTAAATCATAAAGCTGAACTTTACCTTTGGGGAGTATCAATAAAGTAACAATGTTTAATAGAATAATAGGATCAAACATCCATACTTCGTCTGAAAGCTTGAAAAATCCATTTCTCATTGTATATAACACAATATACATTTTCTTTCTTTCCATTTTCCCTTCTTTCTATTCTTCCTCCTCATCTCTCCTCCCTCACTCTTTCCTTCTCTTTTTCTTTCTCTTTTTTCTTTTTGTTTGTTTGTTTGTTTGTTTGTTTGTTTGTTTCTTTCTTTCTTTCTTTCTTTCTTCTAGTTTTCTTTAAGAATATTTGTGTGGCTTCCTTATATATGCTTTAGAAAAATGAATTTTACTCAGAATTCCTGATTATACATATAGGCTACTCATTTATCCTACCAAGAGCAATGTTAAAAAAACAACAGCATACTAAATGGTTTTAACATAGTATGATGAAAAATGGTAAATGGTAAGGAAGAAAATTTCAGCCATGAATGATTACCAGATCACAGAGCTTGGGATAGAGACTTATTTTGCTATAATAAAAGGTTACTTGATTTGAGAACCTGCCAGAGCCAACCCATTTGCAATGCAAGTCAAGTTACTTTACAGGGAAATTATTCCTGCATCCATAATCTAAGCCCACATATACATTTAGCTGGAAAATTAGAACATTCCTACACTTGGGTTTCTGCAGGACAGCCTTAATCTGTGCAGAACACTGTAACGTATACTTGTACAAAGGAAAGAAGTCCATGCTCTGTTTTCCTAGAGATAGGAAACAGTAAATCTCTGAGCACTTTCCAATGCCTGAAGGTAGTAAGTCAGTTCCTTTAAATCAGACTTCTGAACACCAGTTGGGTTGTTATGAAAACAATGCTGCATTTCAGGGCTGGAAAACCATCTGCTTCTCTTCTGGGTAAAAGACTCTCTACCCTCCAAGTTGGAAAAGAAACCTTTTTCTCTTCCTCAAGCCTTCTTCCAGCCACACACTCAATTCTGAGCTCCTGAAATAGACACAATATCCAGTATTGTTAGCACTGGATACGGTATTATGCAGCTCACCATTTGCCTTTCAATATGCTTTAGCTTACAAGACCCAGGGCAATGGAGAACACTCAGCTTTTGTGACCTTTGTGGAAGTGTCGGGTGTGCATTTGTGTGGGTACAATGTGATTATCTTATTGAAGATTCAATGAGCTTTCCAACTAAGAGAGCGAAAAAGAAGAAACTGCTTAAAAGCCATTCATTAGAAATGACTTCCAAAACTAAATGTCTCATGGAAAGATATGGCCATAACTCACTTTGGCAAAAGAAAATAGAAAAAAAAAATTATAAATCATCTATAAAGCCAAATCAACCCTAGAAAATGAGTTAAGAATTAGATGCCCGTAGCCTGCTCCCATTCAATATGACAAACTCTAGAAATGTTCACAATCGCCACAGTTTGTTAATTGCTACACAAGAGTTATCACATTAATGCAACTTGAATGCCAAGAAGGGTTTAAATGAAGTTAAATGAGTAAAGCACGCAGAATGCTTTTCATTGTTCAGGCTTATGGGTAGTCAGTGAGTTGTATAATTGGGATCTCTAATGTTTCCAGCTCATTTAGTCTTCTACTGTATTGTGTGAACTCAACAAACATCTGCCAAAAAAAAAAGTGCCAATAGCCCAGATTCAATGCAAGGATAAAACATATTTTTTTTTCTTCTATGCAGTTTACTTTCTTAGAAACTAGATTTTTAAAAAATACATGTTTGCCTTTTAGTTTATTTACTTTTATCTAATTACCAAAATAGCTAAATCTTTGCTAGTCAAAATATAGTTTATAGAACAGCACCATCAGCATCACCTAAGATCTTGTTAGAAATGCAGAATCTCAGGCCCATCCCAAATCTACAGAATCAGGATATGCATTTAACAAGATCCCTAGATGATCTGTATGCACATTAAAGTTTGAAAAGCACTGAGTTAAACAAAAACCCACATGAAATCAGTAAAAAATATACATGTAAATGTTTTACTTTTGAGTAGGGAGCATGAATCTTTTTAGTTCTTTATCAAACATTCATCTTGAATGTATAAGCTCCTAGAAACTTTCTTTCTTTGCTGTCTCTTAGGGTTGCTAATTAAATATGAACACACTGACTATAGATATATTGGACATCAAATGATTACAAACTGTAATAATAACAAAGAAAATAGGCAATTCATACATCAAGTTTCTTTTGCCACTTTTTGTTGTTAATGTAATCTTTTATTGATAAGGTGCGTGAAACTTTATCCAGTGATGTGCTAGTATGTTTAACAACTGGCTGATGTCTCTAATTTGAAGTATTTGGTGATTTCTGGTGTGAATAGTTCAGCTACGGCCAATTTAAAGCCACTAACATGAGGTCATAGAATCCAGATTTGGAAAGAAAGTACACACATTTCTCGCCTGTCAGTATGAGGCAGCCCTGGTTTTCTACTACACATACACTGAGTTAGTCCTTAGCTCTCCCTAGAACCTCAAGGCTTCAGAACCCACCTGGAAAACTGCTTCAATACAACAGGTGGAAAATCAAGGCAACCAAGCATAAAACAGCTTTTGTTTGATTCTTATAACTCCTTTCCTTGGTTCCAACACCTGTTCTCCTTGTCCTCCTGGTTTGTCCTTGGAGCCTCTGCTTTTATCCCTATCCTGACACTGGCATTTTTCTGATGTACTCTATTCTATACCAGAGTCTCTGAACTGTACCAATGTGACCTACTGATCACGATAAGAAACTAAAGTATTATGGCTCATAATTTTAAACTAATGATGAAGTGTACAAGTTCACAAATGACTCCCTTTTCAGTATTCCTTAAGTAATCCAAAGTTATATGCAAAACCCATTCTCCAAATATTTTGTAAGCCTTTATCATTGATAGCACTGTAACAATTTCTTGAAAGGAGAAAGGAGATTAAATAATAGCTGGATGCTCAAGGCTCACATGTGTATTACTGTAGAATTTCACTCATAAAGTGAGGCACAGGGAAGAAGGAAGGGCTCTCTGCTCTGCATTTTGGGTGCCCTGCTTCCCATTCTCCTCCATGAGGAAAAGCTCCCAATCCCAGGGCTGGTGATCCCTTACTGTCCCTCCTCCAGGAGACAAACTATCTAAAGCAGAATCTCAATCTTAGTTTCTTTAGGAATTCCTTCTTTACTATGATGGAGCTAATTAAAGAAAAACTAGCTCTGGGCTTTAAGGTGGCTAGTGGCAGGCAGAAGTGGCCCGGAGGAGGCGATCCTGACAATGGGGTTCATACGAGGTGCTGAACTTTATTACTATTCTGTCTCTCACAAACACTTTCTAAAAGTTATACATTCTCACATTAGTAACCTATGGAATTTTTTCTTATGCACTGCAGACATAAGTGAATAGCCATTGGCCATGAAAGAAATACAAAATTATATACAAGACAAGGAATCCTGTATATGGCTGATTACACCACTCTCGATTTGAAAGTTCCATGTATCTTAACATGTTAGTCTACTTGTTCAGTTTTTAGTTTGCTTTATATCCATCAGTTTCTTATCTGAGACTATGTCTATTCTACTGAGAAATAGCAACAATAATAACAGCGATCACAACATATTCTCATGCTTTATGATATATGGATACTGCTTTCTGTTTATAGTTTTTTCACCAGTTTATAAATTTTTTTTAAATGCTAGTGTCAGATTTTTTAAATTCAGCAATTTTGTTTATTTTGTAAAAATAAGTAAGAATATGCGACCAGCAGATTGGTATTTTATCTAAATAAAATACACTTTAATTTTCATATGCCAATTATGTACTTTCATATAGGAAAACATTTATCTAATGTTATTAATATTAAAAATGTAATTTGGTTGAGAATATAAATTTAAGACATTTCCACAAATTCAAAATTCCTGCAAAACTACAATATATAATCATATGTGATCTATACCCAGAACATGAAAAAATAACTATCTTAATAACATAATCATGCATATAGAGGTAGCTCAAAAATGTATGCTGAATAAACGAAGTGATCATTGCATTTATAATAAAAATGCCATGGTTTTGCTGATGATGACTAATGAACAATCAGTACAGGTGAATGGCATGGCCCAGTATGCTGTTCTGTATTAGTAATTTTAATTTATCTTAGTGGAAATAGGAGGTGGAAAGTACCTGCTAACATTTCCCCATCTTGAATCTTACCTCTCAGAATCAAATATTCTCTTATGCTGCCAGTATCTTCTCCAACTTTAACTATGCTATGATACAATGAAATAATTTATAGATTTATATGAATTTGGTGAATATATCTTAAAGGACACTTGGGCAAGGTCCACTTAAATGTCAATGCTTAAAATTATCCTTAGAACTAATTTTGGGATATATTTTTATTCTAAAATATTGAGGTTTAATATCATAATAATTGGACAAAAACCAAACAAACACCTATAAATATATATACAACAGCAAATTATATTGTTATGCATAGCTAATTTATTTTGAAGAAACATTAAAAAGCTCATTCGGTTGTTTTAATTTGAATGCCTAAAATTAACCTTAGGAGAAAAAATATATTTTATATATAAATATGAAGAAGAATGAACATTTTAACTGGTGGAGTAAAGCAAATTAGAGTTCTGCTGAAAGTATAAGAAACTATTAATTATGATCTCAAAAGAATGTGACTTAATTTCAATTACTTAAATTTTTATATTTTAGATTGATGCTCTGGAGACATTTTTAACATTAAAAGAATAATTTTATCAATAGTAGAAGAAACTGGGGTGGTACTCATGAAAAGCATTAAAGTAGCATTATTAACAAAGAATGCAGTTCTCATTTTTGTTAGCAGAAGTTGAAACCATGTGCTCCCCCAAAGCTTTGCAAATCTCAGTCTAACTTAGCAAGGTTTTGTGTTAGACCCAAAGGATACTGATATACGAATTAGAAGCATCATCCATTAACCACATGACGAATAGACTAAACCAGAGGTGATTATTTATTCCAGAAACTCTCTCTTCATTCATGTTAACACATCTATATACTAATAAATAATGATTACCAATAAATATAAAGAAATGAAAACCATTGCACTCTCTCTGACAATCATCCCATCTCTGTCTTCTATCAACACCTTAGTTCTTCTAGGGTGACAGGATCGTAGCAGCCACTGAAGCTCTCAGAAAAGTAGAATAGGCTTCAGCACCACACCCTAGCTTCTCACAGTCCCTGCAGTGATATTTTCATACTGGAAACAAGTTAATAAGTGACAGCTTCTCATAAACACTAAAAAATGCTCCATTTGACCAGGCAGAGTGGAGAGAGGCTGTAGGTGACCCTGGGAAAAAGCAATGAAACAGTAGGTCTAGCACTATAGAAACCAGACTTTTGCCAACATCAGAATAAAGGCCAAGTCCCTAGGGCCAATAACAGCATATAGAGAATGTGTTTATATGCCCTCTCCCTACCAGTTTAAAGAAGAATATATAGTAAACTCTGAGCTTTGAATGTATTTCATCTATTACACTTTAAAATACTTACTTCTTTTGTCTCAATTTCTATAGTTTTTTTTTTTCTCATTCTATTATACCACTTTTCTATCTTTAAATTTTTCATCTAGATCTTAGGTCTCAGAATGACTTAACATTTAGGAGCTTAAAGAGCTATTGCTTATGTGGGTTATATGTCTAGATAATTACTATATTCAAATTTGAACTGAGATTAAAAAAACACACAAATATGCACAAATACATGTTCTACTAGCTGCCAGAGCAAAGACATCAGACGCTACGTAGCTTTGAGAAGCTCTGCTACACATTTGTGAGAGAATGCAAGTGAAAAAAACAAAAATCATCTGGGCGTTATGAAAAGAATGTTGACCTTGTGAACTCCTTAAAAGAACGACTTCCAGGGATCTCTGGATAGCAAATTGAAAACTGCTGCTAGAGATATATAGAATGCCTCTAAATGTTAAAACAGAACAAAGTTGAACTTACACTATTTGACTTCATGAATTATAATGATATCATACTCAAAACCATGTAATGTTGCCTATCTATTAGAAGGCTAAAATCAAAAGGACCGATCATACCAATTGTTAATGAAGATTTGGAGAAACAGGAATACTCATACACTGCTGATAAGAATGTTTTCACTGTAGGAAAACAGCTGGCAGCTTCTTTAAAAAATTTAAACATATACCTACCATATACCATAGCTACTCTGCTCCTAGGTCTTTACACATGAAAAATGAAAGAATACGCTATGCCCCTCCCCCCACACACAGAGACTTCTACATGAACATTATACACCTTTATCTGTAATAGTCAAAAACTGGAAACAACCAAATGTCTATCAACAGGCAAATTAATAAGTAATTTATGGTATTTCCAAACAACAGAATACAACTCTACTATAAAAATGAATAAACTATTAATATATGTAACAATGTGGATGAGTCTATAAATAACTTTGCCTAGCAAAAGAAGCCAATCAAAATAATACCTTAACAGAATGAAAAGACAGCATGGACTGGAAGAAAATCTTTGCAAAATGCATTTCAAATAAATAGTTTCAAATAAAGAATTAAAGCAGAGACTTTTCTTAAAATTCAATAATTAAAAAACTACAGCCTAATTAAAAAATGGGCAAAAGACATAAACAGACATCTCACCAAAGAAGATATATATAGATGGAAAATAAGCATATGAAAAGATGCTCAATATCTCGTCATTAGGGAATTGCAAATAAAATGACAATAAGATACCACTATACACTTATTGGAACAGCCCACATCCAAAACACTGACAACACCAAATACTGGGGAGGATGTAAAGCAACAGGAACCTTCATTCACTGCTGGTGGGAATGTAAAATAGTACAGCCACTTTCAAGACAGTTTGGCAGTTTCTTACGAAATGAAATATATTCTCACCATGTGATTTGACGATCATTCTCCTTTGTATTCATCCAAACAAGTTAAAAACTTATGTCTATACAAAGTCCTGTACATGAAAGTTTATAGCAGCTTTATTCATAATCAATAAAACTTGGAAGCAATCAACATGCTCTTCAGTAGGTGAATGGATAATCAAACTGTGGTACATCCATACGCAGTGATAAAAGAAGTTGAGCTATCAAGCCATGAAAAGACATGGAGGAAACTTAAATACATATTGGTAAGTGAAAAAAGTGAATCTGAAAAGGCTACAGACTGTATAATTCCAATTATATGATATTCTGGAAAAGGCAAATCCATGGAGATGGTAAAAAAAAATCAGTGGCTGCCAGGGGGGTGGGAGGAAGGTGGAGCACAGGAAATGTTTAAAGAAGGAAAATTATCATTCTGTATAACACTATAATGGTAGATACATGTCATTATACATTTGTCAAAACCTAACTACATTAGGGTTCACTCTACAACACAAAGAGTGACTCCTAATGTAAACTATGAACTTTACTTAACATATCTCAACATCGGCTCATCAGTTCTAACAAATGTACCACACTAATGCAAAATGGCCCAAATTAAGGAAATTGGATGTGTGTTGGGATGAATGGCTGTGTGGAAATTCTCTGAACCTTTTGCTTATCTTTTCTATAAACTTAAAACTGTTCAAAAGTTTATTAATTTTTAAAAAGTACACACAATTTATGTAAATTCTAGAATATGAAAAATAATTGATGTGGCAGAAAGTGAATAAGTGGTTGCCTAGAAAATAGGAGGAAGAGAGGTGAGGATTAACAAGGGCTGCAAAAAAAATTTGAAAGTAATAGATATGTCCATTATTGTGACTGTGATGATGATTTCTTGGGGACATGCATATGCTAAATGTATCTTATTTTATACTTTGAACATGTGTGGCTTTTTTATGTTTATTCACATTTCTAACCATTTCCTAGATGAAGCTAATGCTGCTGGTCTGAGCACCACACTCTGAGCACCGCTCAAAGAGATTAAAGAGAGGTCTATTGTTCCCACCTTGGGCTGCACTTTAGAATTACCTGAAGAGGTTAAAAAATAGATGATTATATTACTAGTTTGTGGTGAAGCCTGGCTTGGGGGTTCTTTAAAAGCTTCATGAGTGATTCTCACTCAGCCAAGATGGAGGGCAGTTAGAAAAGAGATAGCTCAAACAAAACAAAACACCTGTTTTACACCTGGTTCACTTGTAACAGTAACTTCCCAAGAAAAACTGAAAATAAGAGCTAACATTACTCAACCAATAGTGTACACTTAGCAATTCCATTCATTTTGTTTTTATCACATATACAATTTTTGGTAGATCTACTAAAAATAAGTTGTTAATTTGTTGATTATTAGGAGAAAAAACTGGAAATGACTCCATTGGCTGCGAAGAGCTATAGTTTGTTTACTCTTTAAATCCATTAGTAAAACATAATCTCTAAAAATATTACATGATATCCTCCCCCTTCTATAAGCTGTTAACTCATATGAGGTTACCAAAAATAATACAATATGACAGCTTATCAATATAGGATTTAATCATTTAGGGGATGGGATGGGTCATTTTATGGCTCATTTTTATTGAATTAATTTCTTCCCTTTCCATAAAACACTTTTAAAATCCAGTTCTATGATATTTATTTTATGATCTATCTATTGGATTTTTCTAATATTCAGCTTCACATTGATATATATGAACCAGCACAAAGAAGAGCAAAGAAGGGTTTAAGAAAGTGATTGCACCCTGCTGTGCAGTACTATAGAGCTACTGTAGAACTGATTGCAAGGTGCCGCCCTCAGACCTCAGAATAACTCATTTATACTTCCATCTCCCATCCATAGACACAAACTGAGTGTGTGAAGAAAGAAAGCTGTAGTATGTACTGTTCATATCAGCCTCGAGAACCTCTCCTCCACACAGCCCATTTTTAGTTCTTTAAGGATCATTCCTAACTCCATGTTCTAAAAAGCAGCTCAGACTACATCTTATAAAGAAGACCACTGGATCTTCATCCAGTGGCCTTAACATAGCCATCGGACCTCCCTGGATAAACTTTTGGTTAGCTAATAAAATTCAATTTAATACATCAAAGTTATATTGTTAGCCATCTGAATTCTAATCATTTGTGGTTTACACTAACCAAAAGCTATTGTTGTACCTAAATTACTCTAGTAATGCAACCCAAGACTTTTTAGGTAAAGCTTAAAGGGAAAGGTAATTTTATAAAATAATGTGTATGTAATTAATTAAACAAATACATCACTAGTCCAACAAACAACAGGAAGCTCAGTGGAAGTGTATTTCAAGGCATTTTAATATGGTTCTACATTTAGGTGCAAAAAAATCTCAATTATGTGGAATTCATATCAGCATTTAGAGTCTGATGTCAAGAAGCTGTATTATTTTGTGTAAACAAATAACTGTAATCAATTATCAATGAAAACACAGTTTCTTTCATGACCACTGAATTGATGTCTTTATAAGAAATAACAATAAAATTTAACAATCTCAACAGCTAGCTTTGGCAATCTTAGAACTACATGCTCAAATTCCATTGAGGCTCTAACTCACCCATTAAGCTTTTTAAAAGTTGTTCCCACAAAACATCACAGGAGTGACATAGTTCGTATTTGAAAGAGGCCTTCATGAACAGAAGCCAAAATCATAACCAGGGCTAGTACTATGAACATCTTCTTAATCTCATCTCCTCAAGAGTATGGCAGGTTTTTCCATCAGAGTTTTGTTTCTATTTCTCCTCCATAGACACATTTCAGTTTTAACCTGTGCAGTGGTACCCTGTCAGGTCTGCAAAGTGATAGGTTTCAAATGGGCTATATTTTAAAATTGGCTACACAGAGCAGAAGTGGAGAAAATAAAAGAAAGAGCATAGTTAGAAGAATACACATTCTGGTCTATTCCTACCCTTTGCAACTGCTTTCAGTTCATCACTAACTGAAGACTATAATGCCGGCCTCATATCACATCATAGGCATGTTACTTTGACTTTTTGAGATATAGACATTAAAAAGCAGTTATGGACTTTTACTTCTGTTGAGGAAAGAAAGTCACAAGAAAAATTTTCTCCCACTTTAACACAATGAGAACCCAGATAATATTAAAATCAAAATTTTCAAGGCCTATGAAAAAAACTAAAGTCACAAAAATTAATAACAATAAAAAAACACCCCTATTGAACTAAACTCCAAAGTTTGACCGGCCTCTCCAATAAGAGAAGGGAATCATGACTGCTTTCTTCTCTGACTAATGAAAGAAAGAAGACACCACCTTAGATGGGGGTAGGAAAAAACTGCTAAACTATCAGCAAAAGTTAAGGTTATGTTTGGGCTTGTATGACTGTTTTGCTTGGGAGCCCCAGATGAAAGAAGAGTATCAGTACCCCTGCAACTTCTTTTCCACAGGCCTTCATGAGTTTTGATGACAAAGGTTGGGGGCGGGGGCAGGGGCAGGAGAACTGAGAGAGAATGATAGTGACATCTTAGGGCAGCCCAGGAGAAGTAAGACGGTAGTGGGGTGAACTGAGAAAACCCTACATTATGCCTAACTTGAGACATATACTACTGGGGGTTGGGAGGACACAATGCTGAGAGAAAACTCCTAACACACACACACACACACACACACACACACACACACACACACACACACAATATAGATACACATGGCTGCTAAAGTCTGACAATGGCACAGAACTGAGAGATGCCTATGGTGAATAACAAAGCTCAGACACAAGTCAATTACTGGCTCATTTTACTCATCACATCACTTCACCCCCACATGTACACATGTACACTACAGTTTGACAGAACAGACACATTTTGAGCATATAATTTTTAGTTTCTACTTTTCTACTTTTATATGCAATGTTCAGAATTCAATAAAACTTATGAGATGCATGAAAAGGCAAAAAATATATATAAACCACAATCAAGGGGAAAATACTTAATAGAATCAGACAACAAATAGCCATTGAACTGTCAAATAGAAACTTTAAAATAACTGATGCATAGTTAAAATACATAGGGTTAAAGGTAAACAACATGCATGAGCAGATAAGGAATTTAAAAGATAAAATACATAAGATGAGGCTAATATAATTGTTAGAAATGAAAAATATAACATAAAATTTGAAAAAAAAATTTAGCAACAGACTAGAAACAGCAGAGGGGGAAAGAAAAACTGTAAATTTTAACATCACTCAAGAAAAACTATACAAACTAAAATACAAAGAGAAAAAAGAGTAAAAAATAGAACAGAGTATCTGAGATCTGTGAGATAATACAAAACAATTTACCATCTGTGTAATTGGAGTCTCAGAAGAGAAAGAGAAAAAGAATGAAAAAGAAATATTTTAAAAGATAATAATAAATAATTTTCCAATTTAATGAAAGATATCAAAACTCACAGATATAAGAAGCTCAGCGGATTCCAGGTGGATAAATACAAAGTAAATTATAGAGGCAAAGCATACTCAGGTGAAAATCATGATTAAGGAAAATCTAGAAACTGGCAGAAAAAGCAAAGACACAATACATACAGATAGCAATAATAAAAGTGATGGCTGATTTCTCATTAAAAAAAATTATGGAGGCAAGAAGATAACGAGAAGACATCTTTAAAATACTGAAAGAAAAAGCATGTGAACCTAGAATTCTATATCCAGTGAAAATATCTTACATAAATGAAGGACAGAAAAAGAGGGGAGTGGGTAGAGGAGGGGGAAGCTTCTTCCATATCCATGGCAGAAATCATATAAGATAAGTTTGAAATATCTTATGCCAGAAAGGACCTATTTTTAAAAAATGAAAGAGAAATAAAACATTGTCAGACAGACAAAAGCTGAAGGAATTTGTCTCCAGCAGACCTGCACTATAAAATTAAACCTTTTAAAAAAAGACTATGTGTTATTTAAAATAAAATCATTAAAAATGTACTGTGGGATTTATAGCATACATAGAGGCATAGTATGTGACTACAAAAGCACAAAGTATAAGAATGTGGTCATTGGAAATATACTATTACAAGGCTCTTATATTGTTTGTGGGGTAGTGAAATGTTTTCTGAGGTATACTGTGATAAGTTAAAGATGCATTTTTTAAATCTCTAGAGCAGAGGTTGGTAAACTTTTCATGTAAAGGGCCAAAGAGTAAATGCTTTAGGCTTTGCAGGTCATATAACCTCTGTCACAACTATTCAACTCTACTATTGCAAAAACAGCTGTGTAATAGTATGTAAATAAATGGATATGGCTCTGTTCCAGTAAAACTTTATTTACAAAACAAGTACTGGAGTTGGCCTACAGAATGTAGTTTGCTGGCCCCTGCTCTAAGACCAGTAAAAAAAAAAAAAAAAATTACTAAAAAAAAATAGAGATGAATAATTAAAAGATCAATAAAAAAGGTAAAATGGAGTAAAAAATATTTGATTCATGCCAGAAAAGCAGGAAAGTAGTAAACAGCATATGAGACAAGTATAGCTCAGATATCAGGATGATAGACTTAAACCCAAATATATTAACGATTATATTGAATTGAGGTAGACTAAACATCTCAATTAAAGCAGAGACTATTAAACCAAATTATAAGGCAAGAGTCAACTATATCTCATAATAAGAAATACCCTTTAAATATAAAGACAGATATCAAAATAAAAGAAAAAAGATATACTACATATACTACATGACTATATGAATATTAATCTATATGAATAAAGTAGCCCTCCTTATCTATGGAGATACATTCCAAGATCCCCAATGGGAGCCTGAAACCACACGGAGTACTAAACTCAATACATATTATGTTTTTTCTTTCCTATGCATACATACCTTTTCACTTACCGAAGGCACTTTACGGCTCCTCTTTGGCATATCTGAATTGTCAGCATCACTACTCTCGTACTTTGGGACCATTATTAAATAAACTTAGTGTTACTTGAACACAAGCACTATGATACCATGACAGCTGATCCAATAACCAAGATAGCTACTAAGTAACTAACAGCTGGGGAGCATATGAAGTGTCGATATGCTGGACAAAAGAACGATTGATGCCCCAGGTGGGACAGAGTAGGATGGTGCAAGATTTCGCTACTCAAAATGGTGTACAATTTAAAACTTATGAATTATTTCTGAAATTTTCCATGTAACATTTCTGGACTATTGTTGACCATGGGTAACTGAAACCACATAAAGTGAAACTATGAATAAGTAGAGCTACCATAAAAGAGAAAATAGACTTCAAGATGTAGAGCATTATCGATACGGGCATTTCCTAAAAAGTTAGATATACATCTTTATTTATAGATGTATCGAATGGAATATGGTATCCCATCCCTAAGTACTTGTTCAAGCGAAATGAGAATCTATACCTATAGAAAGCCTCACAAACAAATCTTTGTTAAAAACTTATTCATAATAATCCAAATCTGGAAAAGCTCAAGTGCCCTTTAACAGAGAAATATGCAGTTAATGGTATATTCAAATTGTGGACTACTACTGAGTAAATAATAAGGAATAAAGCACTAACATATAAAAGATGAATGAATCAACATTATTCTGAAAAAATCCAGAAACAAAATTGTGTACACTGTAAAATTATATTTGTGAAGTTCTAAATAGATGAAAATAACCTATTAGGATAGAAATAAGATCAGTGTTTCTGGAGGGGAACTTGACTGAAGGGGCACAAGGAAATATTCTGAGGTGATGTAAATTTTCTGTGTCTTGACGGAGATTGGATAATATGGTATATTCATTTGTCAAAATTGTTGAACCTGCATACTTAATATCTGAGTATATACTATATGTAAATTAGACCTCAGTAAACTAGATATTTGGTTATAAAATACATTTATACATGACTTTAAAAATCAGTAGGCATTTATGTAAATCGACTACAGTAATATAAATACTCATTTGCTATTACAATGTTTTCAGGTCCAAGCCAAGGAGAATATTTGCCAATTAGAGTCTTATGTTGCTAAGATATCAAAAACCCTTGGATATTCCATTACCTGAAAGCAGTGGGGTAAAATATACAAAACCATATAGCAAGTAACAGATATTCACTATACACATTTCTTCCTCTTTCCTTAGATGAGACCTAAAGGGAACATTTCCTATTCAAATTTCAAGAGTGTAATACATATAATCCCTTTCATATTTGAGACACATATGACCCATTAGCTAGAGTACTCTTTTGTCAGCCAAGGCAGCCACCTCGAATGGATTTGAGTTAGCACATAGGTTGAATTGTGTGTGCCACCTGCACCATGGTAAGAAATACAGCTCTCAAAAGGTTACTCTATTGGTATAAACCAGGCTGAGGCAGAATAATACAGTTCTGGTCAAAGTCAGTACTTAATCTAGATTTGGCCAATTAATAGAGCAATATGGAGAGAATTCTGTTATAAGTTAAAGATGTACATCCTAACCTGGCCAGTTAGTATGGCAAACATAGAGATTATGAGGGGTGAAGGGAATAGGATAACATCAAAGAAGAAAGTTGAGATCAGTGACAAGCAATTCATCAATTCAGAAATTAGAATTAATAGGCTCATGGCTTTAAAAACCCAATCTGGCTTAATGGGTACAGGTAGAAAGTGAAGCCTCTATATAAAAGAAAGCATCAGAGAGTTAAGTAAATTGATGTGACTTACCCTAGAACACAGCTTTCATTTCTACCAAAGCTTGAATTGGAAATTTGTTTTTATTATACATTACACTGCGCTCTTTTAATAGTTCCTGTTGGGCTGATGAACCAGGGAGAAACGGCAGTTTCCTATTTATATTTCAAAGAGTATAATTTAGGGTTTTTAGTGAAGGAAAGAATAAGATGATGTTCGTGTTTGAAATTTTTCATAAAACTCTAAGTTCTGCTTAAAATGTTAACTTAAAACTTCTGCTTCTGATGAAGTATAGTGAAGAACAAAGTTCTCAATGAGAACTAGAAAAGGCACATAATAAAACATCTGCTTGAAGGTAGTAGGGCCTGCCAGAAAAAAAAAAAAAAAAGTCAGGACTGCAGAGGCCAAAATAATGGAAAAAAAGATCTTTGAGCCAAGCTCAACTTTTTGCACACTGCTTGTCCCCTGGGGTCATTTGCCAATTCTTGGTACAGAATGAGAGCTAATAAGGCTGGCAGATGTCTGCCACTAAATGGCAGAGGAGCAGAGCTTTTGACAATCTTGTGGTGCTGCTGAGACAAAAAATGGCATTTGGACTGTCCAATTAGAAGAAGTTGAGAGACCAAGTGTCTAAAGAGAAGTGATCCCAACACTGAGCATATTTGGCCCTTGAGATATTTACCAATTCTTAAGTTATGCCAGACAAAATACTAAGAAGCCAGGTAGAAAGGGAAAATAGAAACTGAAAAGCACAGAGGAGTTTTATTGATAATTACATGATTTTAGGAAGATAAAAATTGGCTTTAAAATTTGCTAAATAAAAAAGGCCTTACTAAATTGTCTCAGGTTCTCAGATAGAATACCTAAAATGCTAGAAGACAGAAGGATTTGAAACAAAGGTAGACTAAATCATATAAAAACAGCAACCCAACTTTGAGTGAATCCATAGCAGAAGTGATGTCCCTCTGCCCATACTGAAGTATCATCTCAGGAAAAGGATAATATAATCCTGAGCCTCCACAGTGTTTCAAATATGTGTCAAATATCCACTAACCCATTACTAAATGTTAAAATAATAAGACTGGGAAAAATTAAAAGGCAACAAAAACAGACTCAGATATGAACCCCAGAAGACATACATATGATGGAAAAATAACAGATAAATATATCAAGAATATCAATGTTAAGGTCAAAATTTTTACTAGAAAACTGGAATCCATGAAAAGGAAATGAAAAGAAGTTCTAAACATGGAAAATAAAATATGGATACATCTACAAGTCAAGGAACACCATGGATTGCCAATGACCTCCAAAGCTAAAAGACCTTTTTTACAAGGCTTCAGCATCTGATGTGCATTTTACATTTGCAGCACATCTCAATTCAATTAAAACTTCAGTTCTTCGGTTGCACTAGCCATATTTCAAGCATTCAAAAACTACACATGGGCTACCAAATAACATACTGAGCAGTACAACTCTGTATTAAAAAAAAAAAAAAATAGAGTAAAAGCACAGGTACATACCGAAACATGCATGATTCCTACAGACAGATTCTTAAAGAAATCAGATACAAAAGAAGATATGTTGATACTTCCTTACATAAATTTCATGAAAAGACAAAACTAAGTGATTATCACAGCTCTTTTCCGGCTGGAACCATGGAGAATACAAAGAGAAAAAGAAGGCTCCTGCTGCGCCAGAAACCCTTAAGAAAAAGCAAAGGAATTTCACAGAGCTGAAGATCAAGCATCTGAGAAAGAAGTTTGCCCAAAAGTGCTTTGAAAGAAAAGCACTACCACAAAATACATAGGCATATGTAAAGAACTGAGATATTTGACTGGCGAGGCTGGCAAGAAAAGCTAGCAACTTCTAGGTACCTGTGGAATCCAGGTTGGCATTTGTCATCAGGATCAGAGGCATCAGCATGTGAGCACATAGGTGCAAAGGGTGCTGCAGCTGCTTCACCTTCACCAGATCTTCAATGGCACCTTTGTTAAGCTCAACAAAGCCTTGATTAGTAGGCTGAGGGTGGTGAAACCATATATTGCATAAGGGTCCCCAAACCTGAATCAGTAATTAAAAACTGATCTGCAAGTGCGGTTACGGCAAAATCAACAAAAAGCGAATTGTCCTGACAGATAACACATTGACTGCGCGACCTCTTGGTAAATGTGGCATCAACTGCATGGAGGATCTGATTCATGAGATCTATGTTAGAAACGCTTCAAAGAAGCAAACAACTTCCTGTAGACCTTTGAATTATCTTCTCCACAAGGTGGAATGAAGAAAAAGATCACCTATTTTGTAGAAGGTGGAGATGCTGGCAGCAGGGAATCCCAGATCAACAGGCTTATTAGAAGGATAAACTAAGTTATCTATTATGGTTATTTTTGTAATCTGGTCACTTAATAGACAGCGACTGCTTCCAAACTGGAAAAAAATAACTCTGATAATCACAGAAGTCAAAGTAATAATGCATAAATGGCTTTGACAGAAAGGGCCATGAGGGAACATTCTGGAGCCGCATTGTGTATCTAGACCTGGGTAGTGGTACATACATAAGTGAAAATCATCAAGTTGTATATTTATTTTAAGATGAGTGTGCCATCTTCATTTTAGTGTAATGTGTATTATGTCCTATATTGTGCTGGTAAGCTGGTTCTAGGAGAAAACAAGGCAAGGGATGGGAAGGGACAGGAAGGGACAGGACAGGAAGGGAAGGGAAGGGAAGGGAAGGGAAGGGAAGGGAAGGGAAGGCAAGAAAAGGAAAGGAGAGGAAAGTGGGGAAAAAAAGAAAGTAACAATAATTCCTGGTTTGTAGATTCTGCCAGTTTCCATCGTGTACATATATATTCCAAACAGGGACAATTTCAAGCTACCAACATGATATCACTGAATCTAAACTTAGACAAGATATACAAAATCAGCTCTTACAAGCTGGTGCAGCTCCAGCACATGCACTTTAACATAAATGTAAAGTAATTAAATATATGGAGAAGTTGGGATTTTAACACAAAGCAATCTGAATGCAGAATCCACTCTTCTGATGACCCAGTCGTGATGAGAAGGAGGAAGAGGAGAAGACTTCTGTGCTGTTCAGAGAATATTGGTAAAGATGCTACTGAGGCACAGATAGGCTCCCACACCTTCCCTTCCTGGACCCCACTCCTGGATCCTCCCACTAAGTGGTGCTTACTCTCAGCATACCCAAACAGAGCTGACAGATGACAACCGCCAGCACTCAGAATGGAGATTTCTCTTCTCACATACTGTACAGTGCCAAATATCCTGTCAAACTCAGGAAATAATACACTTTAAGATAATGAAGTGTGTTAGGCAATAATACCAAAGGCAATATTGAAGTGACAAATAAAAAATGTACAACAGCAAAATAAGGCAGATGCTCCCAGGCGCCTGGCTTGTTCATAGGAGAATATATATTAAAGCAGAAATAAACAGTATGTGCTTGACTGGGTCTCTAAATTTTTACACATTTGCTGTGCAAGAAAATTCATGCTGAGAGTCACCGGGTGCATTTCCTAACCTTTGTTAGGACTCTATGGCCTTGGTGACAGTGTCGCAACCATTTGAAATTAATTTCCTGGTTGCATTAGCTCAAGAGACACTGTACTTTAAAGGTTATCAATTAATGAAAATTCTAATTCAGTGTAAACATGGGGCGACAAAAGGCTTGGATTCTGTACAAAATAGCCTGTTCCAGAGAGCAGTATGACATGTGCCCCAAGGCCTAGTATGACATACAAGAAAGTGAAAACAGGGGTAACAGGTCTTTTACAATAATCGAATGCCATAAAATAGTGTCACTAGGAAAAAAATTCTGATTCTAATAATATAGTTAAGGGGCAAGGCCCAAGCATCATGGACCTACCTGAGGTTCAATTCCCTTGTGCCAATCGTTAGCTGCACAACCTTGGGCAAGTGTCTTAACTTATGTGGGACTCAGTTTCCTCATTTGTGAGATAGAGATTAGAATAGTAACTATCATACGCACACATATATAATTTCACAAATACATACACGCATATATATATGCATACATATATATGTGCATGTGTATATAGTACATTGTCAGAGCCTCACCCATAATCCTTAGATCCTATCATGTCACTGTGTGTTGTGACTTCCAACTGCCAGAATCTGTTTCTCTGGGTCAAGGTTTTTCTCCCCGAACCTTATATGGTCCTTTTACTGTGTGTACACAGTAAACCAGAAGTTCCAGAGAATCAACACTTGTGGGAGTGAGCCTTCAACAAATAAATGATGGCAACTGGGTATGAATTCTCCAGATCCCTCATTCAGGAGGGACAAGTCTGAGGCACCACCATATTTTTATATAATTTCCCAGGGTTTACCTATTCCAAATGCCTATAATAGTGACTTGCTTAATAACTCACACACTGGCTGCATTTTCTTTTCTGTAATTAGTTCCCATTCCCGTTTATGTGTTCCCTGCACTTCATAAATATGCTGCTTGCACACAAATGCTTGTCTTGAGATGGAATTTGACTGTGTGTATTTATGTGTGCGTGACCCCCCTGGCATCATGATCCTAAGCTCACAGTAATAAAGGAGAAATCCAAGTCAAAGGAACACATTTCAACTCATAATTTCTGTTGTAAAGAAAATAGAAATGTTAATCTTATAGTACACAATCAATTCACTTTTATATAATGGCATTTTCTGTTTTAAATTGTGTATGTGTATGTATGTGCTCCACACACTTATAAAAGAATGCTTCCACCAGAGTAAAATCTATAAATGACCAAATCTGTAAGCACCAGAAAAGGATGCTGCTGTTTGCCTACCCTACATCAGCCCTACACTTTCTTTCTTCACAATGTCAAGCTCAATTTTTTTCAGGTACTCACCACTCCCCCATGTGACTCAGAGAATGGAGACCCACCCCACAGAGTAGATCTTGATCAGTCTCTGCCAGTCAGCTCAGGCATTCTGCTGATAACAGTCTAGGCGTCAGAATGTGACCCAGTAGAACTGAGGAAAAGCATTATGTGCCATGCTCGGGAAAGAGTGCTTTTCCTTTCCCTCTTCTTGCTAGAAATAAATAAGAAAATAAGTACCCTCAAAAGCCACTGGAGGCCCTCTCGTAACCATGGTGAAACCAGCATTAAGATGGTAGAGCAGCGAGATGGAAAATTCTCTATCTTCAAAGGTAGTTGAGCTGCTAGTTATACCTGAATCTCTCATCCAACTGGATTTCCAGTTATGTGAACTAAAACGTCCTCGCTTGAGACAACTCCTGTTACTAACAAAGCACATTTTAAAAACATATTTTATAAATTGTAAAAGAACTCTTGCTAAATTTTAACCCTGTATGACTATATAGAACTCCAAGTAATATATAATAATAGTCATAAAAATTGGCAGAGGACCTCAATAAATATTTTTCCACAGAAGACATACAGATGGCTAACAAGGACATGAAAAGCTGCTCAACATCACTAATTACTAGGAAAATGTAAATCAAAACCACAATGAGATATCACTTGTTAGAATGGTCAT
The DNA here is from genome assembly GCA_028627145.1 of Eidolon dupreanum. NCBI lineage: Eukaryota > Metazoa > Chordata > Mammalia > Chiroptera > Pteropodidae > Eidolon > Eidolon dupreanum. The sequence continues at coordinate 137,357,827 of CM053507.1, read as the reverse complement.
TATCAGAAAGACAAGAAATAACAGGATGTGGAGAAAAGGGAACACTTTGCACTGTTGGTGAGACTGTAAATTGATGTACCACTATGAAAAACATTACAGAGTTTCTTCAAAGAATTAAGAATAGAAGTACCATTTGATCCAGCAATTTCACTCCTGGGTATTTAACTGAAGAAAACAAAAACACTAAGTTGAAAGGATCTATGCACCCCCATATACACTGAAGAACTGTTTAAAACAGCCAAGATATGAAAACAACCTAAAAAGCAACTGAAGTGTCCACTGGTGGATGACTGAATAAAGAAAATGTGGTATGTATATATGTGTATATATAACAAATATGATTGAGTCATAAAAAGAAGAAATGTTGCTGTTGCTATTTGCAACAACACAGATGGACCTTCTAGGTATTATGCTAAGTAATATAAGTCAAAGAAAGACAAATGCTGTATGATCTCACTTATATGTGGAATCTTTTTTAAAAATGAGTTTATAGATACAGAGAACAGATTGGTGGATACCCATGGTGGTGGTCAAAAGGTACAAATCCAGTTATTAAATAAATCAAAAGGATGTAATGTACAGCATGGTGACTACAGTTAATAATATTGTATTGCATATGTGAAAGTTAATAAGAGAGTAGAACTTAAATATTCTTATCACTAGAAAAAAAACTGAAACTATGTATAGTGACATATGTTAACTAGATTTATTATGGTGATCATTTTGCAATTTATACAAGTATTAAATCATTATGTTGTATGCCTGAAACTAATATGTCATATGTCAATTATATCTCAATAAAAAGGAAAAAAACAATAACAGCACAGTCTTAACTTAGAAAGAACTTGTTAAAATACAGCTTGTCGAGTCCCACCACATAGTTTCTGATTCACACTTAGAAAACCACAGCATTACATGATAAAGCCAGTGGACACTGTAGGTAGAGATCACCAATCCAGTGGTTTTTCAAGGTACGGTCTCCGGAATTACTGAATCAGAAACTCTGGTCTTAGAGCCCATCAGTCTGGGTTTGAACAAATCCTCCATGTGATTCTAACGCAGAACTCAGTTTGAGAACCACTGACCTATTCAAATCCTTCTTTTCTAAATGAGGAAAAGAGTGAAAGATAAAACAATTTGACCAAGATCATGTAATTCACTGGCTCTCCTGAAGCACACTATAGCCACAGGCAACTCTGCCTGGGTTTTTTCCTCAGTTCTTTATAATAGTTTATTTTCATCTACCTAATTACAATTTTTTTTATTAGAAGTCACTTCTTGATATAATATAATATATACACACACCCATAATCTAAAGCAAACTATACCATTATATAAAAGTAAATGGATTGTGTGCTTTCTTTTCCCAATTTCTGCTTGGAAACTTCCAAGTGTGTGATTGTCATATTCCAAATAAATAGCTGGTAGGAAACAGGCCCTGCCTATCAAACTGGGTGTCAGCTCTAAATAATTGGCATGGTCATGTATGTATGTTCTTCCTGGCTGCTTATAAACTGTGCCTGCCTCAAATCTGCTGGTAGTGACAAAACCAGGTCACCGGGTTTCTCAGAACTATCTAAAAAGTGAGGCACCCAGGGAGCAGTTGAGTGCTCTCCTTGGAAGAGCATCCCGACTTTAAAACCCCACATTAGACAGTCTACAAACCTCTTGTGCCTCTTCCCAGTTTTTGCTTCTTTCCCAGAGGTTAAATTGAAAGGTGTGTGATCTAGAGAAGTGAGGTGCTATTGTAGTTATATTTAAATAAAGGTGTTGATGGTATTTTGGAATTTCAAGCCAGTTCTAAAAATAACATTAAATCTCTACTCTGTAAAAGGCAACTATGGAGATGGTAGGAAAATTCTGGCTTATCTTATTCTGATTGCTCTCCAATCTTTGATGCATCTCCATTGCCTCATCTTTTGATGTAAAGGGACTAACACGAAGGTAGCATTTCATTTTAAACTTCTCTTTTCTCAATTGTCTAGGAACAAAAGTATGCCAGGTAGGTTTACAGAGGTAGGAAAATAATTGCTTTAGCTTGCAATATATCCTCCTGCCTCAACTGATGACTATATTTGTTTTTGTTTCAAAATAAAAATAGGCTTATTTTTGGATTATAAAAGTTATAGATAGATAAGGATAATCTTCAAACATTTGTCAGCCAATGCATCATGGGGAACAAGCTATCAGCAGACATCAGCTAAAATCAAAGCAGGCTCTGAGGTTACTTCACTTAGTAAATCACAGGAGACATAGGAAGTTGGGAGGAAGGGTCTAGGTGGCCAGGGCAGCAGAGAGATGGAATTATTTCTACATTTTAACCACAGGTGTAGCTTTCAGAAAATACACCAGCAGATGATCATCCTGGTGTATAAATGCTGTTAACATTTAAAGAGAGAAAAATAAAAGAAATTTGAAATCATGCTTAATTTCACCACACAAGGATAGCCACAGTAAAATCGCATGTATTCAACATGTAATGTAAATATACAATGATTTTGAACCAAACAAGATTATTCTCCAAATACTTCTCTTTTGTAACCTGCTTTTTTATTAATATAGTAAAATCCCCCAGTGTCAGTATAGTTTTATGTTGACAGTTTAATAGCACATAATATTTAATTTTTGCTTATATAACTTACTTATCCAATATGGGACTGAACATTAACATTATTTATAAAATTTCATATATAATTATCATACATAAAAATATAATGTACATGCGCTCATCTGTCTCTCTATACTATTTTTTATTTCCTTAAGAAAAATATCTAAAAGTAGGCTGGCTAGGTCAAAAGTCATTTTAAATGACTTTTTATTTTTAAATTTATTTTATAAACATATCTAAAACTCCTTTCAGAAGATTATGAATATATATACATTTCTAGTTCATTGAGTAAACTTTAATAAGTATTTATCTTAATATATTTATTTACTTTTAATTGTAGATTTTTATCCCACCTTATTACAAAAGAGTTTTAAGCTATATAGAAGATAAAAAATATAAGTAATAAAATGATCAAATGGAAACAAAGAGGACAGGTGTGATATTAACATATACATACTATGAGGTTCTTTACAGTTAAGCATTTTTACTGTGAAAGAGGTCATATTCCAGCTTTGTAAATATCCAGATAAATACTTGATAAGCAAAGTGATGACATAAATGAATCATGTCCAATTCCTTTTGAAAGTTGGTGTTGTAGGCATAATGAGTGAGTTAATGACAGTAATGAAAAGTAATGGCACTAATCCATGTCATAGACATGAATAATTAGATAATGGCTCTATTAGTACAATGGGAATAATTTTCACTCAGATGGGCATAAAACTGTAAAGTCCAATGAAGTTTTCAACACAAAAAGAATTACTATTCTAATAATTATTACAATCTCCTATTCCTTTGCCTTTCCTGTCAGAAAATTTTAATCAATATGTGTCCTCTTACAGTCAAAATATTCAATTATGCATTTTCTTACTGTATATATACATATATACATCTAAAATTAGCTAGTATAGCCCCATTTTATTACACAATAACATTTCTAAAAAAATTAAGTGGACTCTTAGACCATGCCTGAATACAAGAAGGTGGCAACCTCCAGAACCAATCATTAACAATAGTGAAAAAAAATCTAACAAAATCAACAACTGTTCAGTGCCTCTAGAGGTGTCTCTCCAACATAGTAGCTGCTAGTCACATATGGCTCGTTAAATTTAAATGTAAATTAATTAAAATTAGATAATATTTAAAAATCAGTTCCACAGACCAGCCATGTTTCAAGTGCTATTAGCCATATGTGGCTGGTGGCGACCACATTGGACAATGCAAATATAGAACAACCCTATTATCAAAAACAGCTCTATTGGACAGTATGACTTGTAGAATATAAGTTTTCTTTAACCAATAAAAAGTTAGCACATTTAAAATTGTATATTAAGCTGACTGACTAGAAGTCAAAATGTATTTTGCAATAAAATCACAAGTACGAATGATTTCTAGTTGAGTCCATAAGTCTTTTAGCCTTCAGTGTAACTGAAATCCTGCAAATTGACAATACTACATGATTGTAAATAATTCTGTTGCACACTTGTAATTAAACAAAACAGGAATAAATAACATTGCCTGAGAAATAGTGATTTCTTGTGAATGCTGTAGTTAAAGAATAATACATTTAATTAGAGAAGGTGATATCCATCTGAAGAGAGAATTCTGTGACAACTCGTTAAACAAATTCTCAATATTTTCATCAACATTAGAGGTAGCTAACAAATCATTCTATATTACAATTTGTTTTTAAATCACAACATACAGCTTTTAATTTTCTTTGACATGAGGATATTATTGCCCCTAAACTTACATTTATTCGTTTAAGTATTTATATTTTGCCTTCATAAGTAAAACTTTAGAAGAGGAAGAAAAAGAAAGGAAGTAGATAACCTTGTATCAGTCAAATAAGCAAAAGTAGAAAAAGAGAAGGTTAAAGTGGTTTGCAGCTAGGATGTTTGTACTAAATACTTTACATACAATACTTCATTAAAAGGGCCTTTGGGGATAAGAAAATAAAAGAGTTAAAGAGCAAAGTTAACTGTACACAGAAAATGACAAGAAAAAAATTAAAGGATGAGATTATGGATAGATACAATTACATTGAAACAAAAAAAAAAAGTGACAGACCAGATAGACATGATATAGAACTTCACTACTAAAAGTGTGGTTCATGGTCCAGCAGCATTAGCATCACCTGAGAGCTTGCTGACAATGCAAATTCTCATGCCCCACCCTAGACTTACTGCATCACTATTTGTGTTTTAGCAAGATCTGTAATGATTTATACTCACATTAAAGTTTGACAAGTAGACAATACATAGCAATCCTCTGAAATAGGCCAATTTAATTGCTCCCCTAGATGGTGTTAGACATTGTCAGCTAATGGCCTATTAACCATTACCAAACCCTTTTTCTCTTATCTGTCTTTCATTGATGAAACTAAAAAAAAAGTCAGATTTCTTGCCTTCTTTGAAGTTTAGAGAAGCAATGACCACCAGGAGGACATGAGACATGATGGAATATTTTGGGCAGCATCTGGTGAAGAAGATTTTCCTATATGATAAAGTAGATAGCAAGGTGAGATCTTCTTGTTACAAGCTAACTTCCTTCATGCTAACATGCCTATTGTGAAGATATGATGCTCAAAACTGGGATAGCCATTTCATGACTAACAAAAGAAAACATCAGCAATATATTAAGAGCAGCTAAAGGGAGTTAGAAGGAAGGGCCTGGGTCCTTGATGACATTACTGAGCCACTGCACCACCCACACTGCTCACCTTTGGACTTCCTGTGTTTTATGAGATCATTAGATGCCCTTTTATCTAAGTCACTGTTCTATTACTTGTACCTGAAAGCCTTCCTACTGCCCTTTGGGGACAGCAGTGTTTGAGGAAGAAAGAGAAAGGGAGGAAACTGTCTATTCCATGTACAGAAAGTTCATATATAGGGTATTCAAAATTCTGGAAGGACTCAAATTTTTAGTCATGTTGTAGATTTGATTACACCAGCTATTTCTGATGTGTGTGTGTGTGTGTGTGTGTGTGTGTGTGTGTGTGTCTCTTTTTTCCCAAAAAGAAATAAACTTGACCAATGACTAAATCTAAATTCACTTTTTTTATAGGTACAGAATGCATATCACACTTGAGTTTTAATCTTGTATTTAAAAACTGTTTACCTAAGTTAATGATTAAAAATGACAAGATTTGATACTTTTTTGTTAACACGGTTACTTTCAAATCTTATTTATTTCAGATGGTGTGTTATTGCTACACATTTACTGTACCTCCTGAAACCTGCTAAAAATATAGAATTTCAGTCCACAGAGAGTAGATATCAAAGTTGATGTAAGAAGTAAACAGGTTTTATTTTTCCCAAAACTCCTCATGATTAATAAATTTAATCAAAGTGTATTTCCTTTCCTCTCATTTTCTTTTCCTTCCTCTGAATCAACAAAGTCTCGTTTGAAAAAAGAATGGAAATTTTGGCATCTATTTCTTTTCAGAACTGAAATTTTCCATGACACTTCAATCATTTCTTACCGGTATAAGATAGTGCTGCTGCTGATGCTATTGCAACAAAAAAGAAAGTGCAATAAAAGGCATGATTTACCAGAATTTGCAAGGCTTAAGGTTTAAATCTTCTAGTTATTGAGTATAATAAAAGAATATATTTCAACACTTGTGGATGAAAATCTTTTATGAATCTATAAATGTATTGCCTTCTTCACCATTAAAATACTAATATCATAAACCTTTAGATCATTGTGAACTTTCCTGGGCATCATACTGATCAATGATGTTCATGCTATAGAAAGGTTAAACTAAACGGTGAATTGTTTGAACTTACTGTTTATGTACACTAGCTAAGACGTGCCTTGGAGAGATATGTGGGTATTGTTTTTGGATTTAAAAAAACATATTTCTTCTGGTTTAGACATTTTCTTTTCTTTTGTAAGGGACTTGTTTATTTGTCAATAATCTTTTCTCTCAAAAGATTATAAGATTATGTCTACCAAATAGTTCAAGTTTTTCAAAGTTTTCTTTCTGAACAATATTTTTTTACAATACACTCAAAATTAATACATGCAAAGTAATTCTTAAATTCTAATGTACCTATGAATCACCTGCATATCTTGTCAAAATGCATATTCTAATTCAGTTGATTTAGGGTTAGGCCTAACATTCTGCATTTCTCACACACTTCCAGGTGATGCTGGTGCTGCTTGTCTACACATCATTCTTTGAGTAGCAGGGCCTAGTTAATAGCTCACAAAGTGCTTTAACTTAGATAATCTCACATAGTTCTCACCCTATCCTGACCATATCAATGACTAACTAAAAGTAAATCTCTGAGAGCTTCAGACCATAAGGTTAACACTCTAACCTATACAATGTAATGCAGATCGAATTCCCTTTCTACTTCAAAAGAGGGTTTTCCCCTGTACCTCTCCCAAGTGAGACACTCAGTCCTTTGGAGCAAATCAGAACAAATTCTGTAGTCCATCAGTTTATTCAGACTAAATATTATCCACTCAATGAAAGAGCTATATACAGCAACTAATTTTACACAATACAATAAAAGGATCATTTTGGCTTTACTTACATATCAGAAAACATTGTAATTTGAACTTTAATTAGACATGAGAATGTTATACAGAGAGAAACGTCCACTTAAATATATTGTATGCCATTAGTGTGCCAGTTTTATATAAAGCAGAAGTTAATTAATCTTCAGATGCGTGAAAGAATCGTGGTAAACACACTGTTTCTAATTCAGAAGATGCATCTCATGGTCTAGGGAAAAATAGCATTAGAGTTTCATTCTATTCCTTCTTTTGTCTTCCCTTCCTCCTCTTCTTGTCTCCCCCCTCCTTTCGTCTCTGTCACTGCATACACATCTACAAAACCCTTTAGTATCTGATTTCATTTTTATGATTCAACTAACTGAAAAAGCTAAAATCCCATTGAGAGTCTGAGAGCAGCAGAAAATCTGATTATTTGGAGTGCTGGTGGCTCGCTCATGGCATCCATATTTAAGGTAACATCCTGCAACTATCATCCAGAATGAGCATATGGCAGACCTCTGTATGCAACCATTATTATTCAGTCATTGTTCATTATGTTTGAATTAACAGTGACAGCATACATCATGCTTATTAGATGATGTTTCTATTTAATTCCCTATTATCTATTAAAATCTCAGCTCTTGCAGAAAGGAAGAAAGGATACCAAAAAAAAAAAAGACATGCACAGAGACTTGAGGACCACCCACATATTACTTTTCTCATCTATTCCAAAATATAGTTCTAAAGAGCTTACTTTAAAAAGTAACACCACTAAATTAGTATTGTAGCATCATACTTCTGGTTCTGACTAGAATGTTGGGAGAAGAAAATAGAATGCTGCTTTTTTATCTATCTGTGAGCCAAATTACATTCATTCTTGGGGAGGGAAAGAATAGGAGTGCTACTGAATTACAGAATTACCAAGTAAAAAGATGGCTTTAACATACTCAGGGATGGCATTAATATATAAGCTACACACACCTTATCATTACCTGATTCTACACAGCTGCATTTTTTTAAGAGCTCTAGCATCAAGGAGACTAGAAATGAGGTCCAACATAGACCTACATAAAGCCTGTTACCTCTATCCCACACACTTCAATATAATGTAGGAAGGTTATGAAAAAATTAACAGCAAGGTAGCCATCCAGCAGTTCTGAGCTAAAAGAAGGCCTCAATTCTGTTGGTTAGTTCAAGTGAGGCCTCTAAGGGGCTTTCTAATGGGGTTTCCTGAAAACTTCAGCTTTCTTACCACCTTTTAATGTCTCATCCCAAACAACTACCATGTGGTTAGGATATAGCCAGCACTGGGATTACCAAAGCAGGTTCCAGTGTCCCTCTTTTATTGATTGGTTGACTGATTGATTGATTTGATTTTGCTCTAAAAGTTTGAGTGTTTTTCTAAAGATTAAGATCACCCAATGTTGTAAGAACAGCTGTGACCACTGCTGGGAATTTCATTCCCATTTGGTGACATTTCCCCCTCCCCCACTTTGATTTGATTAGGGAAAAAACATCTCTGCAGATCTAATACTTGTGTTCACCATGTCAAAGCACGAGAATCAAGAACTCTCCTCTTTGAGGTTTTCAAAGGTTCTATTTGAAACCATAATAACAAAATAAGGTTAAGACGTTCGTTTTTGTGAGATTTTTTTTGTGTGTGATTACTGAAGTTTATGTGGAACTGGTCACTTCTTTATGAAGACAGCCTAAGTAATACAATAATTCACAACAGGGACTGGGGTGTCACATGGAGAGATGCCCCGAACTTAACAGTAGCACAATGAGCTCATTTCATTTAGGTTTCATTAACTCTAAGAGAATTCTGTTTTCTGGGCTGATTATTCTCTATTGAAAACAGAATTACAAGTTTTCCTCAGCAGAAAAACTGAGGTAAAGATTTAATAGTAGCCTAAAGACTAAAGATTCATTTACTGAGTACATTTTGTTTAAATTAAAGTAGTATATAACCAATTCAATGTTCAGGTTCACTTGTATATAAATGACTACCCCTTCTAATAACGATAATGATAATGATAACACTCTGCATATGTTAAAATAGTTTATACTTTTCAAAATCTTTCCATATGGATTGAACCACTCCTAATCCAATAAATATCCATAAAATTTACATTTTGATTTAAGGGTGAATGTCTCCTCCCAAAAAATATGTTGAAATCTTAACTTCCAGTATCTATAAATGTGATTTTATTCAGAAATAGGATCTTTACAGAGGGAATCAAGTTAAAATGAAGTTAGTAAGATAGGCCCTAATTTGACAGTATCCTTATTAAAAAGGGAAATTGAGACACAGAGGGAAGATGATATGAAGAGACAGAGTGAAAAGACAATCACCAACAAGCCAATGATACCTGAGGCTACTGGAAGCTAGGTTTCTTCTGCTTTCCTGAGGTCAATCATTCCAACATTTTTTTTCTTTTTTTTTTTTTTTTGAGGCTTCACTTGCAGTGTTTGACATGAAAGCTGATTGGTTGATTTCCTAGATGGATGAGCTATGGTTACAAAAATGCTAAATTTCTAAATTTACATAATGAGTGTTCAAGTAATATGATTGTATGCCCTGGGAAAATAATTTCAGAAGGAAGTTTCTTCTTTCTAACCAGGGGCTTATAATTTTATTGCATAAATGTACTCATTTAGTCAACATATAGTCATTAAGTACTTATTATGTGCTTGGTACAGTATGAAACAGGATCATTCACAAAACATACAATTACACTGAGATATCATTCTAACTAGACCTGGCAAAAAAAATGACAACTGATATCTTAATAGTCTGGTTAGAGTCAAGAAAAGGAAGAGTCCCTACCCGCACACTTGAAAGCTTGGTCTAAGTTTGATACTATAATGTTAGAATCTTGTATACTCTCCATCAAAATGAAGATGTTTTTGTTGAGTTTAACAAATAATAAGACCAACTAAGCTATCATTTTGCAATTAATTAGTAATCAAATAAAATGATAGTATTAATCATTACCATGAGCACTATGCTAAGAACTTTCAAACACTTCCTCCTTTGATTTTTACAACTTCCCTATTGGCTAGGTACTACAATGACCCCATTTTATAGGAAGGAAACTCATGCATAGAGAGACAAGTAACTTATCTAAGAGGTCACAGAAGTAATAAATGTGGAATCAGATTCCAAAATCACTTATTTATCTTCACAGAACTGACAATGGAAACAGAGAACACTTGCATTCTAAACATCATATCCACTAAACATGCTAAACTTTGAGTAAAAGTTCACCTTCTTATTTTATGGAAAAATATCCTCTGATTCATACTTATGCATCTTCCCTATCCTTCCCCCTTTTATTTTACAAACTCTAAGTCCAAGGGAGAAACAGTATTCCAAGAAAAAAAAAAAAAACTAAAGAGAAAAGGGTTTGTAGACCTTTCAGAATGTAAATTTCATCTTTTAAATAAGTCACTGCAGAAAACAAATTAGTATTTCAATAAGAGGAAAAAATATGTATATATGATCACTGGAGTAAAGAAAATAACAGATGGCAAATTCAATCTTTAAAAATCCAGTGCTGGTGAATAAGACACATGAGACTGGAAAATAGTCTTTTTCTCAACCCTCAACAATTTTCTTCCCAAATAAAAATTCTCCTGTCAACTATAGAGTTTATATCAAATCTACCACCAAGAGTCAAAAAAAAAAAAAAAAAAAACCTAGAAAAAAATGGGAAAACCACATTATGATCAAATGACAGAGGTGGACATGACCTTAGAGACTAGGTCTAACTGTCGTTCAGAGGTTAAACCCAGAGAGTTTAAATTGGTAATAATAGTTGATGGAAAGTCTATGGCTAAAATGCATTAGTTGTTAATATGGGAATTCTAGTATGCCTAAATTATTCTATTTTCTCTATGTATGTTTCTCTATATGAGGTCTGAGGTGTTTATTAGTTCAAGTAGTTCATAACAGTTAAGAATATCCAGTGCTAATTTATTTTTTAAAACTGTTAGTTTATTCTGCTCCCATCATCAATGGGAAGCAATGAACCCTTTCCAGGGACTTCCACACATGCACCACATGCCGAGTCAGCATTTTTTCCCTCATACTCTTAAAAACTGAGGCAGAGGTAATGACTTCTAGAATGCATGGCCCAACTATCAGCCACTATTACAATTAGGCTGGGGGCTCCTTACTGAGTTCTGATCCATGGCATATAGCTAGAAGAAAGGGAAATTATTTTAAAACATGCTGCATGTCCCTCCAGTCTCTCTTCTCCTTCACTGGTTATACTGGAGTCATTTGTTCCACTCGACATAGTCTCAGTATGTAAACATTTTAGCTCCCTGAGTTATCACTTGAGAGTTAGTGAGGAGAGCCAGTTGACCCATACCATATTACAATGTGGGTGACAGATAGTCTTTTACTATATTAAATTACAGATATTTCAGTATTTGTCAGCACAGTATAGCCTAATCTTTCTTGATTCAAACAGAAAACAACTTTTTGCATATAACCATTCTTAAGGCTGTGCTTGTTTAGAACACTGAGTGTTCTGCAATATACTCACATCTGGCATTCCATGAGGGCTGTGATATCAAACTGAAATTCTAAAGAGATGGTTAAATAACTGGCTTTATTTTTTCTTTCTTTAGGTCTCTCACTTGAATGTTTCTACCCTGGGAATCAACCTGTCTCTCTCTGAGACGTCAGCACTGTGTTTTCTAGCCACTACTATGCTTGGTCAACCTCCTTCATGTCAATACTTTACCAATTACAAGGTTTCATGTCTTTGATGTCTGATTCCTTTTATTTTTGAGTTCATTTTTATATCACTGAGTTGATCCATTTTGACATATACTTAGGTTAGTAGCTCTAACTTACCAGGGCGTGTTATAAACACAGATCACAACTAGAATCCCTGCATACATAATGAGGACATGGAGTCAAATATTCTATAGTCAATATACCTTTCCATGTCTTCTCCAGGTTTAGGTACCATTAAAGCCAATAAACGTCCTTCACGTTTGTTTGTTAAGTAGGTACACCAAAAAACAAATTAGATTTTTTTTTTTTACTTTTACATTTTCCCTTGATAGGTAGGTTTTAGATAAATGTGACATTTTACTTATTTATATTGATAGACATGGCAGATTCCACTAATGCCAAGTGTCAAAAGCAATAGATCCACCTAGATCTGTTTCCTGTATATAGAAAGCATGAAGCTCTCATGAGACTTTTAAGGAAAAAAATTCTCTCAAATTAGAATTGAATATTGAATCAAGGACTCATTTCTTCTTTTCTTCTGAAAATGTCTCCACTGCATGTTATGAAATATAATTGTTAACTATGATGGGGAAGAAGAGGGGTTGACCTAGGAGGATATTTTGAAATGAATTGAGAATGGATGGATTTGAGAATAGCCTGCTACCATAAAATTCACAAAGTCAATAAAACCTCCTAACATTTGGAGACAAATATTTATATTCTCTATATTTTCCTATTCTAGAGAGATACAGTCACTATATGGGAAAAGGGGGTAGGAATATTTGTAGCAACAAGGCACTAAGAAACAGCCCAACACCAGAGAGAAATAATGTGAAGAGGACATCTGCTTTCCAGTAATAAATATATAAAGGAAAAATTTGAAGATATGAAAGATATGTAAAGGATTGCCTGAAGGACCAGAAGCTTTTACTCAGAGACATAAGGTGGGTTGGAGTGAGGTAAACCTGAAAGAATCCTCAGGAAAATAAGAGTATGCCAAAAAAAACTATGTGCAAAAAGCTCATCCAGTGTAAACAACTTTTCAGTACAGTATAATTAAATTATCAAATCTGAAGACAAAAAGAGAATACTAAAGTAGCAAGAGAGAAGTAACTCATAATGCACAAAGGACCTTCAATCAGATTAATAACTGATTTTCATCAAAAATTATGGAGATCATCAGACACTGAGATGATATATTCAAAGTCCTGAAAGGAAAAGACTGCCAACCAAGGATTAAGCCAGCAATGCTATAGAATCAAGGATTCTATATCCAGCAAAAGTATCTTTTCAAAAATTAAGATGAAATTAAGACATTCTCAGACAAAGAAAAATGGAGAGAATTGGTCATTAGCAGACTTATTCTAATAAATACTAAAGGGAGTCCTTCAGGATAAAATAAAAGAACAATAGACAGTAACTTAAATCCACATGAAGGAATAAAGAGCACTAGTGAAGGTAACTACATAGATAAATAAAAAAGATGCTATATACGTATGGCTTATTTATAATATTTTTTCTACTATCCGATAAAAAAAAAAAACTATATAAAGCAATAATTATAAATCTATGTAGATGGAGCTAAAATATAAAAAGATGTAAACTGTATCATAATGATAACACCAAGAATGATAGAAAGAATGGAGCTATATATAAAAGCAAAAGTTTTTATACTACTGAAATTAAGTTTGTATTAATCTGACTAGATTTTTGTAAATTAATACATTAATTGTAATTTCTAGGGCAACCACTAAGAATAAATATGTATAATAAAAGAAATGACAAGGGAATTGAAATGGTACACTAGAAAAATCTAACACAAAAGAAAGTAATAAACAGAAAAATGCAAACCAAAAAAGAAAAGAGACTTACAGAAAGTAGCAAAATAGAAAATATAAATATTATCTCATTAGTAATTTCATTAAATGTAAAAGGAATAAATACTCTAATTAAAAGGCACAACTTGGTGAAATGGATTTCTTTTGAAAAGAAACAAACATGATCTGACTAAATACAAATCGAAACCACAACGAGATACCACTTCACACACACTAAGAGGGCTATACTAAGAGAAGACTGACAATAGTAAATGTTGCCAATGACATGGAGAAATTGGAATCCTTGTACATTGCTGGTAGGAATGTAAAGTGGTATATCTGCTTTGAAAGACAGTTTGGCAGTTCTTCAAAAAGTTAAAGCTGAAGGTATAGTATGACCCAAGATTCTCCTCCTAGGTATGTAACCGCCAAAATTAAAAGCATCTGTACAATTTTAAAAGACAGCAATAAAAAATAATCTAATTAAAAACATCTAAAGTTCTGAACCTTCTCAGAGAAGATATACACGTAGTAAATAAGCACAAAAATAATGCTCAAAATCACATGGAGTTAGAAAATTACAAACTAAAACATCAGTGAGATTCCACCCCACATATATTAGAATTGCTAAAATCCAAAAGATGAACAGTACCAAATGCTAATGAGGATGCAGAGCAAAAGGAACTCTCTTTGCTGGCAGGAAGGCAAAATGATACCTCCACTTTGGATAAGCATTTGGTAGTTCCTTGTAAAGCTAAACCTAATCTTACCATATCATCCAGCAATCATACTCTTAGATATTTACCCAAATGAGTTGAAAACATGTTCATACAAAACCTGCACATGAATGTTTATAGCAACTTTATTTATAATTGCCAAAAATTGGAAATAACCAAGATGTTCTTCAATAGGTGAATGGATCAACAAATTGTGGTGTATCTATATAATAAAATATTATTCTGTGATAAAAGGAAATGAGCTATCAAACCATGAAAAGACATAGATGAACCTTAAATGCATATTGCCAAGCAAAAGAAACCAGTCTGAAAATGCTACAGACTATATAACCCAACTATATGACATACTGTAGGAGGCAAAACCATGGAGACAGTACAAAGATCAGTGGTTGTCAGAGTATCAAAGGAAGGGAAGGAGAGAAGAAAGGAAAAGTCAAGGAGGAAAGGAGATAGAGCACAGGGCATTTTTAAGGCAGTAAAACTGTTCTTCTGAATAATACTATAAAGATGGATACATGACATTATGCATTTAGCAAAACTCACAGAATGTATAACAAAATGAGCAAACCCGAATGTCCACTATGGACTCTATTTAGTAATGTATCAATATCAGTTCATCATTTGTAACCAACATACCACACCAATGTAAGATGTTAATAATAATGAAAAGTGGTGGAGGAGAGGAAGTACAAAGGAACTCTCCAGAGTTTTCAGCTCAATTTTTCTATAAATCTTAAACTGCTCTAAAAAATAGTCTATTGCTTTTTTTACAATGTTCACACAAGAACTTGTAAATCATTTTTCATAGCATCATTATTCATAATAACCAAAAAGTAGAAACAATCCAAATATCTATCAACTTCTGAATGTATAAATAAAATGCGGTATACCCATATAGTGGAATATTATTTAGCCATAAGAAGAAATGATGTAGTGATACATGTTATAACATGAATAAACCTGGAAAATATTATGCTAAGTGAAAGAAGACAGACACAAAAAGGCACATATTATATGATTGTATTTACATGAAATTTTTAGAATAGGCAAATCCATAGAGATAAAAAGATTAGTGATAGCCAAAGCCTAGGGGTTGGGATTATGAGAGTGACTGTTAATGGGCATGGAGTTTCTTGATGATGAAAATGAATTAGATAGTGTTGCTGGTTGCACAACTATGTGAATATACAAAAAACCATTGAATTATATACTTAAAAGAATAAATTTTATAACATGTAAAAAATATGTCAACTTTTTAAAAATAAAGTGTTAGGTCATCCTGTCCTTGAGAGTTTGGAAGGAGGAAAATACATTTAGAAAGCATAGTACCATTCAGAGTTCTAAAACAAATTGTGTTAAAATATGTCCATATAATTAAGAGTGTTTTTAACCTGACAAGTAAGATTATTCTGCTTTCTTATCACCAGTGATTACACTGCCCCCCTTAACTCTAATTCACTCATTTTGGGAACTTAAAAAGGACTTGAAATGTCTTTAACTAACCATGAGTGAGCCAAAAGCAATATCTTTCTACATAAAAGACGTCCACAATATTCTAAGGTATTATTTGTTCTTTGCTCTCTCTTTAAGTCAAACTATCTTTATTAGAGGGCTATTGTTCAGGGTTTTGAATGTTTTAAAGAAGGCTCTTAATTATATCTCACCTGCCAAGATTACATATATAAATTATATATGTATATATGCATATGTATAAATATACATATACACACATACACATATGTATATATATGATCTGCATATACATACACACATACTAGTATATTTTTATTTTTCAGTTCTCTGTGATAAAATGCAGAAAACTCAACAAATGAATACAAGGCAAGGTATTCATAGAACTCAATGCCATGTCAACAATTTGCTCACAATTTGCTCACATCTATCTACATAGGATTTCTAAAAGTTTTAGAAATAAAGTTGATATCTGTAAAACATGCCACATAAATGCAAACTGGGCCAGAGAGCCCTGAAGAATCAAAAAAGACTATATTTTCATATATATTATCTCACTTTACTACCATTTCAATTCTGTGATGTAAATTTGACAGGTATTTGAATCTCCACTTAAAAAATAAAGATTTAGACATCAAAAGGGCACATTATTTGCAGAGGCTGCACAGTTCATTTGCAGCAGAAACAGTATTAAAACATGTCCTGATTCTTTCATACTTTTATTGAAAAGAGTACACTCTCTTCTCTTGCATTGTGCTAGCAGCCCATTGAAGTAGTAAGCAAGCAAAATTGTTCTGACTTTGTAGTTAAAATGCCTGAGAGAATTTTAAAGTAGGTGATTGGGTTTTGCTATTCTATAACTTAATTTGAAAAGAGGAATGAAAGAAGTTGTGTAGAGAATGGGATGCAAGACTTTAATGGCATATTTGTTTAAAATATTATAGACGGAATTACCCATGAGTTGCCTATTGAAATAAAATAAATTTCTTTAAATCACTCTCTGTTCTTTTTCATTAACAAATTCTACATTGGGAATGATTTTGCAATCTCCACAAAATAATAAAATGTAAGCTATCAATCTGTCTATATGAAGGCAACAGCACACTAAACTAAGCCCTCCTACCTTCAGCATGCACAAACACACGTGCGTGAAACATACACAATGTTATTGTTATTTTGTGGCCTAAAGTATTTTTTTTTCTAAAGTGTGCTTTGCAAAAAGAGTGACAATGCCTTGGGAACATAAGGAGGACTCTTGAGGTACTTTTGAAATAAATTCAGTATCTCTTCCTGTTAGAGAAAATTGCCATAAACTACCAGGTATCATATTTTGGCTAAACCATCAGTCAGCCAGTGGATGCGTCTGTACTATCTAGCACATTTCTTGCAATTGCCCAGGTTGCTTATAAATGTCAAACAAGGTCTGCACACTTACCTGTGCTGCTCTCTTCAGCAAGTGACAGCAAAATGCCCTCTCAGTAGGGTGCTGTACATGTAATTTCTCCAAGGAAGTAAATCCAAGAATTGAGATGCTTTTTACCCCACTGCAGTAGCACGGCTGACAAGGAAGTCTTTACTTGCTCTCCCTGAGAAACAGCACCAAAACAGACGCAGAGCATGTCTGTAGGATGCAACCAGCTGTGCACAGAATCAACCCTTAATTAAAAATTACTTAAAAGTCATAAAACTAGGGTCACCACTGCTATTTTAATTTCAGTGGAATTGAAAGTCAACACTCTGCCAACACTAAGCCATTTTGTTTTGTTTCAATCAAATAATCCCCTTCTCTAAAATTATACAGCTAATGCAGCATAAAGAAGGTGAGATTTAGATAGGAAAGCACTCAAGAATTACTTTCAGGCACAGAAGAGTACCTACAAAACTTTTAACACTGTTCTTCCTTCTTGAGAAAAAGGATTTGGCTCTCTGTTTCCTCATCTGTAAAATATTAATAGGAATACCTGACCCATAAAGTTGTTGTGGGGACTGAATGTACAACACATACAAACTGCCTGACAAATCTTCTTATTAAGATGGCACCAAAAGCCAACATAGAAACACCACCTAAACTCAAGAATAAAACAGGGATGACACAAGTTACCAATCTCAGAAATGAAAGAGGTATCATCACTACTAACCCACAAACATTAAAACAACGATAAAAGAATACTACAATTCTGTGCTCACAGATTTTATAATTTAGGTGAAACAGATGAATTCTTGAGAGACACAAATTACTAAACTCACGTAAGGAGAAATAAATAGGCTGAAAAGCACTATATGTAACTTAAAAATTGAGTCAATAATTAATAAGCTTCCAACAAAGAAAGCACCAAGCCTATATGGTTTCAATGGTAAATTCTACCAAATACTTAAGAAAAAAAATTCTACTAATTCTCTGCAATCTCTTTCAAAAAATTGAAGCAGAGGGAATACTTTCTAATCCATTCTATAAGGCTAGCATTATGCTATTACTGAAACCAGATAAAGACATTAAAGAAAAGGAAATTAATTACTAATTTCTAAATTAGTAGTATTGCATACTTAGATGTAAACTTTCTCACAAAGATTAACAAATGAATTTAAAAATGCATAAAAAATATTCCACATCACAACCAAGCAGGGTTTACTTATTGGTTCAACATTCAAGCATCAATCAATGCACTCCTTCTTTATCAAAAGGAAACTTTAGATAACATATAAAATGAGCAAAAGATTTTTTTTAATCTTAAGGCTCAGAAGCAAAAATGCAAAAACAACTGAAATCACTCATCAAGTCCTTAATGAAACAATTGGTCCACTCTGCTGTCTCCCCAGTTTAGCCTAGTCCTATTGAAAACCAATAGGAAAACACACACGCACACACACACTAAAAGTAGGCCAGGCAATTATTAGGTGTTTTCCTTCTTCTCCCTTATCTCATAGAGTCTAAATAAAGATCTTGAAATATAGCTGTTTACATACCCATTTCACAGAAGAGAGAAAAGACTAAATAACCTGCCTTGGATCAACCAGCTCAAGAGTGACAGATGTAGAAGGGTACCAGTCTGACAGTAAACCCCTTGCCACTGAAACAGATTGGGTCTTAAAAATCAGCAAAGATAAAACTAAGGGACAATGAAAGAGTCAACAGGGAAATTCATACATAGTGATGGGCAAAAAGGGATGTAAATTCTCACCACACAAGAGAAAATGTCACCCATACTCTTCTCTTCCTACTTCCTTGATACATGAGCAGCATCGTACCTGAGCTCATGGAGCTGAACGACTGAGGAAAGGCAGACAAGTAGAGAGGTGCATATAACACTATGGGGTGCATGGGAAATACAGAGTGCTATGGCTATATTGGGGGCGGGGTACACAGCCATAACTGGGAAGATCATAGGAGGTATCACACAGAAGGTAACAAGTAAGTTGAGCCTTTAAGAAGTAAGTTGAGCCTTTAAGAGTGAACTGACATTGAAGAACTCAATTCTCAACTCTTCCATTAAATAATTGTGGGATGCTACATAACTCATATAACCTCTCTGGATTTTCTAATTTTTTATTTATAAAATGAGGGAGGAAGATGAGTTTCTAAGAGTTCTCTCAGCTCCATCTGTCAAGAACTCCGTAAATCTGTAACAGAATGGAAATTTTGTTTGATTTTTTTCCCCTACCATCTTTCATGTACACTGTTTTTCCTTTCCCTCTTGCTTGCTTTGGCAATTCACACTACCCTAACACACCCCCTGACCACCACTAAAAAAAGAGGAAGCAAAAGGAAAGTTTTAAAATGAGAAGTGCCTTTACTCTTTGCTAAGTTTAACATGCATTTAGTCATCCACTGTGGGTTATTTTGGCTTTTTACTCTATGTATTCTGTCAGTCAATAAAAAAGGCACTACTCACCACACCAGCAACCACAGCATATGTGTGAGGACTTTCCCATGGAAACAGAGGACTCCTTTTGTGGAACTGTACAAAGAGCTATTTGCTACCTAAGATTTCATTCATATTTTTGGCATTGCAACATAGAATTTCAAATCTTAGGCATATGGAATCTCTAAGAATTCTATTAAATTCAGTAGACTGAAATATTTAATTGCTAATGGACTATTTTTTTAGATACACTGAAAAGGAAAAAAACGTCATGAAAAATGCTGAGTCACTGTAGAATACAAAAGGAAAAAGAGAAAAGTGTAGAAAAACTGATATAGAGGCACACCTCAGATTCTGGTTAGATCTGAAGGGTAGAGATAAATTCTAAAACCAACTTCTGCTGATCCAATTCCTTTTCATTACCAGCATTTCTGTGAGCATATTCAGCCCTCAGGTGAGCTGGGATCAAATCTATAGAGCATAAGGAGCCCCAACGTTTGAGAGGACAAAGTCCCAGACCCAGTTCCAGAGCGCTGTGCACTTTGCAGAAATCCTTTTACCTCTCTAAATCTCAGTTGCTATATGTGCAAAATAAATTTTAGGGATTTTTTTTGATCCCTAAAGTTATTTGGGACAAGAATAGGGAGTAGAAAAAAAAAGAGGTTTTAGGTCATACTATCTGGGTTCATTCATTTATTCTTTCAATTCGCAAGTCCATATTATATGCTTACTAGGTGTAAGGCACTAAGAATCTCATGGTGAGTAAAAGCAGACATGAAGCTATGAAAGAAACCACACCAATAAAAATAAAGGTGTAATTCTGACGTGGGCCGTGGAAAGATGTGTAACACCAGAACTGTGAAAGGTGCTAATTTATGTTGTGCATGTGATCTAGGTAAACGGGGGAGAAAATAGACGAGAAGGTGCCCAGGCTGATCTTGAGATCTGCAAATCATTATTATCTAATCAAGGAGAACAAGTTTCCAGGGAAAATAAAGGAAAGCCTGAAAAGAGAAGGATCCAGGATATTAATATTATTGAGACCAGAACAGGGTCTTTCAAATAGGTTGGCCATGGTTAACACTGTGGAGTGCTGCTGAAAGGTCAATTAATATCGGCACTGAGAAATGCCCATTGAACTCCATGGCAAGAATGACACTGGTGACCTGAATGAGGGTGGAAACAATGGGTAGACGGGCAGGGGCATATTTACCCTATTAGCTGTGTGACTGTGAATGTCTTGAGGCCAATTTGAGCCTCAGTTTCCCTATCTGTAAAAACGTAGCTAAAACGCATTTACTTCAAAGAGATTTCCACGTGTTTATATGTTTGGCAGAGCATATATTCACTATTTCCCTGAATGTTCAAGGTTTATCCAAGAAAATTGTTCATTATGGCATTAATTCAGATTGAACTTGACCTCAAATTTTTCTCGGTGAGGTTAATCAGAATAACTATCATGAAATTAACTCCTACAGTCAATTATACTGTGACAGCTTTTAGGTTAACAGTCTACATAAAACTGTGGATATACAAGCAAATAAAATCAAAATCAAAATATTACTAAGTAATTCAGAAGAATTACAATGATAGACCTCATGGGCCAGTCAAGGTGTTGACAGCACAGTACTGTCATCATTTTTAAAAAAATGGTTTTCTTTTCCTATTATGGGCTGAACCAAACTCACAACTCCCAAGGTGACATTTCACTTACTACCCCATTCATTTGCAAGAAGTAAAACAAACACTTCACATAGACTCTCGTCTATTGAAATTCTTCTGCAAATAAACACCATCTACAAATCTACAGGGGTTTTCCTTCTCTCTTCTGCCTTATCTGGGGTAAAAGGAGTCAGAACTACCTTTGGCTCCATAGCTGAGAAGCCTTAATCACAAAATTTTGTGTTTTATACACATTTTCTCACCTAAATACCTAGCAATCCTGCCAGTTCATTGTGACTGGTTCCAACAGGTGATGAAACTGAGGCTGAGTGAAGTTAAAAAATTTTTAAGATGAGTACATGGCAGAGGCAGGATCTGAAATCAGATCTCTCTGATCCTAAAACTTTGGACTTTTCATTACATCAAAATTTTTTCCCCAAACGCAATGGTGTTGCAATATTGGAGTAGGAGGGGTAAAGGGGAAGTCAATAATAATGGCAATAAGGGAGTACATTATCATAGATAATGTTGCCATATTTAGCAAATAAAACTACAGGACACCAAGTTAAATTTGAATTTAAGATAATTTTTTTTTTTTTTTTGTATAAGTATGCCCAATGCAACATTTGGGACATACCTTCCTCAAAAAATTATTTGTTATTTATATGAAATTAAAATTTAACAGGATATTCTGTATTTTACCTGGCAACTCTATCTGTAGAAAAATTTTAAAAGAATAATAAAATTATCCAAAACTTGGTATGCTTTTTATTATCATTATACACCAGCAATTCTAAACAATGTCAGTGACAGAACACTTCTCTCTGTTGGGTGAACTTCCCCCTATCACACTTGGATTCACCACTACCCAACGTGTTTTATAAAATGTCACTGTTCCATGAGATATTAACAAGTCTGGTGGATAATCTGCAAAGGTGGCCACCACTTACTCCTTCCCTTCTCTTATGGCTCACAGGTCTCCATCAAGAGGCAGATTCTAATTTTCCTTTCTTTGCATCTGGGTTGGTCTTGGGCCTTGCTTAACCACGGAACTATGGCAGAAATGATATTCTGGAACTTCTAAGCCTGAAATATTACAGGCCTGGGAGGTTCCCTTTGGTCTCTTGAACTGTTTGCTATTTAGATGTTCCCTCTGAGGTTGTTCCCTCACAGAATCCCTGTGAGAAACCAAAGGCATGCAGAAAGGACATGGATAAGTGCTCTCATTGACAGGCACAGCTGCGCTCTCAGCCAGTAGCCACTATCAACTGCCAAATCATATAAATATCCAGGCTAGTTGAATCTTCAGATAACTCCAAGCTCAGCCTCTGACTGGTTGCAACTGCACAAGAGACCCCAAGGAAGAGCCACCGAGTGAATCCATTTCAGTCCAAATTACAATAGTCATAAGTTGTTTTAAATGAGGGTTCATGTGATATATAGCAACAGATAAACAAAAGAGCAGAATTTTTGTGAAAATACAAAAAAGTGTCATATAAAAATTTAGGAAACTTTGAGATTATATTTTCTTCTTGGAGATTCATGACATGTAAGTGCATATGAACAATTCTGGGAATTTGTGCAAAAAAAAACCAAAAAACTTTTTCGTTCAACCCAATATTTCTTAAATGTAATTGGTCACATTATTCATTTGTTATAAAACTCTCATTAGCATTATGGGAAACAGTGTCCTGCGGAGCTCAGTTTAGGAAACCCTATACTATTCCATGCTACTTCCCATTAAAGATGGTTATCTGAAGGAGCTGTTGTTTCAAAACTAATGAAATGATAAATCTCATGAAAAGAATGGGTTCTAAAAGAGAACTAAGATACAGAAATATTTAGATTACACAATGTATGTGGTAGTTACATTTGCTGAACAGCAAATAGGAATATATATTCTAATGAAGAATGTACATAGAGGGAGAATGGGAGGACCCATTTGAAATCAAAATGATCTATTCCAGGAAAACTGGGATGCAAAATAGCTGAAGCAAAGTGTTACCTTTCTTTTAAATAGGAAGGTCTCAATAGAAAAGTCTTCCGTCTTAACACAAGCTGCAGATTTCAACTCAAAGTTTCACTTCACAGTTTGAATTGCTTGGCTTGGCTACAGCTGACAATCCAATTCAAATCCTAACTTTAAGCTGTGCTGCATAGATAGAGCTTTACTTACAAAATAAATCACAGTTAAACTACAAGAAATATTTGTCTCTACCCATTTGTCTGAAATAGATCTTGACTAATAAAACTATAATTCTTTAGCATTTCTTGACATATATACCAGTTGACATATTTTCCCTCTTTAGTTCATGATAGTAGGCTAAAAGGTATTTTTTCTCATTTATCTTCTTTTAATAAATCATAAAGATAGCATATTCTTTTGCAGGTTTTCCTAAATAAGAGTGTTTTTAGAGCCAACTACTTGAAGGAAAAGACATTTTTATTTATGAATTCCTCTGAGATGAAAGAAAGTAAAAAGCTGTATAAATAAATAGCTACAAACATTGCCTTCATTTTAATGTAGTTCTCAAAGTACAAAGGTATTTACAATGAAACACTAAACAGAATGAAGGCAAACACATGCAAGGAACCAAGAAAGATGTAGGTAAGATGGATCTGTGGCCTTAGTTAGTAATTTGTGAAGCCTAAGGATATCACTGAATGGAAAGTAGGGTTAGTGTTGGCCCTCAATGTAGAATGAGTTGCTCTTCACAAAATGCTGATCTTGTTTTATCCTCTCTAGTTCATTTTACAAATCAAGAGACTCAGACTTAGATAAAAAGTCAGAAGAACCCTTGCAGGTGGGCAGTAGCACCTTCTCCAGAAGTAGTACCTTTTCAAAAATGTTCATATGTCCCTTGTTAAGATAATGTTAAAAAGAGGCAAAAATGTTAGATGGAGTAAAGTGAAATACACTATGGGACCATCAACAATCAAATCATAGAAAGCATAGTAGTCAAGGGTTTTGGGTGAGCATGTCTGTTTTCTACCCTCTACCAACAGCGAAACAGACCCTGTCTCTAGAGAAACTAATGGTCCTGTTCTGGGTGAGGGGGTTCCTTTCATATAAAATATATAGGAATGGCACCCTGGAAAGTGCAGTATGCATGTGTGGCTTTAGGGAGAGGCCCCACTTCCCTCCTGCCAGGGTTGCTGGACTTGGCTATCCCCACATAGTAAATCAGTTCCTAAGTTCATATATCCTTCCAATCTAAGAGTGGCATACCCAGAGTGTATTTATAGTCTCTCTAATTTTTAGTCCCATTATGGTTTTTAGTTATGTGTAGCAAAGAGAATTAATACCCTAGGGACATGGTAAATGGGCCTAGGTTGTCATCGAGTGTA
This sequence comes from Eidolon dupreanum, assembly GCA_028627145.1. Taxonomy (NCBI): domain Eukaryota; kingdom Metazoa; phylum Chordata; class Mammalia; order Chiroptera; family Pteropodidae; genus Eidolon; species Eidolon dupreanum. The sequence continues at coordinate 137,333,063 of CM053507.1, read as the reverse complement.
GAAAAATAAGTTTGTTATAGGCATTGCAAGAACATAACCCAAGTAATACAAAAAGTCCAAATGGTTTTGTACAATGGTTACGAATTTTGAAAACCCTAACTCACAATGTCTGCCCAAATGTTTGTTAGAGAGACCAACAAGGAAACTAACAAGATCAAGACCCTCAAGAGGCCCGTTAGTTTCCCTTGGAAATATACATATTAATATATTTATATGCACGCCTACCCAGAATCACATACTTATGCTTATCCATGTGTAGCAAGTGAAGAAAAGAAAATACTCTCATTACTAGAATCAGTTGCTTTAAATCATCCTTTCATTTAAACTTTGGAGAACTATCATAAATAAGCCAGTTCTATGAAAGACATAACTTCGCATCCTTGACCTGGTCTCTCCTTGCCTGAACTTTTGAGTTTACCTTGTACCATTTATTAATTGTACTTGAAAGTCTATTATAGCATTTACACTTCCATGTTCCTTTTTCAATTCAATTCTCATGACAATCCAGAGAAACTGGACTCAATTGTACAGATAAGAAAACCAAGGGCAACAGGACTTCAGTGGCTTGACAAATAACCCACTAGTCAAAGGCACGTGAGGCTGGAACTTCAAACTGTTTTTTTTTTTTTTAGTTTTCTCAATTTATGTTTCTCTCATTTCCTTTCCCCATTTCTATATTCAATTTAATGGTGATAGTATCAGAAAACTCTCAGAGCTATCTAAGCTCTTCACAGGAAGGTAAAAGGAAAATCTGAGTTTCCAAGATGGAATTCACACCAAGAAAAAAAGAATCTAATTACGTAACAAATGTATGACAACTATACTGAAGTATAAGAAAAGGGGCCGAGACCTAAATAACATTGGAAATGAGTGGAGACTATAAGGTTGAAGGTAAAAGGACTTGCAAATACAGGCACAATGCTATAGTTGATAAAGTTGTTTCTTATAAGAGTGGGGGTTACCAATTCTGAAATCACTGTACACATATACTGGGACTGAACATATAAGTAAATATTTGGTGGGTAGGAGGAAGCGAGTTTCTCATCGTTAGAGTGGAGGTTACAGATACGCAAGTGGAAAAGGTCTGAATGAACCTTGAGATACTGGATTAGAGTTGGAATCTTAGTATGAATTCATGTTTAGATTAATATAGATACAGATGGGTAAATATAGAAATAGTTATTGGCATGTGTGTATACACAGGTTAATAAACATATATATTTTCCAAGTTCGGCTTGCTGAGTGGGTCTAAAGCAATGACATCCAATAACAACAGGTACATCTAGCACCCAGATCTTAGTTTCTAACACCGTTCTCCAATATGAGGAACCAGGATTCCTTGGAGAAATGACTGATTCTAGGCCTAGGGCAAGAAATATATAAGATAAACCTAGAGTACACTGTAGTGTCAGCAAATAAGGAAGCGCTCAAAAAAAAATGATGGGGGTATGTCAAAGGGACACAAGAGCCAACTAAAAATCCTCTCAATGGCCAATGCTGGAACAATTTGAGCAACAAAATAAATAACATAATACTGAGTCATAGCTCAACATATAAATTTCCATGAGTCCATACTAATACAAATATATAATTAAATAAGGAAGATGGGGAAATCTCCTCTGCAGAAGGATTCCAAATAATTTGCATAGATACTCCCTTTCAAAGTGGTGGGGCATAACATCCTTCTCCCTAAAGCCTAAGTGTGGGCTGTACATAGTAATTTCCTTCCAAAGCATACAGTATGGAGAGGGAGGGGTTGGGTAACTTTATGGTGGAGAAACCTACTTCATCCAGATGATCAAGCTTAACATCATCAGTAAAAAGTCATGTTGATAGCATATTCTCTTAATACGATATGATGAGCATCCCCTGTGGTCTGTCCAAGAACACATAACCACATAACCACAATCTAAACAGAAAAAAAAAAAAAATCAGGCAAACTCCCACTAAAGAAAATTCTACAAAATAACTACCAGTACTCCTCAAAGCTGTCCAGGTCATCAAAAACAAGGAAAGTCTGAGAAACTACCACAGCGTAAGCCTACGGCCACATGATAATTAAATGTGATGTGGTGTCCTGGATGGGATACTGAGACAAAATAAAAAAAAAATTACGTAAAAAATGAGGAATTCTGAATAAAATATGGGCTCTCATTAATAATATAAAAATATTGGTTCATTAATTGTGAAATGTCCCATACTAATGCAAGATGTTAATAATAGGGTAACTAAGTGTGGGGAATATGGGAACCTTCTGTACTATCTTTGTAATTTTCACATAAATCTAAAATGATCATTAAAACAGAAATTTATTTTAAAAACCACATACACACAAAGCTTCCAAATTGACTGATTTTTTAAAATCTTGATTTCTCTGCTGGTATTTTGTGAATCATTAATTCACCAAGGCCACTAGAGCATATATGACCACCTCTTAAAAATATGTACCTATGAAGGGAAGAAGTAATGATATGGAGATTCCAAAACAAAATATTTAAAATTACCCTTATATTCGCTTAGGAAGATACTCTCTCCTATCTTATCTAATTTCCCTTCTTAACTACATTTTAGCTGGGGCTTATGCTAAAATTAATAGGCACACTGAACAGTCACCAGTTGGCATTGGGAAGCGGTGGTTAAGATAGAATGAGAGTGGGGAGTCTGGGATTTAAATATTTACAGAAGATAGGCCTGCAAACTGGACAAGCCACACATGGATAAGGAGGAGAGAACCATATGCTCAAAAGCTTTCATTAATTCTAGACTCCAGAATCCAAGGTTAAACTGGTGTTTTAAGTAGAGCACATTAATTGCAAATTCAAGCACTAATTAAAATACTTCCCTCAACTTGGTCAGAAATTCATAGGGCATGGAAATAATTTTGTCTACTTCAATTCTAAGAACTGTGAATGAATATAATGGAAGACCTTAACCCAGCATGGAGCAAAATGAAAGTCTCTTTCAATGAATGGCATGTGAAGTTGGAGGAAGGAGGTCCCACAGCAGTAGGTAGGGAAGAGACCAGAAAATTATACTTTATATTCCAATCACTTTAAGAATCATGGCAGGTTCTGATCTTCTTGCTATCCAAATTTTCTCATTCGTAAAGAGAGCAAATAAAGCAAAAGAAAACAGCCTAGGGCCTTGAAATAGCAGGTTTCAAACACTGAAAACCATGATGCAAACAACACCTTATGGCAACCCACTGTGCAAGAGTTCTGAGCATCAACAACAGGGAACAAGGGAATACAGGCAAATGAATCACTCCAGGGTCACCAGTTAGTGTTATTCACCAATCTCGATTCAATGAGGCTTTTCAGGATCCTTAAGAAGTTGCAAACTCTAAATAGTAATAGAAATCCAAACTGAATGCTCTTGATCTCCATCCAAGAAGCTCTGAGCAAGCTTGTGAAAGGTTCTCCCTTCAACTTTTCCTGCGTGCTTTTGATGCTTCAGTCTCTCTCAGGCACACACTACCATTCCAGTGAGAATATCTCTCCAAATGAGACGTACCTACAGAATCTTACTGCCAGTGCAAAATTAATTACAGTTTCTGGTTAATTCATCCAAATCCCCTTCCCAGGATTCCCTCCCTGGGAAGTTCCTGGGAGTTATACTCTCCCCACTGGGGGCAGCCTGAAGCCAAGGACTGTTTCAGGGCTACAAAAGTTGGTCCCCTTGTCTCAGAGTGGGACAGCTTTTGCTGTGATTCATACTCTGGAGCTCTCCATGGCATTAGGCTGAGTGTAGACCTCAGCTAAAACTACATTTTTGCCTAGATTATTCCTTGTCCTATCCTTATTCTCTCATTTCCTTATAAGTTTCAACCGAGAGTAGTTCTGCAATAAATATTTGCACCGGATTCCCTCTCTCAGGTTTGCTCCTAGAGAATCTGATCCAAGTTACGCCAATAAAACATTTTAATCATAATAATGATGATAATGACAATCGCTGAAGCAGACCAAAGTATTGCCACCCCAAAAACACGTTTTTTTTTGGGGGGGGGGGGCGGGATATTGATTTTAAGTGGATTATTAAGAAACAAAAGCCTCAGAAAAAAGTTTTGACCCTTCTCCTTTCCTGCCTAAGAGATTCAGATGGAAAGCTCTGCTCTGGGTGGGAAATCAACATATTCACCTTACTGTGGTAGAAAGACTCCAAGCTAAAGCCTAATAACTAGATTAGTTTCTGTGTCCCATTGTTTCTGGGTCGCCTAGCAGAATTTGCCAATGAGGTATATTCTGCTCTTCCTCAGCTACAAGTGAATTGCCTATTTCCTTCAAAATCTCAGACCTCTGCCCCCTTTCTTCTTTGTCCACAATGGCATGTAAACCTCAACTTCCCAATGCACTTCGGGTCAGACTCATAGTATGTACAGCTGTAATAAACTTTGTAAATTTGTTTTCTGTTAATCTGTCTCTGTTGACTTGATTTTTAGCCCAGCTAGAAGAATTTAGAAGGTGGAAAGGAAACTATTTTTGCGCCCCACATCAATAACCACAAACAAAATAGCACTTATATTTATTGAGTCCTTATTTTTTCCAGGCACTAGTCTAAGGATTTTACAATAATCATCTATTTTATGATTCACAAAAACCCATAAGGCAGGAGCTATTGGTCTCTCCATTTTGTAGAAAAAGAAATAGATGCTCGGAGAGGTTAAAAAAAATGCTTGCCCAAGGTTACACGGTCAGTAAGAGGTAAACTCAGAATCCCAGACAGTCAAGCTATATAGAGTTTGGGATCTTAACCTCTATTTTACTCTAATTCAAGTCCTAATATATTTACAACCACAGAGTTCTTAAAATTAACCTATTTGTTATAAAAATTCTTATCTAAAGGACACAAAAATGTATCCTAGTTTGGATGAGGCCATGGAATCTCAAGAAAGTGTGAGGAATTTTGGCCTGAAAATACATAGTGGGCCAGTTGCTGATTTATAGGGTTCTGGGGACACCAACCAAGGAAGGGGTCTCCTCCTGCATCTCCTTTGGGAGAGCTCAGACTGCAGGAAGTCAAAACCCATGGACAGACTTCGGATACTTCTGTTTTATTGAACGTCTTAAGGAAAATTAGGTGGCTATTCCAGAGATGCCAGCTACCCTGCACTTTATTTGGATTGATAACTGCTGCCTCTAAGGACCCAAACTCAAAATTGTAAACAGTTGAGCAGGGGGAAAAAATTAGAACATCCCCTTTCCTCTCCTCTCCCTCTCCTATTCCTTGCAAACTGCTTCGGTGCATATCGTCTCAACACGAAGACTGGAGGGCTGTTTTTGCTTACAACAGCCAGTTAGAAAGCAAAAGGCCAGCAAAGTCCTGCCAGAGACGCGCTGTGCCCTGGACAGCATCCCACATAAACAAAGTGGGGACTCCTTTAAAAAAAGATGCCTTTGGCTTTTCGAAAGTAGAGTGATCTTCCTACCAAACCACAACCTTTCCCTGGCCTTGAGTTCCCCTTATGCAAAACTCAAGTATATGTGGTTTTACTTCTGTATAACCTTTTCAGCAAACCCACAAGAATTTGGGTTCCAGTTTAAGTGATTTGCCAACTACTCTAGTTGGGGATAATTAGAAAAAAATAGAAACCAGGGTTTAGAGAACGAAGGAGGTAACTCGGAAAGCAAAATCAGTGTAGATTTTTTGGCAATAAAACCTGGAAAGAGAGAGAGAAGAGGAAAGATGAAGTTCAAGCAGGGCGAGATTAAGGATCTGAATTTAGTGAGAAAGATTGCTGTAAGTACCTCACTGTGCATGTATGTGATTCAAAACATTTTATACATTAAGTATAACATATGCCAAAATTAAACTAGTTTTCTCCTATTTTTTTTTTTTTTTCAGTTACGAAATTCTGGAGAGTCCATAGCAGCAGGATTCCTCAATCTTTGGAACATTTGCTCGGCCCCCTAAAATGCTTGCTGACTATTGCACCGGACAGCATGAGGTAAAGTGAAATCTAGACCTTAAAACTAAATATCTGTGCCTGTTGGGAGAAACAGTGATATACGCAACAGCTGGTGATGTCTACGCTTGGCATATATTTATATTAGACAAATCTGAGCACCTACATCATTCGACATTTTAGAGGCCAAGGAAGGTACCAGAGATGGATCATAAGAAGATGGAGTCAACAGCTTCTATGCTATAAAATTCCAATAAAGTCCCAAAGGCATTGAGTATTTAGGAGAAATCCTAGACACAGAGGGAAGAAAACATCTTAAAGTGTACTCAACACTGGCAACAAAGTAAAGCAACTCTATAAGCATACCAATATTCACCTGGAACACTGTAGTTGCATCATCCTCATTAAAACTCTGAAATATTCCTGTACGAACTGTGAAATAGCTGATGACCTCAGCAATCTCTACTCCCAACCTCTGCATAGGGATACCACAGACAACAGGCATTCCCAGGACCCAGAAACTAAAGGATTAACACCTGGACCAGCTCAGGCCAGTGTCCATTCTAAATGGTGTCCCCTCTGACAGCAGAGCTATTGTGAACATTCAGAAACTGAAACCTCACTAAAGTGGAGTGAGGAGGCCAGAAGGGGGAGCTCTCACACAGTACCAGTTGAGGTCAATTTCAGAAAGAATTGTCAATTCCAGACCCCAACAGAAGAATCATCAACAGGAAAGAATCATCCATTAATTACAGGCTCCCACAGGAAAAGATGTACATTGCATCTCCTACAACAAACTGGTTACCCCAGCAATTCAGCCATAAGAAACCATCATCATCCTGAACTTCTTTTCATTTATAAAATAGTATTCCTCTCCTCTGTTTGTTGGACTTTACTATGGCTTTTGCTGTAGCTTGCTTGTCCCTAATCACAATTCTTTCCTTTTCCAGAATAAACCCATTTTTGCTGGTAATATAACTGTTTTATTTTTAAGTCCAACTCTATCTATAAACAGGACATTAAAACCGTAAGTTAGGACAATCATGGAATATTCTTAGCAAATAAGAGCTGCAGAATGGAAATGAAAAGTATAGTGGCTATAACTAATAACTAAAAAATATATTTTTAGGACATTTTATTTTAAAATTTCTCAACCATTAATTTTCCCACTATGGGATTTTCAAGACTCTTAACAATAGAGTTAGAAAGACAGTCTCTATTTCTAAAATTTGTTACAGGTAAGTAGGTACCGGAGGACTTATTAACCTTCACTCATGTAAGCCACTCATGCATGGCATGAAACACCATCCATAATTTAATTCAACGCCCACATTATGAGGCTGCCTATGTTCTATGCATCCTCCTTGATGCTAAGAATGCACAGACAATAAAGACGCACTTATAATTCTCCAGAATTCACAGCCCAGTAATCCTATCACATTCCTTCCTCTTTAGAATGATTTAAACGTTCTAAAAGTTCTATCATTTCACCTTTTAAACTCCTGTGGAAGAGATTTTTCTGGAGCCTACCTGTCTGAGAACCTTTCCCCTTTTCCTCTGCAGTGAGCATGGTAAGGTAAACGCGTCACACGCGTAGAGAAGTTTTAAAAGCAAGACTTAATTGGGAGAGGGCTCCCGGGCGAGGTTCTCTGGTCCAGAGAGGAGAGGGGGCAGAGAAGTCGCACCCTGGGACGGGAGGATGCAGTTTTTATGCAGTTATGTGGGGGGGTAGGTGGTAAAGGGTGGAAATGTTAATCAAATGTTAGTTGAGCATCCGGATTAGGGTGGTGGCGCCCGGGGCTTTAGGGTGGGTCCTTTGGGCATTAGGACATGGAAGTCTGGCTGGAAGGTCAGAATTCTGATATAAAGCTGGGAAGCCTCCAGGGAGGCATCTGGCGGGCCCTTCCCCCACTGACATAACAAGCATTTTCTGACCTGTTGTCACTCTTGGGTACACGTGGTTCCTCGGGCATCAAATGGTGGACACTGAGTAAGACTGAGGACAGTGTACTTGGTGAATTATAGGAATAAGAGCAAAACCAACAAAAACATAGCTGCACTCCAAGAAGGGCTTTCTTATATGTGTTTTGTTGTCTATTTCTCTATTTCTTCCTTTCTCAATCTCTCCCTCCTTCCACTTTTATCTAATCTATAGTAGCCTTTCTGTTTAGAATGAGATCCAGAAAAAAATAAGAAATGAGGAAGAGAGAGACAGGGACAGAGGGAGGGAGGCTTCAGATCTCTGCTTAGAACTCTAGTTAAGCCACAGCCCAGGGAAGTATTAGTATGATAATACTGGATAACCTTTCTACTTCAAGCTGAGGAATTCAAATCCATTTCCCATATATTTTGTTTTACAAAGGACCATCCATCTTACAGACTTTTAGAATCTGCCTAAGACCTTCCTCATATCCTACAGCCAGTACATCGCTCTCTAATACATTGCCTTCTACTTGGTAATAACTTGTTCAGTGTTTATTTTCTAAAACTACACTTTGGCAACGAGACAGTGGAAATTTAAAAAGACATTACAAAATTAAATTTTTTGTGTGTTGCAGTTTCCAGGAACTAAAGCTGATCCTCATCAAATTATGCTAATTTACTGTACGATGTTTAATTAAATCGTACCCCAGGCATTCTACTTTCAGGCTTTATTTTACAGCTTAGAACTTTCAAACTGGAAAATGCCTTTCACTTTAAATTTTTTTTAAATATTCACTGAAGTTTATTAGGAAAAAAAATTTACATCCTGGGCTTACTTTAGCCTCAATTCTCTTCCTTTCTCATTCTCACTCTTTATCTCTTTCTCTTTTCAGGAAAACAAGTGCTTCTTAGAAATCCCCTTCTCTCTTCTGAATAGTAGACAGTAAATTTCTCTGTGAAATGGTAATTTTCTTGAACTGGGCCATTTCCCAGGTAGATTGTGCTCAGCTAAACGTAAACACAACTGACTGGGGATAAGATGAGATCTCTTTCATCAGGAAGTGACAATGACTGCACATGGTACAAATGAACACGTGCGTCTCCGTACCACTTACATCTCAGGCTTCCTCTCATCAGGGAAGAACAAGCTGACATTCAACAGGCTGCCACATCTCCTTACCACAGGCTAGAGCTGGAACAAAGGTGCTTTCTCCTTTCATCCTAAGCCACCCACACAGCCCCTGACTTAATCATCTGTCAGCTGACAGATAAAGAACTGTGCTTTCTAAACCTTTCCTTATAGAAACCCCTACACAGACAAGAGCTACCCAAGGCTAACTGAGCTTCTGTTGCCAACTCATCACACGAGAATGTGAAACCAGTACCAGTCTCCCTGAAAGCTTATAAATTTTGTTCCAACCAGGCACTTTTTTTTTTTGTCCTTCTATTACATCTGACTGCTATGATATTTGCCCCACATCTTTCTTGATTTTAAGTAGGCCAATACTTTCAAATCACGTTCCAGAGCATGTACTATAACATCTTTAAAATTCTCCGTCATGTCTTGAATTGAAATTAAAACACTGATCACTGTCCTCTGATATCTGAATGCCACATATAATTCAAAGTTGACATGGCATCACTTAGGTGTTGGCTTTTTCCCATCAAAGTCCTCTACACCAGGACGTTCTTTTGTCCTTTGTTTTGTGACTTTTGCCCTTTCCAATTTAAGTTACAGAAAAGTAGTACAATTTCCCATATATCAAATCCAGTTAACCTCTCTGGAGCACTTGCGGGAGGCAGCTTCCAAGATGCCTCCTGTCATCCCCTTTTTATGTACTCCCTCCTACCCTGTACCAGGGTTGGTTTATATGGTTAATGAAATATAGTAGAAATGATGGTGTCATTTTTAAATTTAAGTTATAAAAGATGACATTTTCCATCTTCGATACTCTCTCAGTCTCTCTCTCTCTCAATCAATAAATCTCTCCCTCTCTTAGATCACTTGTTCTGGAGAAGCCATTGCCATGGCCTGTAACACACTCAGGCCATGGAGAAACACAAGTGGCAAGGAGTTCTGGTCAACAGCCAGTGAGGAACTAAGGCCTTCCAAAAACCAGAGAAGTGAGCCTGAAAGAAAAACCTTCCCCAGTTGAGCCTTGAGATGAAACATCAGCTCCTGCCAACATTTGGATTGCAATCTTATGAAAGATGAAGTCATAACTACCTAGCTACTCAGATTCTTGGTTCACAGAAACTGTGAAGTAATAAATATTTGTTGTTTTAAGCTGCTAAATATCAGGGCAATTTGTTACATGATAATGGGTATCTAATATAGAAATACTGACTACCCTATCTTGTCCTCTTTTGGTATCTCGATCAAAGTCTCATCAGGAAAGAAATCACTTGGTTATTTAGAAGAGAGGGACTCAATGCAGGGAGTTGGTGGTACAGGTGATAGAAATGTTGGGTTAGAAATCATATTTCAAAGAAACTACTCCTTGAGAATACTTGGTGCCTAACATGCAACAATATGGGAAATGCATGGGAAGTAGGATGGTACTGGAGATAAACTATCTACTTTGCTAGAACAGATAGTGAGATGTTCCAACCTCAGGGGCTGACAGCACAGGCTTAGCCACCTAGACAACAGCACAGACACAAGGTTACTGTACAATTCAGGAACATAATATAAGATAGAAGTAACATATAGATAGCTGTGTCACAGGTCAGGATGCAGATGAAATTTATTTGGGTCACATGTCATTTTTTAAATAAATGAATCAGTTGACAACGTTTTCAAATCAGGAAATTTCACACCAAAATTCAGACTTTTTCTTCTCTTGAAATTGCAATAACCAGCAGGATATGACATATGGCCACTCCCTTTAAATGAGGCACGTACTTTCCAGTCCCTCTCAATCCTTACCTGGCCCTCTCCATTCAGGAGTCATGTGAGTTTGTAGCTTCTGACCTAATACCATGTTGCAAGGGCTCTTAGAAGGTAAACCAGGCTCAACACCTGAAAGGCAATGACTAAACTTCAGAAGTCCAGACAGATAGCTGAGTTCCAAGAGGTCTCTATATGTGAAGACCACTGACCAAAGAGTGACTCTTTTAAGAGTTAAACCATTAAACCATTACAACTAAAATTATAAGGAGACCCTGCAGACTAAAATCTTTACAGGGGAACTGAGGATAGGGATAGGAAAAAGTCTGTTCTATGGAGGCCAACAAAGCACCTTTGTGCTATAGAATCCTATGATCAAAACTAGGCCACTGCAGGACAGTGAGAAATACACAGGATGCAGGAACCCTGTCTTGGTGAGTCTCAGGATTTTCATTCATGGGATAGTCCACTTGGAAAGGGGGCTTACTGTTCCCCTCCCACCAAAATAGAGGGACAGAGAGCAGAGCTCTATTCCTCAAAGTGGACTGGCTCAGAAACTAGAGATGGGAACTGAGCCTACAATTAAAAATGCTAATAAATACTATGAACATATGAAGAAAGAGAATAGGGATCATAAAGAGATTTCACTTCACTTAATTCTTCAATTACAAGAATCCAAATTTGTTTCAATTACTGTTTCTCTGGTTTTCTTCAGAATTAAGGTATTAAAGAGTCCGTCTCCTGCTTCCCTTAAAAATAAAATATCATCACAAAATCTCAGACATATTTAAAATCATGAATGCAGAGCTTCTGGGACAATTAGCAAAGAGTTCCTATTTGAAAGGGAAAATTGCTGTTTTTATGAATTTTCCCACAGCGATGGATAAAAAATAAATTACTCTTCTCTGAAATCTTTCTTTTTTCTGTCATTTTCTCCTTCCATTACCTTTCCTATTTCTTAGTCATCTTCTATTTAAGTGTAAGAACGGGTCAACTTCCTGCTAGCAAATTTCTGAATACCTTAACTTCCTATTAGCAAATTTCCAATGCTGGTTCCTATGGTGATTAGTTGAGAACTACCACCAACCACTTTCACCGCTGGATTCATACGGAGTGATGTAGTTGGTCCTTGACTCGCAAACATCTTCACCATGTCCTGCAGCCATTCCTATGCTTGGTTCAGAGAGAGTCTATGTAGTGAAGCTGAGTGACTTCAGGATGAATCGTGGAGAAGGTGATAACTGTTGGACAATTGCACAAAGCAGCAGAAGCAGTCAGGTCTGTCTCAGTGGGAGGTTATTAGGAGCAGAGGTGAATCCACAAATCTCAATGCTGCCCATACTACTAGGGTTTCTTTGATATGCCAAGAGTGCCTGTGCTTAAGCCCCAGTGCTAAGGCATGCCACACCCTACTTAGCAGCAAAATAAAACTCCTTAGAAACATGTAGCCTGGAATTAAGATGGAGCTGAGGGTAGCCATGAGAAAAGGAGGAGGAGGAATTGGGTGGTGGGAGGAGGTCTGCCATTGCAGCAGATGGAGCCACCATCCTCGATATAATTTTTAAAAATAGAGAGTACCTAATTCTTTCTCCAGATCTTTGGCTGTCACTGACTCTTTACACAAGTCCTCTACCCAGTATGTGGAAATCTCCATAGCAATATGAAGATGCGTTCAGATTTTTTCTTTCCTGTTTCTTGGAAGTCTTGAATGAATTAGTTGAATATTATTAATTTAAAAAAACACATCCAGCTAAACTCTTTAAGTCATGGCTCAAGGGCTGTGTGCTCGTGAACTCTGTACGGTGAACGTAGGGCTGTGGCTCCTCCCAGGAAGGCAGGGTCTTTCCTTTTGATTATTACACTCTAAGGAAGGGAGTGTGGCAGTGAAAGAATATCTGCCCTTGAAGGATGACTTTATTGCTTCTCCAAAGAGCATATCTCTCATTCTAATTGGATGCTAGAAGTTTAGTAAGAAACTTCCTACTTTTCTAAATCAGTGCACTACCTTCTACCATTAGTACTCCCTTGAGTCCTTGCTAGGTAACAGGCATGTCTGGCTCCTTTATGGGTCTCTTTTCAGGGGAGCTAAGTTCCAGTTCATAAATATGACAGAAATTCAGTTGCAAACCCTAAGGGTTACAGGCTGATGCTGCAGACACAAGTAAAACTCAATTGTCAGCCAGGCTTATCTGTTCCATTACAGGTGGGACTGCGTGGACAGGGACTGTGTGAATCAAGTGTTTTCAGGCTTTAAATGAAAAAGCTTATGAGAGGAAGGAAAAAGTTAAAAAATAAAACATTTCTTTTTATACAGTAGACAGAAGAAAAGAGATCAAGATTGCTACCAGCAGGTACAAAGTCTCCCAATACTGTACAACCAACATAGCTGTATGTACTGCATAGCCCCTTTCCTGCCTTGTTCAGGAATGAACAGAATCTTAAATATGTACTATTTGTTGCAGGGATAATGCTATGCTAGGGAATAAGATCTAGATCATCATTTGGGAGTCCCCAACCTCACTTTTATCATACTCATTTTCACTGTGTCTGGGAAAATGAATCGTATAGAACAAGAATGCTTTATTCTTCCTTCCAACCCTAACCCCTACTGATCTACTTAATACCTGGTCATCAAAAAGATGCTATTAAACAAGAATAAAACATATATATGATCTGTATGTGTGTATATATATATATGCACGCATGTCTGTGTGTGTATATATGTGTGTAAGACATCAAATTTGAAGATGACAAATTAAGGCTAAGAGCTGTTCCACTTCTCACTGAATGCCCAGCTAATATATATTGCTGAGCATCAAACTTCTCCAACAACATTCATATTCTTAGCTCATGAAATTGTGATTTCAAATTAAAATATTGACTTATAATGACTAATAGTTACTGAGAAGACTTTCTCAATTTATTTTTTGTAAAAATAAATAAAAAGTAAAAATGTTAGTTGTAAAACAATACATGCTATATAGTCCAATTTTCATAATTACAAAACTCAAACACAAAATACACAAGATAGAATCATACATATAGAAATAGTTTCTAAGACCTAATTCAATATAGTAAATTGAATCTATATTTTTAAATCTCTTCCACTCCAATTCCTATTAAAATGAATAGCCAAATTAAAAATGGGAAAATGTTATTCTAACCTTAGAAATCAGGTAAGAATGTTATATACAAGATAGACATTTTGAGTAATTAAAGATTTAGTACAAATGAGACTAGAGCGAAGGAAAAAATAGGAAAATAAAATCACACTTGAGAAATTAATGAAAGTGACTCTCACCCAAGGAAAAAATAATTGTTTAAAATATGGCAAAGAAACATTATGCAAACATCGAAAAAATTACAAAATTATATAAATAAATAGTAATAATCTTCATTGAAAGTTGTAGATAATTCCAAACAAAACCTCAAATTTGTCTTCTCCTACATTACCCTCCAGGAATTGAAGATAGAAAAACTTTCTCAATTTATCACACTACAAGAGAGGCATCAATATCTTTTCTTCATTCTTGATTTAAACTCTACTTTTCTCTTTTCTTTTTTTTTTCAATTTAAAGATGGTCATTAGGGTTTTCTAGATGGCCAGGCTTGGAAATAGAGGAAATAAGAACAACAACATCAAAAAATCTCATAATCTTTTTTAACACATGGAAGGCAATTGAATTGAACATTTAAGGCCAAGTCCTTAAAAAAGGACAAAATTTTCTGTACTACATATGACCAAAACAGAAAAGTAGCACGAGCTAATCTTCTACCTCTTGTCCCAGGGTCTATGTTCTCATAGACCTACATTCATCATGAGGATGAGTTGATGATAGATGTAGCATTAGTGACCTGTTTGGACCTTGGTGCTTGGCTATGTAGGATACTTATTTGTAGAAAAGTCACAGATTAAATCAGTTCTCAAAACATCCTTGGATGTCACAGGTGTTCCATTGCATGACCACTGCTCTTACTCATTCAGCAGTCTATGTCTTTTAAAGTTCTTCCACCATCTTATTTCTTACTGATTTATATGGCCTTAAGGGGTCTATTACTATTGGCATCACTGCTTTTCTTGCTTCATGAGACAAAGTATATAATATTTTTAACTAAAATTTTCTTTCATTAAAAGTTTCTACATTTCCTTTCTAACATGGTAATAATTTAGTAATGAAGTTACTAAATTTTATTTTTATTATAATAAAATTTGTCAGTAACAAAAAATATAGCTTGAGTAATTCAATGAAAATAAATATAAAAGGAGAAATGAACTTGGTTTGTTTAAACTAAAATATTTGAGTTGTAAGTTTACTGATATAGGATAATATTCAAGAAATGTAATCAAAAATTGACAGAATGCAAATTTTAAAATCATGTTATCAAATATTATTGGAAATTCTTAAAATATTATTAGCATACTCTGAATAAAGAGTACACTCTCAATTTTGTTTAAAAAAGAAGGAATGTTTGTATACATTTCCATTTAAGTATATGTATGTACATGTGTATTCAAACATACATACAGGTTGACAAAAGATATCTCCAATACTTGTCATCTCTAGACGCTGAGATTACTATAATTCATTTTCTTTAATGTGTTCAAAATGTCCTATAATCAATACATCTTAAAATAATAAATATAAAGTAATAATTTTAAATGAAAAGGCTTAATATAATTAAAAAAGAACAAATGTTTTTACTTCTAGTCAATTAGAATTATAAATTCAAAAGCAGAGTAAAACAGAACTTAAAGGCAAGCCAACATTCAACACAAAATGAATGAATTTTCACTACTTATCATAACCAATTACTTTTATTGTGAATTATGAAATTTTCTGAATTCAAGTCAGTATTTTTGATTTTAAAAAATCAATACTCCATAAGGTTAAATCAGTCAATATTCTATTATCAAGGTTTTTATAACCTTTTTATTTTAAATATACTGAAGAGATATCTGAACTTACAGTCAGAGACTAGAATTCAAGAACATGTCTGACGTTTTCCAACTATGCAATTTTGGTTATCACTGAATATCTCTGAACCTCCCCATATCAACAAACAAAAAACACTGTTATGTATTCTCACTTTTTCACAGAATTACTGTGATGAACTGGTATAATTTTGGAACTTTGTGTAATATTGTATAAAGAGAACTGTATTAATTTAGTGATCTGAAATCGTTGGGTGTTGGCACAGTCACCTGTAATTGCTAATGACAAATCACAGTAAAAACAAAAACAAAAACAAAAACAAAAACAAAACAAACAAACAAAAACTTTAATTTTTAAAAAGCTTTAAAATTAGCGAGAAAATATAAAACATTTCGTAGTATATTACCCAAAATGCCAAATAAATGATACAGTTGTGGCACAGAATGAGAGTTGCATTACTCACTTACCACCAAATGAGAAATGAGTTCCATGGATAAGTTTGCAGTTCTGATTATAGACAATGTAAGTTAAGTCATGAAAAAATGCTTACCTTTAAATGACCAGTATTTTGAAAGTTAGGCAATTAACCATCAGAAAATCTATCACTAAGATACAGATTCAAATGTGGCTGCAAAAAGAGTCACACAGTATCTATCTAGCCAAGATTACGTAGCTCCAACTGAAATTAATAGTAGTTCATTTTTATGAGAATTTAGGTTTTTTAAATAGTCTGTGATTAAAAGTACAATGGTTGCAATGTAGTAAAACAATAGAGAATATAGTCACTGATGATGGTAAATGAAATCTGACAACAAATTGAAATACTTGGACAAATAACAAAGAAACACTGAACTACCTTGGCAACAGGTATAATTATGATGATAATATAATGTAACAAACTAATTTTAAAGGGCAAGTATGTATTTGTAAATAGGAGGTCTCTGTAATGTGCATTATAAATATAAGTCCAAAAATGTTGAAAAAGATAACTACATAAGGTACTGGAATAAAACATAGTCACCAACTAATAAGGGTATATATTTAATCACATATATGCATAATACATCAGAACTTACTTATGATAGCAATTCTACAAAGTACAAAAATAATTAAAGATGAAAGAGGAATATATGTGGGTAATAACAATTGTTTCAAATAATATAATTTCTGTTCATAAACTATTATTATACTTTTTTATTGTACCCAGTTTTCTGGGATCCTATCACATTTTGATGACAGCTCAAGAACTACATTGTCAAACCTGATTCTTTTAATTTAAAAATTGCTATCTTAATAATTATTAAAATATATTCAACACAAAAACATAATATATATTTTCTTTTTCTTTTTAATATCTGCCACAGAACTATCTGGCAAAATAATATTACACCAGAAATTTAGTTGAGATTTGTTTTATTGGGTCTTGAGCTTTGTTTGACTTTTTGTATTAATTAGAATATATTGCTTCCAACCCTAAGAATGATTCCGTAGTGAAAAGTAACAGAGTCAATGAAAGAGAAAGCCAAAATAGATGGGAAAAAAATAAAGATTTAAATACAGTAAAATGACTTTCAAATTCTTAAAGAAAGACAGAATTTATTGGTACTATGCTCAGTGCACAAGTTCTAGCTATAGGTCTATGTATCTGCTTAACAGAATGCCTGGTGTATACTCAACAACCAATAAAAGAAATGGTTGAGAAATTCAGTGAAAAAAAATTGATCAAGAAAGATATTTGCTGGTTTTCAACTACATAGAAATTTAAGACATAACTAAGAAAAAAGCAAAATAGTAATAAAAAGAAAAAGTGGCAATTATTTACCCCAATTCAGTTTTCTGTAAGCCTTACTAAAGAAAACACAAAGAAAGAAATAAGATACAATGAAAAATATGGATAGATCCAAATACATAAAAATAAAAATTTCTGTATGAATAAATACAATTTAAAAAATTATAAAATGGGAAAATATATGTCATGTGTATGACTAGAGGTAGTTTGACAAATCATAAAAAAATAATAACTTTTTAAAATATTGGCCAAGGATATCAATAGGTAAATCACAAAATACATATAAATGGTCAATAATCCTGAAAAAAATACTTAAGCTTACTAGTAATAAATTAAGTGCAAACTAATACCATGATGGAATGCCATTAAAAAAAAAAAAAGAATTGCCAAAAACTAAAATAAAAGGTAATAAAGCTGGAAACTTTCTGAAAGGCAATTAGAAAGTATAGGTTAAAAACTGTAAAAACTTGCTATACTTTTACCTAACATTCCATATTGATCTCAAATCAGTTATCAAATGTACATATTAATATAGATATAAAATAAAATTCTATGTAACATTTACAATATAAAAAATTGGAAAAAATCTGGATGTCTATAGCAAATATAGTTAATTGCTACATTCTTCATTCTTTTTCATTTTGTAATACAACAACCACACTCCTTCCCAAGTTTAATCAGATGACATTTTTATTTAAAAAAAAAAAATGACTTGACTTTCACCTAAAGGGCAAGGACATGGTGATCATGAAATAATTCTAACCACACAGAAAAAGGCAACACCCTTGAAAAGGGAAGAAAAACAATACAAAAGAACTCTGGATTTCTAGGGGTCCTCACAGAGCAAAGCCACCCATCATGGTTAGGCCACCTGCCTACCTCTGTGCTATATCAGGAGAGAGAAATAGACTTCTATCATATTTGAATGACTAAATGTTCAGGTCTCTTTGTTGCAGCTGCTTAGTCTCTGCCCTAATTAACACAATGCCCATCAATATAGGATTGCCTAAATAGCTTCATTTACACAGTGGAACACCATTCCACTATTGAAAAGCATATTTATGAAAAAAAATGTAAGAAATAGGGAAAAGCTCATGACATAGAGATTATTTACTAATCTGAAAAGAGCAGATTAGTAAATAATAGATATAATAAGTACATTAGAATCCCAATTTAGAGTTAGAAAATAAATGGGTTAAAAGAGCCTAAAAAAGCAAAACGTAGTAATGGCTCTAACTAGACAATGGAAATATAGAGAATTTATTTTTGTACTTTTCTGATATGACTTTGTACTCTTTGATAAAATATAATAAGACTGGAGGAAATGTTAGAAGAAGAAAAAAATCCTGATAAAGGAATGGCAGTGCTACAATTGAATGAAGAGGTGCTCATACCTGGATATTTAAAGCCCCATCAAATCCTAAAGAGAAGAACAGTTACATTGAAAGGCTGATTGCTTTGTGCATAGTGGGAGCTTAATGCATGTTTGTTAAATTGGACTAAAGCAGACACATTTTCCATGAAATCGTTTAGTAACATTTGCATAAACTCATTGAAAAATCAGGTTAAAGTTTAGCCCTAGTTTAAAAATTTCCCACTATTTACAACATATTCAGCAATATTTCTAGGAATTTAATATGGAACTATTAAATGATTTTTTTCACATTAATTCCAATAAGCACTTATTTATCATTTCATGTGGATTAAAGGCTGATGTGATAGTCAATACGAAAAAGTGCTGTGAGTCATCAGTTTCTTTGGGCAGAACATTGAAACTTACTGAATGTAGCCCCTCCCTCACCTGGTGTCATGGGAATCTGAACAAGGACTACAAATGTAAAATAGGAATTCATACAATTTTGTAGGTGATTCAAAATTACAAAGTCAAAAACATAGGATAATCTGCTTTTTATGCTGATTTCTTTATTGCCATGACATATTTTTCTCTTGTTTTTTTTCTGTTGTTTGTTTTTTGTTTGTTTGTTTTTTAATTCAGGCAAGGGACAGAAAATAGCAGACATTTTCGGAATCGATGTTTCCATCTAAACTTGCGAACCCAAATGAGGCTAAAGACTTTAAAATATATTTTTAGAGTATCAACCAATGGCGAGTATAAGGAATGTTGAAATTCTTCTATAGGGCTTCCACTAAACTTTTAGATGCCTTGATTTTTCAGTGACTTTTAAGGATAATCATAGAGACCTCGATAAATAAATTCTTACTGTCCTGAACACACACCTGGGTCAGGGTAACATCAGCTCTTGTCAACACAACTGTTAGTTCAATTTTTAATGAGTCAATCCAGAGAAAGATGAATTTATAGAGTATCCCTAAATAGAAATAACTATAATTAAAGATAACTCTAAACTTAGCATTGAGACTGTATGGATTCAACTGAAATGTCTCATTGTTCATCTCTACATAAAAACGAATGACCTAAGATGGCAGTTTCTCACATGGTAGAGATAAGGTGACCCTCATAAAAGATGATTCTTTTGGAGCATTCTTCTAGTCCCTGTACCTCATATTTTAGATAAATGTTTGAGGGAAGACAATATCCCACCTTGATAAGCAGTCTTCTTTTGTCTGACCAACATTTTAGGTTTCAGGACAAATATCACTTGCTCAGCAAAGCCTCATGACTCCCAATCCCCACACCATAGCCTGGGTTAGATGCTTTTGCTATTCACCCTCATCACTATACAAGATTTTATCATAGACTTGGCACGCTTTATCGTAACTGCCCGTTTATTTATCTATATCCTCTATTTAACACCATGGAGAGTGGAACTGTTTCAATCTCTTTTACGTTTTGTCCTTGGCAATTAGCTCTACGCATGGCAGAAAATAAGCACTCAATTGTCAAATAATTAAATGAAGAATGAATGAATGAATGAATGAATGGAAGGATAACTGATGTCAAAGAAATAAAAGAGCAAGACAAACCCATCATTTCTTCACCTGCTCTCTTAGATCAGTCCTCAAATTTTCATTTTGAGGGAGATGAGAAATGGTTTATTATTACCGTATTTTCACTGAGCTTCAGGCCTCAGTGAAAGCCAGTTACTCACTCTGAATGTGCTCATCTGCTTTCTCTGCATTACATGTTTCACTTTTGCTTATGATATTTTGAATAATAAGGAGAAAAAGATACAGAAAAATTTTCTATTAATTCTCCAAAAGTTCATCGACTAGCCCTGGACCCTACAAAAAGGCTTATTCTTTTGGCTGTATGTTGGACCTCTACCAGCTAAAATCTGTGGGCATTGAACATATATTATGCATATAAGAATATGTAATTATACGGTCTTACATTATTTCCTAGCTGTTAAGGTAATCTCCAAATACAAGCAAATTTCTAAAGATTCAATCTGCTGAGGTCAGTGAAGACAGAATGAGAAGTCTGATGAATTTAGTTGCGATCTGAGCCGTGACTGTTACAATCACTTTTCCCATCTACCAGCTGGGATCCCCGAAGTCAGGAAACGTAGTAGAACAAGGAAGATGTACTAGGACTCAAGCGCCAAGAGTTGCCTTTGGCTCAATCGCAGGATTGAGATCATAAATTTGAACTGCTCATCCAATGTCCCCATTATGAAATTTAAAGACTATTTCTTCTTTATATTCCACACACTTTGCCACCCAACTGTGGTCCCCATCTGGCGATAGCTTTCTCCGTATCAGTTCTGATTTTCTGGTTGATGATTCTACTATGGAAATTGTTTTTGAACAAAATGTTTCAGAAAATAATCTCAGCTGTTGAAGAAATTGATTCTAAAATATCCTTTTTTAATTTGTTAACCTTAAAAATCTAGAAAAATGGAAACAATCTTGAGAATCTAAGAAAAATCAAGATGGATATATTTTAAAAACAATTGAGAACTTCTCAGTTTGAAATCTTCCTAATTTTTTTAAGAGGCAGAAGGGAGGCAAAAGAATGACATTTATGCTTGATGTTTAGTGTGAAGAATTTATTGTCATCTTAACTTGCTGCAGTTTCTATAGTCCCTGCTGCCATTGAAGGGATGTGAATTTTGTTAACACTGCCAAGTATTCATATTTCAATATTTCTTTTAAAATATATTTGTAAAAGGCCCCAAAGAAAAAGATCTTATTACATTCTACTTGAGACGATTGAAAACTTCAAATATATTGGAACCTTATTTGTAAAAAAAAAAAAAAAAAAAAAAAAAAAGCAACAAAAAAACACCTCTCAGGAAATGAGGCCACATCTGCACATGAAAAGAGAAGTGGAAAACTGAAGTAATTCAGGATAAGAAAAATATCTTACCCTTTAAATGTGTACCCACTGAAGCAAATGTTTGCCTTCCTTTCTTCCTTCCTTCTTTTCTTTTTTCTATTTTCTTTTTTTTTTTCCCCTGGTACGAAAGATAGGGATAATTGTTTAAAGTTCCTATTTCACCAAAGCTGTACTAAAACAAATATAAAGGTCTGACATTTCAATTTCAATTGGAACCTGAATTTTGCCACTCTTCTGGGGAAAGAAAGGGAGAATGAGAGTAGAGGCTTCTGGTCTCTAGAACTTCCGGGTTATTACAATATTTAAGAAAGCCCTGGGCTGAGAACACAAAGTGAGGTAGTTTTTAGTAGCAGATCTTGCTAGATGCCTGCCTGGTACAGTGGCTGTAGGAGATGTAGGTGTGAGCTTGGGCTTTTAAGCTAGGCCTGTATTCCGACCACTGTTTCTTAGTCATTATGCAAATTCCTTACTTTCTGGGCCTCCTCGTGTCTTCATCAGGCAAATGGTACCTAACCTGCTGCCTGGCTGTGACTAGTAAACTACAAAATTACAAAGCAAAGCCCTTAGCATAGCCTGGGCTTGGTAAGCAGGATGATTGGTCTTAGCTTGGGGCAAACTTTAGTAATATTTTATGCCCTGTACATGCATAAATAAGTGCATTTTCACAGTCCCAAAGTGCAAATACATCAGCTTTCAGGACAGTTAACCTTTGTGTCATAAAAACAACTGTTTGAAGACCTTTGTCTGCCCCAGCATTCAATATCAGGAAACCTCAGTCCTTGTCAGTTATAGCACAGGCAATGAAGCCACACCCAACATAAAACACAATTTTGTCTGCCGCAAATATTTTGAAAGGAATTTTAATTTTCATGGTTGAATGTAAAATTAAATTTAGTTAAGATTTGATTTCTCAGCAATCAGTATCTTCTTGTGATTTGAGTAAAGTCTAATCTATAATTTTCCAAATGTGATACAATGCTTATGACAAATTTAATAATTTCTAAAGGTTCATATAATAATTAAGATATTAATTTTGATTACAACATTTCTGAGTGAAAAAATTAAATCACTGATTACTAGTTAAGAGACTTAGGTTTAAATTCTAGCTCTGATACTTTTGAGCTGTGTGACCTGAATAAGGCATTTGAATTTTCTTTATGAAATGGTCATGTCATTTGTCACTGTCTTCATCTCCTTCAGCCATATATGATGATGCTTACATGAGAGAATATATGTGTAGGTGCCTTGTGATATGTAAGAACATTAGGACTTGTATGAACAAATGGGGGGAAAAAAAAACAGCAGCATCCTCAAAGTCAAATCCAGACTCTTTTGCACTTATTCCTGCATCCTTTGTAATAAGCACTAACAGAGGATCCTAGAGGATAGTAAGGGGGCATAATAAAACCTCACATCTGTCCTCACCAAGAAGAAGAGTAGCAGATCTAGACTGCAGTGGCTATAAGCCCTGACTTGGAAGTGTGGCACAGGGAGGTCAATGCCACATGCAGTGACAACATCCTCTTCTTCTGCAAAGCTAAAGCCTCTGGAAATAGTGGGCTCTTTCCAGATGAGACCCACCCCGCAGCAGCCTTTCAATGGTATAAGGAAGGGCCCCACAAGTCGCCTCCTCTGGTTCCCTGGAAACTTCTGTGGCTTTCATCAGAGTTATGAAAATGAAATGAGGCCAGACATCCTTTCAGGGCCAAAATGGTTCGGAAACAAAAATATGCTGTGTGGCAAACCCACCGAAGCCAAGGCAGCTGAATAAGCACCCAGCTCTCGGCACAGGAAACCGGGCTGCCCTGTAAACAAAATTAACGTAATGAGACTCTGTCGCCATCCCATGTCTGAGCTGAAAAGTGATTTCTGCCAAGCCCTGCATCCAATCAGGTAATCATGTCTCTGAATAAAGCATGAGACTTTTAGCTAGAGATATTTCAATTGAAATTTGGAGCACCCATGCATGGAAATAATTTCTTTACAATCAGTTTTCCTAAAAAATTAGAGCATAGAGAGGCCTTAGGAGCTAATTATTCACATCAAACTATTTTAATGGAGAAATGGCATAAAAGTGAACATGTACTTAAGCGAGGGGGGAAGAGAGAGAATATGGAGGAAGTTTTCAGTGTTTAAAGTATTTTTGCTAGGGTGCCCAAATTAATAAAAAAAAAAAAAAAAAACCTAATGATTTAGATACCACCATCGCTGGCTCCTTTGCAATAGGGAGAATGGCTCTCAAAGGATTTTTCCACGAGAAAAGCAAACTCATTCAATATAAACAAGAGGGAAGAAAATTGTTACAGATATGTTACAGCCTTATCTCAATAAGCTTGACTGTGTATTTAGATACTTGGTTGAATTAATATATCCCGCTAGTAACCTCATTGCCTCTTGTAGCCTATACAGCAAACAAGAGAGGCAATCAACGGCAGGTGACGATATTGTACGTGCTCCTTGTTGCTGAAATCAACGACTAATCCTGCATGGCTGGAACAAATGAAAAGGTAGGGAATCTGCTCTGACTGCAGAAATGCTTCTTATAATATTTGCATTAAGAAACTTTTAATAATACACTCAGCCACGGTAGTCACTGTCCCATAGAAATACAATAGATTAGCTGGTTGACCCCCCTATAGTTTGATTAATTTGTCCCTGCTCCATGTATATCCCTCTGAATGTGTTCTTATATCACTCTGTTTCAGTAGGCTGATAGTCTTCTTTCTTCAGTTACTCTCCATAGGAACTAGGTCAGGACTCTATCCATTGTGGACTCCAATGAATGGTTCCAGATGATTGACCATTTTAAATGAGCTTGGAAACATTTTAGAGGTACTGGGAAGATGATGACTAGGAATATAACATAGTATAGACTTACCTGAGTACAAACCCTTAAAATTTAACTTTTGGAAGCAGTCCTAAATGCTTAAAATGTGTAGTAAATAGGCTGGATAGAAGGAATGATTAAACTAAAAATCAAATCCTGATATTTTTTCATGTATAGCTGGTTAAAAAAAAAAGAAAAAAGCAAGTATGAAAAGGAAATTCCTGAAGTGTCTGCTCCTGGGTGGTTAGAGGGGAAGAGTGGAATGAAATTGCATGTTCTTGTACATTCAAAATAAATCTCACTACTCTATAGTGATATGAGGAAGTAAAAAGGTGCCTTTGCACTGAATCACAATGATAAGTAACTTAAACTCTCTAAACTTTCATCTCCCCACCCATAAAATGGGAGTGTTATCAATCAGGATTTTCATGAGGCTTCAATGAGATAAAGCCCACAATGTGACCATAAGTATGTCCCACAAAGTGTAAATTTTCAATAAATATGGCCATAATTATAGTATTAATGTACAGGGTAAACTTGCCAACATGCCTAGACTGTAGAGGTTTGCATTAACAATCTGTGTGCCACATAGAATTTAAATTCAATTCAAATGCAAAACTCCTATTCTGGTTATTAAAAGCATACTAAAATAAAATGATTTAAAGTTTTTATTCACTGTTAAAGCTAATTCTAAGGGCAATTCAAAGAAAGTTTGAAATATCTGAAGAATGACAGCATCGTATAGAGCACAGTGTAACAATCACAAGTAGAGATAGAAGCCGATACATATATATATGTCATGATTAATATCAATCTCAGCTAAGACCTATCAAAGCACAGCAAGGCAAATGCATCTTGTCTTCTCTTAATAGATTCTGTTTCCTATCATGTAACATAAGGGGGATTTTAAGATATTAAAAGTTAGCCTTTGAAGTTAAAAAGTAAACAAAAACAGAATCTACAAACTCAGACGATGTCAGAGCTAGAAGTTTTTAGACTTCCATTCGTTTCACCTTTCCTTCCATGTAAAATCCCCACCTGGAGAGCTGTCAGCCACACTAACAATCACAGGGACTCATTGCTTCCTAAGGTTTTCCATTCCAATTTCGCAATTCTAAGAATTAAAAAGTTCTTCATGCTTAATTGTGTTCCACATCCTATGACAATCTCTACCACCTGCTGGAAACAATGCAAGATTAATCTATTCTCTCTTCTACATAAAAGCACTTTAAATAAATAAAGATTGTTTTCTGGGTGGCCCAAAAATCTTTCTCCCACAAACCAAATATCCAAAATACCATCAGAGAGGTTTGGGTTTTATTTTAATTTCATGGAAGTTTTCTGATCACTCTCCTCTTGGCTTATCCACGAAGCACTTAATAAATACCACACTCTGGTGCGACCTGAGAAGCTTAGTTTAGGACAGAACTATCAGCTCCCTTGGACTTGACAATAACCTGCTATTAATGCAATGCAATAAGAAGTTAGAATGTTTAACATGCTCATCATGCCATTCCCTTGCAAGAGATTTATTTTGTATAAATAGTTCTCCCCACCTCTGTTCTTTGTTTCCTAACTTAAACAATTGAATTTGAATTTAATCATGATAAATGAAGTTGTCTCAGTTTTGGTTGTTTGTTCCAACTGGCCTAAATCATCTTGAATTTCGTATTTATTACGTGATCCTCAGTTCTCAGACATTTGCATACCTTTTTATTCCACATCCAAGTTATTGACCAGCTTGGTGAAAGGGACAGGGTCAAGTGTAGAGCTGTGAGGCTGGTCATTTCTATACCACACTCAAGAGTTAAATATTATGACCCACATCCTTTACTGACAGCTGTCCAATTTGTCAACAGAATATCAGTAAAAACTGTCAAATGTCTTGCTCAGATTAATAAAGATCTTGATTTTTTTCAACAATTATCTGATTTAGAAGTCTACTACTCTATCAAAAAAGAAATCAAGAATAACTTTTATGTCTGTCCTTTGGAACATGTTCTGAAATCTAATGTTTGCCCCTTTTCTACAAACTCACAAATCCTTTGTTATTAATTTACTCAGATCTTACCTAGAAATTAGTGTCAAATGTACAATTTGTCATATCCATAGCCCATTTTTCTCACCCTTATTTTTATAAATTGCAGAGTATGTTTCCCAAGGCTCATTTCCTCTTATCTACTCTTAAAGTTTGCCCTGCCTTTGGAGTGTAATTTATATGGTCTTGGCATTAGAAAGTATTGGAACTATCTGAGTATTTTCTTTTTTTTGGTGGGGTGGGGGCAGGTATCTTTTTAATGTAGTCTTTCCTGGAATAATATATAATATATAAATATATATTTTTAATATATCTATTAATATTATTTACATATTATATATTATATAAAATACAATATCTTCTTATTAACATTTATTTACTCCTCAGTTGGGCAAAAAAAATCTGATGAAAATTAAAAAGTTCTGTCTTATTCATGTTATTTGTTAGCATTATGCTGTATTTCCCAGGATGCTAATCCTGCTTTCATTTGATGTGACTATAGTTACATTATGATTTAGGAGGGGAAGAGAAGAGGCCAGGAAGAGTCTTTTTTCCAATACGAAAATTCTTACAGAATTTTAAATCTGTGGCACAATTCTTACACTTGTCTCTGACTCTTTTTAAAACTTTTAAGTATTTTTTCCTTTAAGAAAGAAAAAATAAAGAGTCCTTTATATTTTTGCATTTATTTATAATTATAAAAATGATATATACTTTTTGTAGAAATTCCTGAAGTAAAGAAAATTATATAAGAAAGCAAAAAATGTATTCACACCCTCACAACTCGGAAGTAAATATCACTAACATTTTGATCTATTTTTAGCTTTTTCTTTTACATCATTGACTCTACATACACACAAACATACACTCACATATACACATATATGCATAAAAATATATAGAGATATAGTTTCTATTTTTTTCCATCTAAAACTGTATCATATGATTTTCCTATATCAAGAGATTATTTGTTAATTTAAATGACATTATATTTAAATTAAATAAAGACATTTCCCTAATATTAAGCATCTAAATTTTTGCCAATTTGTACTAAAATAATGCTGCAGTGGAAATATTTATACAGTAATTATTTTTCTTATTTAAATTCTGCCAATGTTAAAATAGATATTCCTTAGCATGAATGCCACTTTTTAAATATTATATTGTAAGGATTTAATTTTCATTTGTCCTTTAGTTAGGAAGAGCATTTTTTAGAATGTTATTCCCATGGCTATATATGTGGGTGATAAATTTCTGAATTATTACTAATTTGATAACACAGAGTTTCTATTAACTTTATCATGAAAAATAGGCTGGCTGAACATAAAATTCTTGGATTATAATTCTTTCACTTCAATGTCACTAATTTTGGGCACATTCCATTAAAGTCTGATGATACTTAATTTGTTTTTTGTCATAGATATATCGGGAATTTTTATATATATATATTAATAAAGGATTATTTTCTTTTTATAACTATTGGCAAGAAATGGCATCTTTACATTCCACTCCACCAACTCCAGTCTATTTAGAACTATTTTTCAAATTCAGGATTTTTCCTTTAATTTTATCTTTGCTTGTTGCTTCTATCCCAGTGGTCCTTGATTATGCCTCAGGAAAATCCTTAATATTCATGTTCTCCATTTATGACATTTTCACCTGTTTGTTTTATCCCTCTTTGTTCTAACATATTGTAAGATGTGGTTTTCCTCCACATCCTTAATTTCATATATGTCATTTTTCATATATGAATATATATTATTGAGGAAAGTGGTGAAAAGTTGCCATCATTATCTGTTAACCAGACGAGATTTTAAATAAAATCTCTAGAAATATTTTAAAATCTGTTTATCAGTAGCATCTCTATTAAAAAAAATTAGTATCTTTGTTGATTTTGATTATTCACAATCATCTGGCCAGAAATGTAACTTGAAACTTCTTCTCTGTTCTTTCAACCATATATAAGTATACATGATCTGTCCCTGAAAGCACATTCTTCTGGATTCCAAGAGAGAAGTATCACATCTGTTACATGTCGTATATAACACCAACATCTAACATACTACTAGGCTTATAATACAGGCTCGAAACTCACTATTCACCTGACATATTTACTCCAAATAAAAAATAAGTAACTACTTTAATTCTATGACACTATTGAACTCTCTATGTTCAAGTCCTTCATTCCTTCAAATGTTCTGGTTTCTGATTTAACTAGATGCTAGAAGAGCTAAGAGTTCTAGAGAAAAAGGAACAGTCTTTGCCCTCAAGAAGATTACCGACCATAAGGTAAACAAGCAAGTTACCTAAAAACAGATAAGTGCTGGAGCAGACTGTATGGGATGTTAAGAGAAACCCGAAGATAGGGCATCTAAGAGAGCCTGGCAGAACACGGTTAGGAAAGGAAACTCTAGCTATAATCCTACATGGAGGCTCTAGGTTTAATATTCTTTTGAGTTATAAAAACATCGATGACACTTCCTTTTAGGTCTTTATCACACACACTTGAAAAATTCATAATCCTCTTTTGTTTGACAAAAAGAAAAGAAAAGAAACAAACAAACAAACAAACAAAGAAACAAAGAAAGAAAGGCAGAAGGGGAGGGGAGGGGAGGGAAGGGGAGAAGAGGGGAGGAGAGGAGAAAGAAACAGCTTATCTGTTCTCCCTATCATGACACAGGTCAAAATATATTTGTTTCCCCTCAGTGTCAAAAATAGTATTTTACCACATTATAAGAGGTTGTTATCTGCTCGAAAAATACAATATGTATTAAGGCAAGAGAACTATCATTCAAGTGATCCTTGTTTTGGTCTGTACAGGATTCATAGCTGAATTTAGGAAAACGTTTTTTCCCCCAAGTAATTGTGATATCCATCTAATTCCAGCTGAAATAAACATCTTGTTCTGCTTACTCACATACCTATGCAAGCAAATGTAAGTTCCCCAAGATAAAGTGCACTGGCTGAAATGGTAAGAAAGAAACAGGGAAAGTAATTATTCAAAAAAAGGGGAAAAAAAGCATGGGTTTGCTTATTAGTTTTTTTTTTGTATTGAGCCATGTTTTGAGTTGAGGAGTTTGTGTAAGTGCACATCTTCTGCCTGCTTGGAAAGAAATCAGGAACAAACATACAGCTTATGGAAGTACAGGCACATGAAACTTTCTTTTAATCAATTACTACAGATTTCAATGGCAGCCTTACAGATCCTCTTCCACACATGTGAAATGATAAGAAATTAACTTGCTTTTTGGCACAAGAAAGTCAGTAAAGATGAGAACCTCCCATTATCAATAACATGTATTTTTTGCTGGCCACTTTCTGAACTCCCTTCTTACCTTTTTGGAATTCCTCACTTATAAATCTTAGTGGGAAACAGTTTCAACTATAGAAGCTGCTAAAGATTTACTTTCCTAGCTCTCTTTGCAACTAGGGGGAAGCCCAGGGACCTACATATTATCAAATGAATGCACATGTCAAAGGCAATGAGTCTAGAGTAGATCATAGGCAACATCCAGTGCCAGTGGTGGTGGCAGTTCGGGATGGTGCACTGATACTCAGTGGAGACAGCCAAGGTATTCTCAGCAGACTGATTTGATGGTGACATTTGGTTTGGGGCTATCTAGCTTCCATTTACTTCTATCTATTTTGATAATCTGGCTTTCCATCCTTCTAGGCAATGCAGTGAGCTATCTAATGTAGTACTAATAAGTTCCTTGTCTACTTAAAATATACACAAATAATTTTTGTTGCTTGCTACTAAGAGCCACACTAATAGAATGGTCTTACCAATGAGTCTTCTCCTGATACTAATGTCCAGAGTTCTAGTATTGCATCCAATCAACTCTATGGCAATTCGCCTTTTTACAGTGAAGTGCTTGAGGACAGGCATAACTTTGTTGTTGTTGTTCTTCTTCTTCTTTCCTACCCATAACTTCAGTCCATAACATAGTTCTTAATATATAGTGAGCACTTCAAAATGTATGTGGAAGGGAATGGTGTCATTAAAATTCTTTCTCATTGTTTTCCAGATAGGTAATTCACCTCAGTCTTTTAAAATAGGAAGACCATATACTCTTTCATGTCTCTTACAGTCTGGGAGAGAGTTTGTTATTTGCTTATGAGTTTGTCTTCTCTAACAGGCTTTGGTGCAAGGACTGAATCTTGGTTACATTTGGATCTAATATCTGATGAATAAATTATTGATGAATGTGAACAGAACTAATGAATGGTAGAGCTATTTAGACTAGAAATCATGTCCACTAACTCTTGCCCTGGCCACTATCCACACTCTATCTCAACTTTGCTCTACTGGCAATCTTCATAAAAAACATTATTCCAGTTCCCCAAGGTAACGAAAGAGGCCCCAGGTTACTAAGGGAGCTTAGGATTTCTGACCATAGACAAATTGGTTGAAATTACAGATTCTATATCAAAATAATTATCATTAGCCATATAATATTATCTAGTATTTTCTAATGTGTATTATTGCCTCAGCTGATTTTCTCAGCAAACTTGAGGAAGAAAGTAAATGCTTTTAGCAACGTAACTTACATATTGAAACACCCACTACGAATTACTCCCCCTGAACCATCCTCTTAGATTGTCATCCTTTCAGGCAACCAAGACACTAAAATTGTGCCACAGTCATTATAAGAAAGATTTTTTTTTT
The DNA here is from genome assembly GCA_028627145.1 of Eidolon dupreanum. Lineage (NCBI taxonomy): Eukaryota > Metazoa > Chordata > Mammalia > Chiroptera > Pteropodidae > Eidolon > Eidolon dupreanum. Next base: position 137,301,830 of record CM053507.1, on the reverse strand, counting down.
TTTTACTTCTATCTCCCTCTTGAATTAATGGTCTCTGCCTAGCTCTCTCGAATATTTATCCAACCTATCCACAGTGTGGCATAACACAAGGAAAGCTAGTTTTGCAGCTAAAAGTACCCAATTTACTACCTGTGCGTCCCTGGGCAAGTCACTGAACTTCACTTTCTCTCAGTTTTCCCTCCCAAAAAGGTGAGTGTGCTATCTTGTAGGAATCTGTTAGGCTGTTAAGTGAGAGATTTTATACAATAATATATAAAGCACTTAGCAAGTGGTCACAGAAGTAAATGGTGGCTATTATTATCATGGTTGTTGTCAGGCATTATGTTTAGTATAATAACTTTATCCAAATTATTTTATTGACTACGTACAATAGCTTTTATGTAAGGCACTATTCTTATTCCCATTCTACTGATGGGAAAATTGAAGCTCAGAAATGTAAGTAACCTGTTCCAAATCTCTCAATTAGTTCAGAATTCAAACTTAAATTTCTAACTCCCAAGACCACCCACTTCGCAAGCACATGCCACTTCCTTTCCCATTACATGCCTCCCGCCTTCTCTCTGTGCTTTCATTTCCCGCAGATGGATGGATCCACTGCACCACAGATAATGAAGTTGCCTTCCAGCCTGTCACTTCATTACTCATAGAGCTGAATCATAGCCCTGAACTGTACCTCATCTTCCCCATCAGCCCACACCGTCCTGACCTCACACCGAGCACAAATGCAGTCTCCTTTGGCCCTGTGAAGACTATGACAGAACCTTCCAGTTTATTTATCAGAAGAGCCTTAAGCTTTTAATAAATGACCATTTCAGAAATACAATTTCAGAGATCTCTTGGCAGGCTATAATTAGAGATGGTATTGTCACTAGTGGCAATGGAAAGCTTTCTGTATTGTTTTTCTGTCTGCTTACGTTCCCTTCAGGTACCATATAAAAGTGGTAAAAAATAGCTTGGCCATGCCGAGATCTCCTGAAGGGTAAGCCATTTCTTTGTCACTCCCTGCTACAAGGTTGAGGCCATCCTTAAAACGGAAATGTCTACTGTAATGACTCACCGGTGGCTTCCTAATGGCTTGTTTTATTTTTAAATGTCTCATTTTCCCTGATAAATCATTGTAGCATTGCATCAATTGTGTGTCACTAGTCTAAAAACACAGCTTCGCTGCTGATATTTCCAGAAACAACCCTAACCCACACGCGGTGCTTGTTCTTTATTCTGCATCCTGGATTAGGTGACTTGCCTCCAGACTCCAAGCTCCTTAAGGAAAGGAACTTTTTGTTATTTATTCAAGCAATTCATTCTATGAGAAAGCTCTGTGTACCTTGAGAGTAGCACATAAATAAAGCTACTGGAAAGCCAATCGAAAGGAGGCATGAAAAATGTAATGCTTTGAGAAATGAAAGACAATTGCTTAATGAATCTGAACACCACATTAATTTTAAATAAAAAAATAAAAGTGTATTTTTAAACTCTGATAATTTACTCCAGGAGACACATTGTTTTCTTTAGTATAAATGGTTGAAAGTCTTTTCATCAATGAAAGAAATTATATGTAAAATAATAACTTGTATAAAAAGAATGTCTTCAAATTAGAGTCTCTCAGGTTTTAGACTGAAATAGTGTAGAGCTAATAATGTTCTTTATATGATGATGGGGGAAGCAATATGTAAAACATTACCTATTAATTTTTAAATTAATTTAAAAGTTGTGTCTTATTTCCCTATGACCAATCTATTTAGAAAAAAATGTAAATAAAATTTCCCAGGTTTAAAGAACCTTGTGCTAGCTGTGAGACAAAAAGAAATAGGGAGTGTGCGTGTGTGTGTGTGTGTGTGTGTGTGTACACATGCATGCCCTGGAGCTGTATTCCCCTTCTATTAGTCAGGAGAGGTTGTGCTACAGTAATGAACCAGAACCCCAATCTCTATGACTTAATACATATTATTTACTCAAAGTTTTCTGTGGTCCCGCTGGCTCTCCAAGGTAGTACCCTTCTAAGTGTTGACTCAGAGTTCAGCTTACTTTCATCTTATCACTGTGTCATCTGGAACACATGGCTTCCAGGGTTGCCAAGGCAGAGAAAGAGAAAACTGGAAAATACCACAAGGGATTTTTGCTGCTGTTATAGACTGAACTGTGTCCCCCCAAAATTCATATGTTGAATCCCACTGAATGTGACTCTACTGGGAGATAGGAACTTTATGGAGGGAATTAGTATTAAATAAGTTCATAAAAGGAGGGGCTCCTAATCTGGTAGGGATGGTGCCCTTATAAGACAAAAAAGACACCAGAGCTTGCACACTCTCTTCCCATGCACACATGTGGGAAAGGCCACATGAGGACACAACAAGCAAGTAGTAGTCTACAAGCCAGGAAGAGAGCTTTCACCAGAAACTAAATTTGCCAGCACCTTTTACCACAACTGTGAGAAAATTAGTGTCTATTGTTTAAGTCATCCAGTCTGTAATAATTTGTTATGGCAGCCAGAGCAGACTAATAATACGACTGCCTTAGCTCAAATGTGACGTACATCATATCTGACCACAGACCATTGGTGAAAACTAGTCAAACAGCTCTGCCTAACTGCATGGAGGCTAGAAAGATTTTTTCTCATATTTCTTAAAAGGAAAAGAAAAATAGGTATTAGTGAACACTAGTAATGGCTACCACATCTCCATACACACACACACACACACACACACACACACACACACACACACACTCACACACATGCATCACATAAAAGCTAAATAAGCTCTGAGCTAGGGAAGAAGATAGAATTTCAAGGAAGGAAGGAAGGAAGGAAGGAAGGAAGGACCGACCAGTAAAGAATTATTATTACTTCTATTCCTCTTGGATTTAGACCCATGTGACAGAGAGTATATGAAGTGATTCCTCTTGAAACTGTAGGTAATTCTGAGAATAGATAACTTAATTAGCTTTCATTCTGGAGATTTCTGAAAGCAGGAAGTTTCCCAAAGTACCATGTATTTTCAGCATACAAAGAAGTCACAGTGTGGCTGGCATATTGGGGAGGTTGGATGCAGCTACCATCTCTATCTAATACTTGGTTCCCAGTGGCTTAAAGAAGTTTTGGTAAAATATTTAAGTAGAAGATTCAAAAAATGCTATAATATCCCAAGATTTGACATAAAGATAAGCTCAGAGGGTAGATTCATCTGGTGGCCTGGAAGTTTCACTGGAGAGGGGAACAGAGCATCTTTAAGAAGCTCCCTAATGTTTTACTCTGTAAGATAGAGTTAACAGTAGGAGATGCTGACACAGAACTGGGATTTATAGCTTCAATAAGGACAATGGGATTGCACAATATCAGAGGCCATGTGGTATTACTTAACGGACAGAGGAAAGATGGATGGAATTACTGTGAGGGAAAGCAAAGCCAAAGTGGCAATCAGGGTGTCTTGACCTGCAAAGATCTGTGACTACAGCTAATAGACCATGGTATATTCCTGGGAACAGAATAGATGTCTAGTAGTCTGTGGCATGTCAGGATATCCTTTCTTAAGTAAAGAACGAGTTGTCGCACCTTGTACCCCATTGTTCTTAAAAAAGATGTACAGCATTTAGTGAGTCCCTCTGAATTTTAGAGGCAGCTTATACCACACTTGGGAATATTGCTCAGAGCCATTAATCAAGTGACTCAGAAAGGTGCCAGTTTTCAGTGATGTTCAGAATAAGAGAAGATTCTGAGGCAGTTCCAGGATGCAGCACAAGCTATCGTGCCATTCGGCCATATGACCCAACAGATGTAACAGTGTTAAAGGTATTCACATCGAATAAGAATGCAGTTTACCATCCCGGACAAGCTTCAATAGAAGAGTCAAGTGAAAATCCCTTAGATTCTAGAATAAGGCCATGTCTATTGTAGGAGAAAACTAGTCACCATTTGAAAAACAGGTTTTGGAGTATTAAGGAGCCCTAGTAGAATTTTAAGAGCCTGACCACAGAACACCAAGTAATTATGTGTCTGGAACTATCCATTAGGAACTGATATTATTAGATCCATCAAATCATAATGTTGGATGGCTGCAGCAGCAATCTGTCATAGGGTGGAAATGGTGTATTCGGGATCAGACACAAACAAGTCTTGAAGGCATACATAACTGACATAAAGAAGTGGCCCAGACTTCTGGAGCTCCTGCCTCTACCTCAGATATACTGATATATCTCTCTCAACTCATATCTTATAGCCTCAGGGGGACATAGGTCCTATGATCAACTGCCAAGGAGAAAAACATTTAGGCCTAGTTCTCTGATGGATACACTCTATATGTTGGTGCTAGCTGAAAATGCTGCCACAATGAAGCCCCAGCCACAGCTGGCCTTGAGGGAAAGTGATAAAGGGAAATCTTCCCAGTGGGAAAAAATGAGGACAGGACATGTGGTCGTTTGCTCTGTATGGAAAAAAAAAATAACCTGACTTGAAATATAGAATAAGATCAAATTCTGAGCATTGCCAAATGGCATATACTGGTCAGCTGCCTGAAAGAGATTATATCAGAAGATCGGAAACAAAAAAAATGTGGGGAAGAGGCATATGGATAAACCTATTGCAGAGGATACAAAGCATGTTCATATTTGTGCTTCAAATTATAGCTCACCATAAAGTAACCATTGCTCCCAGAACTTGCACAAAGTGCCCTCGAGTTGCTATGGTGGCAAAAATGAAAGCTATGCATGGGTCAACAGCCACAGTAATAATATGGGGTACCTTTTACCAGGATCACTATTGAATGCTCAGGCTGCAAAGAACAGAGTCTGATGCTGAACTCTCAGTACAGCACATCTCCTGAGGAGACCAGCCAGCCACTTATTGGCAGATTGATTTATCAGATAACTTCTTTCTGGAATTTTCTTACTGAAATTGATGTCTACTCCAGATAAGGGATTGCCTTCCTGGCCTACAGTTCCTACAACACCACCATGCAAAGGCTTACAGAACACCTAATTTCCAGCATCATACCCTACCAGTCATCACCAACTAAAGGAACCTTTTTATGGCCATCAAGGTGCAATGATGGGCATTTGATCACTTGATCCACTGACCTTACCACACATCTGATCACTCAGAAGCAATCAGCCTAATGGCATAATGGAATGACTCAATGAAGTCTCAAGTGAGGTCCACCTCAAGGATAACGCCTTATGAGTTTGGGACACTATGCCCTGGGATGCTGTATTGAAGCAATGGCTGGTGTACATGGTGCTATATCCCTAAAAGCCAGAATCAATTGGCCAGAAAACCAAGGGTTACAAGATAGACAATAGTCACTGTGTTCAATTTCCAGTTTGGGGAATTTGTTCTTTTTGTCCATAAAATTTTAGGCTCTGCTGGATTGGATTCACTGAACCTGAACCTACAACCACCGCCTTGCCATTGTGGGCTCATGACAGTAGAACATCAGCAGGGAAAAGAGTTTTGATATTGGCAGTCATGACTGATCCTGTTATCATGAGGCTGTAGTGTTGCTGCTGCACAATGAGGGGCAGGAAGGAGTACCTATGGTACCTAGAAGAGTCTCTGGGGCATCACTTCATACTTCCATACTGAGTATTAACTGTAAATGAGGAACTGCAGAAATCACGGTTCAACAAAGGTAAAACAGATGAGAACTCATATGCCTCAGAGATAAAGTTCTTAGTTATATGTTCAGGTCAGTAACTTATCTGCACTGAAGAGCTGAAGGAAAGATGAGGAAAATCTGTAATGAGAGGTGGATAAAGGAGGTAAATATTAAAGTCCCAGAATGAGTCACAGAAGTAGTAGCTGAAGCTTGTTCAACTAGCCCTCATGTTTAAGTCTTTTGTTGATTTGGGGGGAGATCATACCTTTGGAGTTTCCGTGAATGATTAAAGAAAATGAAAGTCACAAGCAAATTGAAATGCTTCAATAGATGCACTGTATGGAACCGATTTTGCACCTTAATTCACATCTTCAGTCAAACCATTTATTCCAGCCCTTGATGCAACAAGAAACTTCTACCTGGAAGTATCTTCTCGCATTTTTGCGTAATTACACCTCACTTCAGCTGCACTACTGCCTCTCTGACTCTGTAGTGTGAAATGTCTACAGGAATTCACTTGGCACTCAAGCATGGAATTCATGAAAGTACAAGGGAAAGTACACTTTACAAAAAAACCATTGAGCAACAGGGTTGGAGAGCTGGTGGGTAGATAAATGCTCCTCTCTTCTATTTCTTTGTTAGACAATTCTGAAATACAGTCCACTTGAACTTTCAGAGATATGATAGAATCTAGCCATAGGAACCTATGCTGCTGATCAACTCAAGGATGCAACCTTCTAGATTGCTTCGTTAGTAATTTCTACCCAGCATTAAAGAAGCAGTAACACCAATTCTTCACAAACTCTTCTAAAAAGTATAAGAGGAGATAACATTTCTCAATTCATTCCGTGAGGCCAGTATTATCTTGATACCAAAGCCATTAAGACATCACAAGAAAACTTCAGACCAATATCTGTTGTGAATAGAGATACAAAAATACAATCAAATTAAATCTAGCAATACATTAAAAGGATTACAAACCATGACCAAGAAGGATTTATTTCAAGAATGTAAGGTTGGTATAACACCTAAAAATCAATCAATGTAATACACCATAAAATGGAAAAAAGGGAGAAAACCACATAATCATCCCAAAAGACACAGATTACACATGTAACAATATCCAAGATCCTTTCACAATAAAGAGATTAAACAAACGAGGAATAGAAGGCAACTTTCCCAACCCAATAAATGGCATCTGTGAAAAAACCTACAGCTAACATCAAACTTAATGATTAAAAATGAGAGCTTATCCCTTAAGACTAGGAACAGGACAAAGGATGTTCACTCTCCCCACTTCTATTCCAAATTGCACCAGAGGTGCTAGTGATAACAACCAGGGAAGAAAATGAAATAAACAATATCCAGATTAGAAAGAAAAAACGCAAAATTATTTCTAATTTGGATAATAGGAGCCTGTATATGGAATATTCTAAGCAACTCAGAAAACTATTAAAATTAATAAACTAGTTCAACAAATTTGCTTTTTACAAAAACACATGATTATAATTTCTAAATACTAGCAATGAACAATCTGAAAATTAAATCTTTAAAAATTCCATTTATAATAGCATCAAAAAGAATAAAATACTCAGGAATAAAATATTTTAATAAAAAGTGTTCATTTTATACTTTGGAAAGAATAAAATGTTGAAGAAATTAAAGAAAAGCTAAACAAATGGAAAGATATCCATGTTCATAGTTCAGAAAACTTAATTATTAAGATGGCAATACTCACTAAAGCAAACTATAGGATCAACACAATCCCTATCATAAATCACAGCTCACTTATACAAAAGAAACAGGTTGATTCTAAAATTTATATGAAAATTTAAGGGTCTCAGACTGGCCAAAACATTATTGAAGAAGACAAATAATGTTGGAAGACTCATACTGTCTTAGTCCATTCAGGCTGCTATAACATAATACTATGAACTGGGTGCTTATAAAACAACAGAAATTTCTCTCAGTTTTAGAGGCTCAAGAATCCAGGGTCAAGGTACCTGCAGATCTCATGTCTGGTCAAAGCCCACTTCCTGGTCTATAGATGGCCTTCTTTTCACTGTGTCCTCACATGATGAAAAGAAGGTGAGGAAGCTTTCTGGAATCTCTTACATTAATCAGATTTATGAGGATCCCACCTTCATGACCTAAGCAACTCTCAAAGGCTTCATGTCCAAATACCATCCCACTGAGCATTAGAACTTAACATACAAGTTTTGGAGAACAAAAATATTCATTCTATAGCACACACTATCTAATTTCAAAACTTACTACCAGATATAGTAATCGAGAAAATATATGTAGCACTGGCATAAGGATAGACATATACACTTCATGTGTATGGTCACTTGCTTCTTAACAAAGATAGGACAGTTCAATGGAAGAAAGAATAGTCTGTCAACAAATGGTTCTGGGACAAAAGGATACGTACATACAAAAGAATCAAGTTGCACCCCCTTCTTTACACACTAGACACAAAAATTAATTTAAAATGGATGAATTACCTAAGTGTAAGATTGAAAACTATAAAGCTCTTAGAAGAAAATGTAGGAGTATATCTTCATGACTTTGGAATAGGCAAAGCTTTTTTATATTTAACACCAAAAGCACAAATAACAGAAGAAAAAATAAATTGCCCTGCATCAAAACTGAAAATGGTTGTGCTTCAAAGGACACCACCAGGAAAATGAAAATATAATGTACAGAATGGAAGAAAAGATTTGCAAATCAAATATCTGATAAAGTCCTTGTATCGAGAATATATAAAGCACTCTTACCATTCAGCAATAAAAAGACAACTCAATTGAAAAATGGACAAAGGATCTGAATAGACATTTTCTCCAAAGATATACAGATAGCCAATCAGCATGCAAAAGATGTTCAACATCTTAGCCATAAAGAAAAGGCAAATCAAAACCACAATGTGATGCCACTTCCCACCCCCTACAATGACTCAGCTAAAATACACAGATTATAACAAGTGTTGTCAAGCATGCAGAGAAATTGCTAGTTGAAATGTAAAATGATGCAACTACTTTGGAAAACAGTCTGGTAGTTCCTCAAAAGGTTCACCATAGAGTTACCACATGATCCAGCAATCCCACTTCTAGGAATACGCCCAAGAAAACTGAAAACTTTTGTACACAAAAACTTGTACACTAATGTTGCTACCACCATTACTCATAATAGCCAAAAAGTAGAGACAACTCAAACGTCACCATCTGGTGAATTAATAAATAAATATGGTTTCTTCATACAAGGGACTGTTATTTGTCAATAAGGATATGATGTGCTGATACATGCTACCACGTGATGAACTGCGAAAACATGCTAAGTGAAAGAAGACAGTCTCATGTGATTCCATTTACATGAAATGTCCAGGATAGGTAAATCCACAAGGATTGGTGGTTATCAAAATCTAGGAAAAGGTTGGGAGGAAATGGGACATGACTGCTATTGGGTACATGGTTTCTTTAGGAGATAATGAAAATGTTCTAAAAATTGTGGTGATGGTTACACAACTCTGAATATACTAAAAACTGCTAATTGTACATTTTAAATGGGGGAATTTCATGGTATGCACATTATATTTCAATAAAGCTATTAACAAAAGAAAAAGACGTAAAAAAAGAATGGAGCCTTGCCTTGGCTTTCCCTCTATTCCTGTTTTTCTCTCCCAAGTCTCAATTCCATGGATCAACTTTCATAATAAGCTAGCTGCATGCAAGCCCTGATTCAGGCTCTTCTTTCTGGGGAGAATGCCAGATGAAGACGTGTTTGTGAATGACTAAATGAGTGAGTATGCTTCTCATTGGAGAAAAAGTCAAAAGGTAATAAGACTATCAACATCATTACCTAGAGAGAGCACAAGGTCCTTTACCTTCTGTAGTTTCTTGTATGGTATAAAAAACAAAACCCATACACATTCCTGTTTTCCTCGTAAAGACTTTAAGAATTAGGGCAAAACAACCATACTGATATTAATTTAGGATACACACACACACACAGGTACAGGAATGAATAAGAAGTACTTTTCCCTCCCTCATCTCTAAAAGCTTTGAATTCTGAGCCTGTACCTCTATTTTAAGGGTGCATAATTGTTTTTGTTACAAAGAGTAGTCAGACTTCAGACAATTACTGGCTACCAAAGCTTTGTGTGGGGGTAAAATAGACACAGAGAAAATATTCTGTGGGCAGAACTGGTCTGATTCTGGATCTACGTCATACTGGTTCCCTAAAGACAGAAATGCTCCTGCCTCCTGTACAGTCCAGAGCAAGGATCTGTAAACTTTTTCTTCCAAACAGTAGATATTTTTGGCTTTGTACACTATGAGGTCTCTGTCACAACTACTCATCTTTGCCCTTGTAGTGTGAAACCAGACTGTAAACAATAAGAAACTGAGTGAGTGTGGCTGTGTTCCAATAAAACTTTATTTATGGAAACTGCATTTCTTATCATTTTCATGTGTCATGAAACATCTTCTCATTTTGATTTTTTTTCAATCATTTAAAACTGCAAAATCATTCATAGTTTGTGGGCCATACAAAAACAGCAATGCAATAACTTTTAAGAGGTGAGTGCTATTGCCCTTAGTAGAACCACAAATTGGAGACTTAAAGAGTCCCATGCTAATGCTTGGCATAAAAAGAATAAAACCACTCACGTCAAATGGGCAATACAGTTGAGGACAATGGGCTTTTGAGTTAAAAACTATTGTATACCAAAACCTAGGACTACATCTGCTGATGCTGTGTGTGTGTGTGTGTGTGTGTGTGTGTGTGTGTGTGTGTACCAATGCAATAAACCCCAAATTTTTCTAGAACCCACAACGAAGGAAGAAACCCTCTAAAATGACTAGATTCTCTACTTCCGTTAAGACATATATTCAATTTCCTTAAAACATATTCAATTTCCTTAATTTTCTTTTTTTAATTTGAAGTTTATATCATCCAGTGTTAAGCAGAAATGTCATCTCTAATGCTGGGATTTCTATATGCCCTCAGAAGAAGGTGGATGGACTCAGTCCTGAAGGCTACACCCTGAGGAATGCTCACTAAAAGGTCAGGGAGGAGACAAGCATCTCGATCCAGAGATCGAAACTCTCAGCTCAAGAAGGTGTTTAATATCGATGTAAATTAACCTTTTTTTCTTCTTAGCTAAATCCGCTTATTGCCCGAGGAAAGCCAACATGTACCCTCTGAGACTTGAAGCATAGCCTAAAGCTGTCTACCATAAGGGCAAACTTCCTTTGAAATCTAGAGCTTTATCTTAGGAATCCATGTGCATTTGTATTCTACTCCATTATATCACTGCGTGTTTGTTTTAATATAAAAAAGCATGTTAAACAAATTACCATCAAGGAAAACTGGCACTCCTTGAAGAGGCATCATGTTTACCCTGTAGCTTTGAGGCTCCCAGGCAAACCCTCTCACTTCCCCAAGGGCACAGGTACTGCATTTGAGGAGCATAAAGCAGGACAGGCCCTGGATTTTCAAGATTTCACTCAGGTACGGAATACTAACTTTTTATGGACAAAGCATGATTGACATGGGCTTAGAAAAACTTTTTCCTATGTTATAGGGCAGCAGTCCCCAACCTTTCTGCCACCAGGGACCAGTGCTCCTATGAAAATCTAATGCCTGATGATCTGAAGTGGAGCTGAGGCGGTGAAATTAAGGCTGGGGAGCGGCTGCAAATACAGATGAAGCTTCATTCACTGGCCCTCTGCTCACCTCCTGCTTTGCGGCCTGGTTCCTAATAGGCCACAAACTAGTACCGGTACCAGTCCACAGCCTGGGCGTTGGGGACCCCTATTGTAGAGACTGGTTCTCAGTGTGACCTCTAGACCAGCTACATCACCATCGCCTGGGGACATGTTAGAAATGCAGTCTCAGCCTCACCACAGAGCTACTTGAATGGTAAAGTCTGAGGTAGGGCCCAGTAAACTATTTAATAAGCCCTTATGTGATTTTGGCCTCCATTCAAGCTTGGGAACTGATTCTACAGTGGAAGAAGTTTGAAAGAACCATAAAAACTGTGTTTAAATTCAATGTGAATGTGGCGAATTCCCCAATCTCTCTTTGCCTCCTTATCTCCATCTGTAAAATTAGGATTTCACCTTTTTTCTCAAGATGACATTGAGAATTAAATCAGATCTACTCAGACATCCAGAAAACACCAGGCATAGCACCTGATGATCAGAGGCCCCAGCTTTAATATTGGTTTTATCCTTTCCCAACTCAACCCAAATACTAAAATGGAGGTAACTGGAGGTAATGATCCATTTCCATGAGATACAACAGATGCAGCTGAAATTTTCCCCAGGAGACACTCTTACTATGCTCATTCCCCTATATACATTATTTCCATATTTTGGACTTATATTGCATGCAGAATTTTAAAATCAAGCAATTATCAGAAAATTATTTGAAAATAAATTACATGAAAAATATTTAGGCTAAAATGTACTGGTAACATAATCAATTTTCAACCAGCATATTTTTTCTTTGATTTTAAGAATTCCTTTGGGAGCATTCATTTATAAATTATCCAATTTAAAGGAGAAAAAAAATCTCTGAAATACCAGCTTCAAAGAATAGCAAATTGTAAAGGGCACCATTTCCTCCTACATCCCAAATTAGAGAAAAACAATCTTTAAAGTTTCCTTCTGGTTTCCCACAGAATCACAGATTACACCCACTTGTCTCTATTCCCACTCTTTTTTCCTCTTTTATTCAGTCAAACCATTCAAAATTCTTTGAATACCTTTCATAAGACAATCAATTCAGATCTGCAGAAAAAATAAATACACAGGAAAAAAACTCTTTAAAACATGCAAAGTAGTTTCATAAGTGTGTTTCCCTAGTTTTATTCTTTTTAATAAGAACACTTTGTATAGAAAGAAATCTGCACTACATACACGTAAACATGCATACACATATGGTCATACATACTGGCCCTCTCTCACAAACACATACACATGAATTCCACTTTCCACATAATAAACATTAAGAACACAGGCTCTCAAATATTGAATTTTCAATTATTTGGGAAGAAATTACATGGAAGTTTATGCATAAAAATTTAGCTCTGAAAATAATTGGAATATAATAACATAATTTGGGGGCTATGATTTGGGGTGGGAAATATTTTAGCTTAACTTAAGATAATAACTTATTTTCAAATATCTTCAGCATCACTACACCCTAGAATAGAAACGATTTATAAAGCATTGGTAAACTAATTCTGAGTCCTTCTCTCTTTTAGAGCAGGCCTGTAAGGGGTCTCCAGTAGGCAAAATCTTGCTGACCTGCTTCTTATTATAAACTATACAGAACTTTGATGGTGCATTTTTAAAAGTATTATCTTTTGTCCTCTGGTCACTAATTTACATAAGTATCTGCCTTAATCTATAAGGGTTTATGGTATTTCAGAAGCAAAGTAGATTTGTCTTATTATTTGACTGAGATTGAAAAGAGTAAACTTTCTAAATATGGAGCTTGGGATCTAATGGTGGTGAATAGCCTTCCAACAGCACTGTACACTATTAAAGAATAAATCAAAGGCCACAAGGGTTTAAGAAGAAAGAAGAGGATAAGGATGAAGAGCTGTTGAGTTATTACCTTGCCAGGCAAGAGAAAACACAGCAGAGAAAACATTCATGGAATGGTTGAGGAAGGAAGGCAGAAGAATTGAGTTTTTAAGTAATAGAAAGGTGACATAGTTCAGGTGGTTAGGCTAATTAAGGATGGCAAACTGCAATTCTGGATAAGATGGAATTAACCCATACATATGAACATGGTTGGCTAAAATAAATCCTTTGTTTCTCCTACAGAGTCTTCAGTTACATCCTGTGAAGGCAACATACTGGAGTCACTCAAAGTTATAGGTCCTTTAACTTCTTCAGTTGTGATAAATCACAGCATTCTCATATACTCATTCACACAACCTTACAGGGAAATAGTTCTTTTGAAATGTGGAGGTAGTATAGCAAGCCAGTTAAAATCTAGGGTCCGAAATCTGATTACTTGGGTATGAATCCTAGCTCTGCCACTTATTGGGCATTTGGTATCAGCAGATTGTATAATCTCTCTCAGTTTTAGTTTACTCACCCATGAAATGGGGATAATAAAAGTACTCCTTGATATGGTAGTTGTGAGGATTATATTAATTAATAAATGTTTAGCACTCAATAAAGATATTATTAGAAATAGCTTCCCTATTGGAATAGAGATGGTTGCTGATAGATAAACCTTGTCATTTTCTCTCTCTCCAGAGAGAAATTAAGATTCTAGGTTGAAAAAGGATACAAACATTCATTCAAAATTGATTCATTCATTCACTGATTTGCATTTGTAGAGTGCCCATCAGGTCCCAGGCCTGGCATATTCACAGTCTAATGGGAAACACAGACACACAGGTAATTAAGAGTTTGTATTAGAAGGAGAATAAATAAGATATAATGAGAAAGAGAAATGGTTTATTTCACAAAGGAATTGAGACTGTGAAGATAGGTAATTCTTTAGGATTTTGAGAGAAGGGAGCTCAGCTATAACTAAATAAGAGACACTCAGGTAAAAAGTTCTGGGAATGTTATATTCCTCGAGTTAGAATTCCTTCCCATTTAGCAAATATTTTTGAGAACTTCTTTTGGCTAGGAATTGCAGATACATGCATTTTTGCTCTAATGTTAAATATACTTTACTGCAAGACTTTGCATCCTGTAAGTGAAAAATAACAGATCTATGGGAAACATAGGATTCAGGCAGGTCAATCAAAACTTATGAAACTTTGGACTAAAACTTTAACACAGGCAATAATAATCTTAATAAAAAATATTAGCACAATTAAATCTCCACCACCATTTGAAGCTACCACCTTTTGCATGTTCTATGTCTTAGCATTTGCAATCCTCTTTGTAGCTCCTTCTCAGAGATATAGGTCCTTAAAGACATTTACTTTCAGTAGAGACCAGCTTCATCAAAAATTAAAACCACAACCTGAAGGGGATCAGATCATGCCACCCCAAAATATGCCACTTTGGAGTATTGACTATTTTGAGCAGAGGCACTTGAGAAACAGTGGACACACAAAAGGTTCTCTAATCTCCTGCCTTCTACCTGAAAGCAGGTCATAACATTTCCTGTAAGGAAGGTGCCCTCCCTGCACCAGCAAGAGGAAAACATTCTTATCGTCAAGGATGAGTTGATGTCAAGATGAATCTATACAAACAAATCTACTAAACTAATCCTTATCTTCCCTTAGGCTCCCCCTACATTTCCTAATAACTTTCCCACATTACCACTCTAGACCAAACTCCTTTTTCCTTTGTCTTGTCATGTCTCCACAATTTATCATTTTTTGTTAAAATGGCATATAAGCTCTCAGGACCACCCACTTCTTAAGGTCATTATTTCTTTTCTATAAAAGCTTTGATACCACATAAAAATATTAGCATCAAATAAAGTTGACATGATTTTCCCCTGTTAATCTGTATTTTGTCAATCTAATTCTCAGGCTTAGCCGTGGAAACTAAGAGGATGGAGGAAAAGTCTTTCATTCCCTACAGATCCAATGATACCCTTCTACACTGTGATTTTTTTTTAAAACACAGAGAAAAATATCTTTGAGACATCTTAGTCTGCACTTGTAGTCTTTTCTAATAACATAGTAGAAAGCTAACAGTTCTTGAAGCTGCTAAATCATCTATTTCCTACACAAACAAAGGCATAGTGGCAAAATTGTTTTTTTTTTTCTTAAGATATTTATATATTATTAAATTCTCTTCTTAATTGTAAGAAAGCTTACATCTGATCATTTCAAGACATTAACATGCTGGGCAAACTCAGTTGTGAATCAATACAATTGCTGGTTATTCTGCCATTGTCTCTTATTTACCAATCACATTAAGAAATATGTATTGCTTTGGAACAAATCCTATGACCAGGCATTATCTCAAACCTCAAATAATTCAGTTTAGTAGGAAAGGTAGTCACACAAAATCAAATTGTACTATCTTGCAATAACTGCTTTATTAGAGAGATAAAGAAGTGCTAGAAAAAAATCAAGGTAGATAGTGATTAAATTTCTGTATCTAATTTTAAAAGGTTTCTCAGGGTCATTTATAACTGAAGAAACACCCAAAGGATGAAGAAAAATGTTCCTAAGCAGAAGGGGCACCTGGGCATGCATCTCAAGAAGAGGCAACTGAAAATGCAAAAATGGAAAATCACTTCCCAGAGTACATGAAGAAGACAGCCACTCTCCTTATTTCTCAATAGATTTTTGATGTTTCATCCAGTTAAAAAAATTCTCGCCATGAGACAAGGAAATTTTAGTGTGGCCCACAGAGGAGTCAGGAAGATGTTGAGAACCCCACTGCAAGATGACAGAGGTGGTGAAAAAATGTTTTAAAAGGATTTTATTAGTATACTCTAGTTATTTGCTCTATGGTATCTAATGTAACCTTCCTTCATGATCCTTAAAACATGTACTTAATAGAAACTGAGATAATAGAGGACATTTAAAAAAGAGCTTTGGACTTCTGAGGACAATGAACTGGGTGATAGAATCAAATATATCTAAATTTTAAAGAACCAGAAAACTCCAGCTAGCAATGAGTTAAACCTATTATCTTTGTTTACCTTAACTTTTAATATCCTATGTGTTGTCTTCCCTACTGACAGCAATTTTATGTCCTTTGCACACACGTTGTCCTTTGAATGTATTCCTTAGGTGACCATTTGCTCAAAAGGGGCTAACAGGAATAATTTTATTCCCAACTGAAGACCTTTTACCTTCAGGTAATGGTAATAAGAAAGGAAGCTAGCAGCTAGTCAGCTTTGTGTCCCCATTCATCCTTACAGGAAAGGAACTTGAAGCTCAAAGTTATGGCTGTTTCATCTTTCTATATTCAACACTTAGCCCATTGTCTAGTTTATAGTAGGCACTCAGATCCTCGAAAGGAAAAAGAAAAAAAGGAAGGAAGATTGGAAGGAAGGAAGGAAGGAAGGAAGGAAGGAAGGAAGGAAGGAAGGAAGGAAGGGAGGGAAAATTGAAAAATAAGACTATAAGGACATTCTAAGAAAATTATGGGGACCAAAAGTAAACCTATTTGGGAGTAACTTCTGTCTTTGTCAATGGTGTGAACTTGCCTGTCCCATTTATCTCTTAATTGTTAGGAAGACTTTAATATTTGGTAGTGTCAGTTGCTTCAAGAAACCTGTAGCCCGAGGTGGCTCTTAGGGGCCAGGAACCAGAGCTGTAGAAAGATCTTTGTCTGGCAGTACAAGGTATGGCTGGGCAAAGGGGAAGACAGAGAAGAGATTACTTCAGCACAGGGCTCCTTGGACTGTATAATGTAGAATCCCAAAGCTCAAAGAAGTGTTAATAATAATAGGAATGTTAAAAGAATGGGCAGGTGATACTAGGGAGGTATAGAAAAGCAAAGGGGAGGATAAGTGAAAAAAATATACTAGAGCTGTGAGTGAAAGCAGAGAATTTTACTGAAGTATAACATATAAACTGTACATGAGTGTCTAGTTTGACAAATTTTTAACAACCAAACACACGAAATAACTAGCATCCAAATCAAGAAACAAGAATCTCCTTCTTGCCTCTTTCCAACTATTACCCTCCCAAAACATGACTTCTAATATTAGAGATTAGTTTTTCCTATTTCTGTACTTTGAATACACTGAATCATAGAATATGTATTCTTTGGGGGACTGGTTTCTTTCATTTGATATTATACTTGTGAGATTTATCCATGTTTCTGCCTAGAGTTGTAAATCATTGATTTGCATTATCATAAAATATTTGTGTGGGAATCTAGATAGAATCCAGTTTGGGGTTATTATGGATATTACTACTATGAACATTTTAAAGGAAGCCTTTTGTGAAAATATGTGTGCATTTCTGTTGGGTATACACTTATGAGTGGATTTGTTGGGTCATGGTATATGCTTATGTCTAGTTTTAATAAATATTGCCAAAGAGTTTTCCCATGGTGAAAAATCAATTTATATTCTCATCAACAACTGACTGAAATTTCCTGTTGCTCTGTATTCTCCTCAATACACAATAGTTACTGTCTTTTTATTTTAGATGTTCTGGTAGTTATGTAGTAATATCTCATTGTAGTTTTAATTTCTTTTCTTTTGGTGCCTAATGAATTTAAGCACATTTTCATGGGCTCATTAGCCACTGGAATATCCTCTTTTGTGAAGTGACTGTTCAAATCTTTTGCTCATTTTTTTCTATTGAACTGTCTTTTTCTCCTTGATTTGTATAAGTTATGTATATCCTCTAAAAATGAGTCATTTGTCATGTATATATAATATATAACATTTGAAATATATCTTCTCCCACTGTTTTGGTTATTTATGTAAATTTTTAATTTAAACTAGACTAGAACTGTCTAGTTTAATGCCAAAAAATAACACTGCCCTTTAATGTTAAAAGCAATAAAAAGAGAACCTCTAATTAAAAGACAAAAGAGGGAGAGATGATGGAATAGTTCAGAGAACAGCAATGAGAAAGAAAACTGTTTGCTGTTTTTTCTCACCATCAGGTTCAATTAACATACATACATGTCTTCATAAAACACCTTCATTTTACAGACAACAGAACCAAAAGTCAATGGACTCTTAAAGGTACCCACAAATATACATCATGTATAGGTAACATCTCCAAATAAGCCTGCCTACTAAATTGTTTGCCAGATTTCGAACCCAAGCCACATGTCACCAAAGCCCAATGCTGCTAACTATAACGTTTAACTACCCTGCCTGGTTTCTTATGTGTGACTGTAAAAGGAATGAATGACACCTTAGCTCACTCCATTGGAAAGTTGTGAATGCTTAGGTTAATTTATGACTTTGCTGTGCCAGAGCGGGAAAGCATTATTTCTCCAACTATATTTCTGAAGAGACAGCTGTCCAGTGATCTTCAAGTGACCTTCTTAGCAGCTAGCTCACTACTAGGTTTTTGATGAATGCTTTCTGGATGAAGAGACAAATAAAGGGATAAATAAATGCCTGCATGCAAAGGGAAAACCTGAATTTTAATGTTGGCTTTCTGCTAAAGATACCACAAGTGATGAAATAGCCTTCTCAGTGTCCTCAGGTATTTTGAAAATAATTCAGGTTTCAGATGTCCACGAAGACTACATCAGTTGAATTATTAGCCACTTCTGAGACTAACCTCTGTGCTGACAAAAACTAGAGAATGAAACAGCTGCAACAATAAAATATGCCATGGGTATTGGCATGTGTGGTGCCAGGGAAACAGAGCTGGAAATTTTAAGAGCTGGGAGGAGATACAGCAAGAAGCTAGCTTTCGTTCTCTTGACTTCGTCAAAGGAAAGGAATGAAAATACCAGCAAAATAGGCCTTGCAAGGAATAGTTACACCTAATTGAGCTCGTCTCAACAAATGTCACACATGTATATTTTGATGTATGAGCTCTAGAGCTTTTCTTTAGAACAATTTATACAACCAGAACCCCAGTACATCAAAAGCTAATGAAACAGCACTGTTGTGCTGAGAAGTGCTGGAGTCCGGCCTGGCTAGAGAAATGGCTGCCATTGCAGGCCAATCAAGCTGCAAGTGAAACAGCCATTTGGATAACTGAGGAGGCCATGAAAAAATTAGAAAGATCCCTGGGAGGCAGGACACTCCAGTTTCATCTCCATTTTAACCACTTACTTGCTCTATCACCTAGGAAAAGTCATTCACTTGCTCTCTATCCCAGTTTTGCCAGCCATAAAATGGAGATGGTAATATCTTCCCTTTTTATCTCACAAGTCAAGTAAAATTACCTAATGTTAATAACAGCCTGTAGGTCATAGGTCTCTAATTTCTCAATAGAATTCCAAAATATAAAAAGCTGGGGAAACAAAGTTTTTCATAAGTCTTTTGGCAGCAAAACTTCATCTGACATAAATAGATTTTGTGGTAAAACGTGACCTGAACTAATTTGAAGATTTTATTTATTTAGTCCCCTTTGGAGAATATTCATAATTTTCACTGAAGAAATGCAAATGGAACTAAGGATGCTCTGAAGACATGTTTAGGACTGTTATAAAGTATGTGAATATATATGTTGTTTTGACTTTCTAAAAATCAAAAATAATCTAAATATTAAAGCACATCTGGTCAATGAGATTACTGGCTTACATTAAAACAAACACCATTACAAATAAAACAAAAACAAATGCCTAGATTTTTCTTTATCATGGTCTAAATTGCTTAATCTTCTACTTAAGTTTTCTCTGCATAAGCATAAGCCTATATCTTATTCTTAAACAGGTCACCGGCAGGGTCATTTTTCCATGAAAAATGATAGACATTATCCCAGGCTTATGACCTTTCTAAGATTCTATAACAATATAAGAACTTTAAAAAAAATGCTATTAGCTTCAAAACATGTAAAGAAACTAAAAAACAAAATCAACAAAATCTAGACCACAAAAATCTATAAAACTGAAAATCAGCTACTTTGTCAGTAGCTGAATTTAGTATTCATAAAATATCACATTTAAAAACAATTTCTAGATCCAGTTTTTATCACTTTGCAAGAATTCTCATGTATGCACAATAATTGTTAAGAAATGATAGCCCCTCATAAATTATATTTGTTCTTGTAGTCAAATGATTTCAAAAGTAATAAAAATTCTTCCAAACATTTTTAGAAAAATAATATTTAGTATAAGGTGTAAATATAGTTTAATACCTTTTTATATAAATTAGATCTTATAATAATCATAATGTTCAGCTTAGCCATGGAGAGAAATACCATCTCTGTCAATATAAGCTCTAAGAAGAAGAATAAATATTGAGGTTGACAGTTTTTCCCTAGGTATTCTGAGCATCAAGGAAATTTCCTTAACAGCTTAGAGTTTTCTGATTCCTATCTCAGTTACAGAGATAAACATCACTGATCAAACATTCACTAGTCTGGAGACAGACTTTGGAAAGTGGCCAGACCTAATATGACTTTCATACTAAGCATCCAGTTATCCTGACCTGTAGATCAAAAGAATTCTTCACTTGGATTAATAAATTGATTCCAACATAAACTTGAATGATAGCAAATGAATGCTAGTCTAAATCTCAGACTGTCTACACAGAGTGTTAGTTCTATGGGTATGAGCAACAGTTCAGACCACAACATGTAAGCACAGAAGTGTGATTCCATTGCCAAGTTGTGGAAATGACTTAGCTACTATCATAGCATGCTTTGCATAGAAAACTAAAATTCTAGATTTTTGTTGACTGCTTTATAACTTAATACTGTTATATTATTTAATACTCATAATACTCTATGAGTTAGCTATAATCATTTCCTCCATTTTATAGATAAGAAAACAAGCCTTGAGAGATTTAGTGGTGTTCCCAAGATCAAGCTAGTGACGTGGCTGGAATACAAACCTAGAGTGTCTCTGGAGTCGAAGTTCTTAACCATTATTGCGGTGAGAATTCCCATTCTCTCCCATTCAGAATGACAAGACAATTACTTTCATCATTTTTTCCCCCAGAGTGAAAAAATTTTGTGCACACACACACACACACACACATCTTATAAAAGATAAAGATATCTTTACCTTATAAAACCATATCTCACTATGGAACTGAAGACTTTTTTGACGAATTATATCATTCTGAAGCCAAATCTTATATCTTATTACCCAAATTCCAAAGAGGCATGCTTGGAGATTCTGCAGCAATAAAAAGATAAATAGTTCTATCAGGTTCCACTAAGAAGGCAGCAGTAGTGACACAGGAGAGACTATGGCACAGTACAGCATCGAAGCCAAAGAAGCCATTATTACTTCTCTAGGCAGCAATCAGCAACCAGAGGAAAAAGACACCAAGCCCGTCTCAACTGAAGCACAAATTGCTAAGAATAACTGCCTGGCCTTCACTGTCTTTATTTTCTAGTTTTCCCCACACCTAATGTCACTAAGGGAGGCTTCTGTACCACAAACACTCACACCTAATTTGCCTGTTGAGTAGATTCATAGTGAAGACTCCTGGTTTCCCTAACATTCCATTTTTCACAGTCCCCCGAAAAATCAAGATGTCTCTTTTTTATTCCACTGAAGACCTTCTTAAGTCTTAAGTGCACAGACTGTCTTAAGAAACATCGCTGACCACCGATGCAGCCATGTTTTCCTTAAGGTGGAAAGGAGAAAGTCACTGTGTTCTGAGTGAGAGTATATCATAGCCAATATCAAAGTGTCAACATTAGATGAATACGGCAATCTCTTCTTGTTCAACTTGTGACTTCTTCCCACGGCAAAATATTTATTCATAAATTTTTAATATCAAGTGGCCACTAATACCCACTAATGTTCCAATAAATTGTCCCATTCACTGCTCATCCAGTAACAAATGCTTTTGAATCTCCATTTGTGGTGACATGAACAAAAATAATATAGAAAAAATATAAAAGTCTCAGTAGTGCTGAGCTTCATTTTTCATTTCAATATTAATGATGCATCTTAATAAATGTACAGAAAACCCACTATTTACAATAGCACAAAGAATCAAGAAGAAACCTAATTTTATTCCTTAAACAAAGTAAGTAAATATTTGGCTGCTAAGATAAAATAGCTCTATCAGTGACTTCTCTCTTCCATCAGCATCTATCTTCAAAGAACTCAAAGGAGTTTTAGTCCAATTGAGTTATTTTAACTGGATAAATACAATGTTTATATTGAAGTTTGTAGAGACCTGCCTTAACAGAGGTTAAGTTCCATAGATAGTATGTAAGGCAAAATTGAATACCATCAAAACAATACTTGAATATCCCTTGAGAAAGCATCATATTGTATATTAATACATATTTCTCAATGCATTCAACATCTCTTTTCCTCAAAAGATGACACAGGTCTCTGATACTTTTGGCTTCCATTTGCTTTACATTTATGAATCATTTTATACAAAAATCATGCATTACTGAACAGTGAAATCACACATAGGACAGCAAAATAGTCACTTTATGAGAGGCTTATGGTAACAAAGATATTTTGGGCAACAAGAGATATATCAACTCTTCTCATCAGGGTTTATGTTTATTAAAGAGATAGTGGAATCGCTGACACTATTGAAATTGTTTTCTTCCCCCTTCCTCTTTATTTTTCCCATCTTTTTTTCTGATACACCCACTAGGATTGCTCATTTTACAGTTGAAATAAATCTTGCCATTACTTTAAGGAAATGGTTATCATATAACAATCTCAGTTTCACCTCTCTTTCTTTTTAACAGTGTAATACCCTTGAGGTTCATCTATGTTGTTGCAAATGACAGGATTTCCTTCATTTTTAATGGCTGAATATTATTCCATTGTGTGTGTGTGTGTGTGTGATCACATTTTTTTAATCTATCTGTACACTTAGATCGTTTCCTTTCTTGGCTATTGTAAGCTATACTGCAATTAATGTGGGAGTGCAGTATTTTCAAGAAAGTGATTTTATTTCCTGTGGATAAATACCTAGAAGTGGAATTGCTGGACCATATGATAGTTCTAATTTTTTAAGGAACCTCCATACTGTTTGCCATATGGCTGCACCAATTTACATTTCCACCAATGGTGCACAAGGGTTCTCTTTTCTTGGTTCCACTTCTTTAAGCAGATAAAAGTTGGTTATATAAAATTTTCAGTAATACTAGAGGCCATCAAAAAGATGGAAGTTAACTCCATAGAATAAAAATTATTGGCAACAGAGAAAACACAAGAGTTAATGATTGTGCATGCTTTTTCCCCCCTAAAAGTCTGTGTTCCAATTGACTCCAAATATTCCTTGAGGAAACCAGCTCAGGCTTAAGCCACAATGCAACGGGTGAGATAGAGAAATGAGTTTAAGAGTATATAGTAAAACTAAGCTAGATCAAGAGGTTAGCCCAAGAGATCCACAAAGTTCAAGCCCAGGCACGTTTTGGTGAGTACAGTAATTAGGGAGAGGGGATGTGGACAGGGAGAAAATACACCTAACATAATGCACATGTCAGAGAGAAGATGAAGGTAAATTACAAAAATGTGAAAAGAGCAAAAGTGCATCTTGGTTCCTGGTCATCTATTCATAAATGACTAAATTCCATTCCTTGAAATCCTAAACTAGGGTGAGAATTCTGCCAAGAGTTAGCTAGGCCATGAGGACTAAGAGTCGTAACAGCAAAAGGGTTATGATCATTTGCTTTGAAATCAAGCAAATTTGTGTTGGATTTCTGGCTCTGCCACTCATCATTATAGTTAGTACTCACTAGATGGTAACTATAAACAGATAGGCTTCAGACCCACAGAATAGGATTGAGCAATAAATTAACCATGCAGACCACAACAGAGGGTTTACCATAGGAATGCAGTTTTGAAAATGGTCAATATGGAGAACTAGGTGGAGAGTGAAGTGGTCCATGGATATGCTTGCTACCTTTGCTGTCACATAGGGGCCTATGTTTAGAAGGGTCTCGCACTTGGTTTAATGCCTTACTGTGACCATCTTGAAATTCTCAATAATATTTTACAATTTGTACTTGACCTCAGAAATTATGTAGTTGGTCTTGAGTAAACCATTATAGATGTCAAAGACATTTCAGACATTGCAGGTATTGCAAGCATCCATGGATGTTGGGATAAGATATCACTAATTATGGTTGGTTTAGACTCGTCTGGGCCTTATAAGGCAAGACAAAGAGTCCATATCCAGAGAATGTAAGAAAGCCAAAACAGGACAAACTAGACAAGGGAAGAACAAGTATACTTGTTTAATAATAAGGGTGACCATATAATTTGTTAACCAAATCAGGATACTTTTGAGAATGAAAGGGAGTGCTATTAATAATTACCCTAAGACAACAGATGTAAACTGTGACTCTCCTGGCCAGATAGGAAGAATTGGTACCATATAAGGAAGTCATTCTAACAAACTACTCCACAGTTATTCCTACAGAGCAAAATTAGAAATACAGAAAATATCATCATGACCACAAAACACATGTGTTCACAGAACATTTGGATCTATTTTTGGAGGTGAAGGAAAGGGTAATTATTATCTTATCTTTTAAAGGATGATCAAAACAGAATAAAATTTTATGTAGCCAAAACTTCTGTTTGAAAAACTGCCCATATGTTGATAATTGTTGCAGCTGGGTAAGTGGTTACATTGAGTTCATTACACTATTCTCTCTACTTTCATACATGTTTGGAAATCACATCATATTCATTCATAAAAGTAAAAAAAAAATTAACTTACATGTTTCCATTGATATTATATTGATTGAATAAATATTTTTAAATTTTTGAATAAATTATTTTATGAACCACTTGCTATAACGTTATTATGAAAAATAAAAAGGAAACAAGTTGATCTGAGAATGATTTGAATGTCAAGCATTCTAAATTACCCAAGTAAATAAACAGTGATGTTTTAAGAATTTCTCTGTCGAGGGATTAACGGATATGAACATAATTGGAGAAAGAATCGGAAATTCCATCCTGAAGCTCTGTTTACATAAAAATCACATTATTTTTATTTATATTTCGGGTTGATTTTAGAATAGCCTAGGGTAGATTTAATGGAGCTTATGGAACATTAAAGCCTCCTGCATTAGTCACAAGAGGTTGGACTCTACTACAGAACAAATTAACCTCCAATCTCAGTGGCTTAAGAACACCAAAGGCTTGTTTCTGGCTTGTGCTACCGACTGTCATGGATTAACAAGAGCTTCTGCTCCCCAACTCATCCAGGCATACAGACAGATGGAGACTCTATCATCTTATAATTGCACAATCTGGAACCCATGCCTTCCTCTAATCCTTATATCAGATAATAGAGACTGGAAAATTACAAATGGCCTTTCTATTGCCTCAAAACATAAGCAACATGCCATTTCCACTAACATTTCATGGGCTGAAATCTGTCATACAGTACCATCTGACTGCAGAGGGAAAGAACAATCTAGGGGAGCAAATGCGATAGCTGATGACCATACTGTCCCCACCATATTACAACGACTCCTTTGGACAGCACTACAAAAAGTGTAGTTTGTGATTCTGAGGTCCTGAATTCTAGAATCTGAGCTGAACACTGAAGGAGAATTAAAAGGGCATTAATGTGTCTGAAGGTATTTGTTCAACAAATTAATAATGAAAAAAAGATTGCAGTGTGAAATTTCTGTCTTTTTCAAACACTAAATAGTATTCATTTTTATATAAAAGGTATAGTTAATGCAAATGAATATTAACAATTCATTCTAATTAGCATAGCGGATCTTATAACTGCCAACACTTTCCTAACCATTGCTAAGGATAATAGTAATGTTTAAGATGAGTGATTGTTTTGGTTACCTATTCCTACGTAACAAACTACCAACAGGGCTCAGTTGAGTGGTTTCACCTGGGGTCTTTCAGTCAGCTGCAATCTGATAGTGGCTAGAATTACAATCATCTGAAGGCATCTTTCTTCATAGATCCAACACATCTGCTGGGATGGCAACAGCTGAGGGTTGGCTGAGTACCGCTTTTTCCACACAGCCTCTCTACAAGACTAGTTTGAGCTTCCACACAGTACAGTATTCTCATGATCACTGCGCTTCTACATTGGAGATAGCTCTCATGGGGTAACCATTCCAAGAACATGAGGCCAAAACTGCAACACTTCCTAGCACCTAGGTTTGGAAGTCCCTCAGTGTCACTTCACTCATTAAAAGTGAGTCAGGGGGTCAAATGAGCTCCAAAGAGAGGGAAGGTGTATTAGGAGCACAGTTCCTTGGGGCACCATCTTTGGAGACAAGTTATAATTAATCAGACATTTGATTTAATCATACCATAATTTCTTACACTCTAAATAATTCATTGTCAAATGCAATGTAAAGGTTGATATTATGTCAACTTTGCTTTTCCACAGTTTCTTCCTTATCCTTTAAAAAAACCATAAATGGAACATGACAGTTTGCAAATGCATAAGAATTGGTATTGCACATCTTCCCTGATCTCTAGATTTATAATGTTAGGATGTCAACTGGATGTCAGCTCTTGTTAAGAGCATTGCCACTTTGCTATTCTGGTCAGATTCTCAAATATATAAGAGCAAGGATCAGGACGAATGCAAGGATAGATGAGGGAGGATAGTCCAGGCCTTCCATTGTACATATACAATCATGTAAATTTTGTGTGTGTGTGTGTGTGTGTGTGTGTGTGTGTGTGTGCGTGTGTGTGTGTGTGTGTGTGTGTGTGTGTGTGTGTGTAATATATAAAATTGATGGTCTGGCATTACTTTCTAGGACAAGGAGTTCCTGGCTTAACAAAAACAACTAAAAAACATCGGCATAAGATTAGGGAAGGTTACTTCATAACTCTTATTAAATAAGACCAAAACAAGGCCACTCCACAATCACATCCAAGCAGAGAGAAAACAAGACAATTGTCCAAATCACAAAAGTGACCAAACATCCCCCTCACCCAGGTAACAAGAGCCATTGCTGTTTCTTTATCACTTAAAAACTTTAGCCTTGTCTCATCTCTCCCATTTTCTGAATAAAATCAGTAAGATATCCAATCATAGAATTACCCCCACTTCCTAACAGTATTGAATCCAGAACAAATCCCAGTTCTTCAACTCTCACAAAAATCTAGATCCCATAATAAGACCCTCCCCAAAACAACACTCTCTTATTCAGATGCCCCTCATTCTCCATCGTAATGCTCTCTCCTTTATAGCAGCAAGTACTAACTTCACATTTAGTTGAACACATGTGTTTTACTGATGATCTTTGGCCGATATGTAAATAGATGTGTGTGTGTGTGTGTGTGTGTGTATTCTATTTATTTAAATTACAAATTTCAGCAAATGCATATAGAAGTAAAGGGGGTCAATTTTGTTCAGAATTCTGAACCAGAATAAACTGGGAGTTCACATTTGTCTCCATGGACTCCAGAGCAACAAACAACTGTACACATGGTCTCAACATTGGTGTCTCATCACTGAAATCTCATGGTGACCACATTAATCCTAAATGCATAACGCGAATAAGATTATGGCATAGCATCAGATTGATCAATGATTCAGAGTGTGGATTCCATGGCCTCTGACAGGCTCTACTTCTACCATAACACTTGTTATCAGAATTAACAAAGATAAGGTGAAATGCATTCTACCTTAATCAATTCATAATTATCAGCTTTGATGAGAACCTCAGTTAAGGAGAAGATGGAAAGTAATGATCGAGAAGAAATAAAAATAAATATATATGAATGCAAGATCGTCCTTTCCCCCATTCTATTCCTGCTGTTATTTCATACATTTCTTTCATTCATTCAACAAATACCTCATCAGTTCCTATTACATGCTGCATATATGGATTTTCCTATAGAGGTATGAAAAAATTACATAAGATAATCCAAGAAAAATATTCACTATCCTTTTACTCACTGCTTATATCAGTGGGCTACACTGCCCTTCTTTCTCTTACTCCATAAACACGGTAAAATAATAGAATACTCTTTGTCCTTCATTTAACACCAATCCTTCCAGATAAATAAAATTTCTACTAACAGCCTTGAATTCTGTCAGTTCTACCTGCTGCTAGAAAATAATGACACTGGAATATTTGGTTATGTTCTTTTTAGTAAATTGTCACTCCTTAACATATTATATCTTTTTTTTAATGCACTGATTTTTTACTCTTTTAATGGGATAGATTTTAAGGTTCTTACCTACCAAGGACTACTCTAAACACAAAATTTACTAAAGGTCTAAAGAGACATCAATTAATTGGTTGATCATTATTGACCAAAACTTTACATTGAGGGTTTTTAGGACACAACACTTGGGTTGGTACCAATTATCCAAAGGAAAACTTTCCATTTCTAAACCATAGAAAGACAGCTATTTAATATTCATAAGAAATGTTCTGAATATACGAGAGAACATATGATGGGAAATGTGAAACTTTTCTAAAGAGAAGTATAGAATATGCATAAAAAACTTATCGTAAGTTCAGTTCATCACTTTGTGTTTTGAATTTGAAGACACCAATCAGTCAGTCACCATTCTCACTTATCTGGTTCATTTACTCAAAGTTCAATTGATAATGATTTTTATTTGGTAGATATTTGTAATCACATAAAATTTTACATGCATTTCTTAAAAACTGCAAAGTAGTGGGAGGAGATATTTCTTTCTTAAGAATATTTTCAAATTATTCCAAATAAAACACCAAATTGTTGCATTATAAATAAATGGTTCATTTTAAAATAAAACTTAATAAATACATTAATGTCTGTTTTGAAAGACATCTATTTGCAAATACACCAATACTTGAGGAGATATAAGCATTTCTTTCAACAAAGGAAGTTAACAGTGCAAAAATAATTTCAGAATAGAAATAGTACCTAAATGCTAAAAAGTAATATTCTGGTCAGCTAAAAATAGAACTG
This sequence comes from Eidolon dupreanum, assembly GCA_028627145.1. Classification (NCBI taxonomy): domain Eukaryota; kingdom Metazoa; phylum Chordata; class Mammalia; order Chiroptera; family Pteropodidae; genus Eidolon; species Eidolon dupreanum. Next base: position 137,272,798 of record CM053507.1, on the reverse strand, counting down.
ATTCTGAAAATGGTTTTCAGTGGCCTTAAATTAGTCTAAAAACTTTACACAGATAGTATTGCTCACTGGTTAAAAGACCAGGGTGATGGAATCTTGACAGAACCAACCCTGTGTCATTGGACAAGTTAATTACATGTTCAGTTTGTCAGTTCCCTCATCATAAAACACTGCATCCTTATCATAGAGATATTGAGAGAATTAAATGAGACTGTGCATGTAAAAAATGAACAGACACCACATAGTAAACATTCAATAATGTTAGGTATCATGATAATAATTATGAAGAAATGGTTATGACATTAATTCTTGAATGAACAGGTATCTTCCTGTCTACTGATTTATTCGCTACTATATATATGTATGTGTCTATCTGAGATTTACAAATAGTGCTCTGAAAACAAATAGGAAAAGATTCGCTTTTCTTAGTTAATGTAAATCTGTGACTCAATTTTTTTTTTCTCTAAATGTTCTTTTGATGCCAAAAATCAGAAAAAGACACAAAACTAGAAACAAGAATTGAGTTGTAGTTACTTGCAACCTCAGGCTGAAAATCTGTGTAGGTACTTTCAAAGACTGAAGCCAATAAGCCTATTATATTGCAAACACAAAAGACAAAGGTTTTGTAATAAACACAAATTTAAAAGGAAAGGATTAAAGCATGGGTAACAAAGAAGAGGAATAATTATTCTGTGTGGGATAGGGGTGTAAAAGGATTACCACCCACCAAGCCAGCTCAAGAGAATAAATCTCGATTTTCAGCAGCTGCAAGGCTAGTGATCTGTAAATATTCACATAATATTTCTAAAATTAGAAGCCACTGTTATAGAAACAAAGGAATGAAGTGTATCATGCCATGGTAGGTGTATCAGAAGACAACTGGGAAAACAGAGACCAAACCTGGCTATCCAAGAGAAGGGATTTAATATAGGGAACTAGTTACAAGGGTTTGGAGAAAGGTAAGAGAAACAGATAGGAAAGAGTGATCAACACTGTGGCCTACACTAAAGAAAGCATGGGGGACACCAGGGATTTTACCTACAGGCTAGAAGCCAGGACTGCCTTACCAAAACCAGATCCTTACAGAGGCTGGGACCATGGAGATGTACCACCCAAAGCAAGAGAGAGGGAGAAATATATCCTGGTTTTTCCCTTGCCATCTCTTTCCAGTATGCCAACAATGCCTCACATTGGGAGAACCTATGCAAGAGTCGCTTAGCAAGGGAGCCTGGGCAAGCAGATATCTAGGGATGGGCATGGAGTAGATCTGAAAGCAAATGAGCAAATGACCAGTACAATAGACAAAAACTTACAGGATGCAGTCATGTGCCACATAGCAACATTTTGGTTAACTATGGACTATGTATATGACGATGGTCCCAAAAGATTATAATAGAGGTGAAAAATTCCCATTGCCTAGTGATGCTGTAGCCACCATGACATCATAGCCACTTTAATGTCCTATTGCAATGCATTACTCAAGTGTTTGTGGTGATAGTGGTGTAAATAAAACTGCTGTGCTGTCATTTGTATAAAAATACAGCACATACAATTATAGTAGTAGGCTATACCACTTAGGTCTATGTAAGGGCACTCTATGATGGTCGCACAATGATGAAATCACCTAACAACAAAAAAAATGTATCGTTCACTTAGAGTTAAAGGGAATCCTCAATACAAATGAGATATCACCAATATTAATTTTAATCAAGGTACCACTTGGAAATGCCATCAAGTTATGCCCCCCAATCAAAATGGCACTAAGATTGAGAGTCTCCCAATATAATCACAATTCTCTCAACAAGTGAGCATGCAAAAATGAAACCCATTTTTGGTAACAGTTCTGCCCTTGGATTTCATACATCTATAAGAACTCAAAAAAAAAAAAAACATATTGGGAAATCTGTATAGGATGGTCACCATTTTAATTTGCCTAGGATATTTAAAACTATACAAATACCATCTAATAATTCCAATATTTCATAAAACAAGGTCATTGTAATATCAGAAAACTAAAAGGATATATTCTCAGATTCAAGGACTGCCCCAAATACTTCCCTGTCTTCACTTTCCTCACTTCATTGCAGCATGTGAAAAGTTTGCAGGACCAGCACAGTCACAGAATGACTGCATTAGATGATCTCACAGGGAAGTTCCCAAAAGGTGCATATTGACTTGTAAGACTGAATGAGCTCCTAGACCAACTAAATTCATATGACCTTGAACAATATAATCTCTGGGTCTCACTTTCCTTAGACTGTGGAGACTACATTAGATATCTCTCTAACTTCAGGGTGAGTGCAGAGCTGTGAGGAATAACCTGCTCAACTCAGTCTTTGGAAAGTGTGGGAACAGAAATCAGAAATACTGATTCATAACTCAGGGTACATTTTCAGTTTATGCCTATTAAGTAGGAAGTAAAGGAAACCTGCGTATTCAAAGCAATCTTCCTTGACTGGTGCCACTGTCTCTCTTTCTGTGCCACCTTTTTTCTCAGCTTATAGTCACAAAGCAATATATCCTTTCAAAGTTACCAGCAACTATCGTGTCCACACAAAGCTGATGCCAATGGAGGCAAAGACATCAACTCAACTTTTTTTTTTCACCAAAATATTGTAGAATTTAAGAATTTATTTTTCTCTTATTAATTACCTTTAATATTGTTTTATTGATAAATGTCAATTTATAACTGCAAAGAAAAGATAAAAAGTTGTACACAAAAAAAGTTTTCACAGTATGCTGATGTTGGGATAAAGTATCACCAAAGCAAAATTTCTAAGGAAAGTCAATAAAATGGGAGAGAAAATGTTAATATAAACCATTTATAATATGCCTCTCTTATAATCACTATAGCATGTCTAAGTAACCTGAAAAGTCTAAGAGAGAATTCTGACCAATAAAGCAGAAGACAAAAGGTAGTTTATTCCTTTCTGGTCTCATACTTAGGATGTAATTTGAATGCAAGTCTTACCCAGCTTTTAGAATTCAAAGTTAGTGTTCTCACCATGTGCTGCTTGAAAAAAAAAAAAGTCGATGTGATCACAGTGTGTCACCTGTAAAAACTGCTCACCAACAGAAAAGATTTTTTTTCACACAGAGACATAGCAGCACTCTGCTGGCTTAAATTCCCCTAAAGAGGTGAAATATTGTTTCAGTATTGTTTGACCTGAACAGAGGCTGCAAATCACCTTGAGTAACTAAGCAAAAAAAAAAAAAAAAAGTGATTATTTGTAATATCAGTATATTTTCTGATTTATCAGAGCATACATTCTCAGACAGAAACACTATGTACCACACACACACATGTATGTATGCACATACACATGGGAACATACACAATTTCCTAGAATTTGAGGACAGCAGGGATCATTTTTGGTTGAAGGGAAAAAAAATTTCACTTCCAATAATATTGAGGTTGATTTCATTAGCTATCCACCAAGGAAGACTTTGAACGTGGAAATTCAGCATTTTCTGGTCACTGTCCCCCTCACAGAGCCAGACCCAAAACTTGAAGTTGAGAAAAGTAACCAAAGAACGACTGCACAGCTCTCTGCCATTTTCAAGGTGAGAACAGAAAAGAGCCCAATGCTTTCCACACTTGACCAGTGACAAAATAATTGTAAGTTTAAACACATTTCAAGGAAAACAAGTTATGTCAAGGTTCTTAAAAAGAACATATTACCTGATGCGGCTGTGAACTGGACCATCTGCTGTAGGAAGGAGCACCTGCAGACTTGCTGGCTGAGGTTCTCTGAAAAAGGGAAGGAAAAAAAAGAGATTACTTGCTGTCACACAAACTGAATGCACTTTATATTTCTCTAAGAAATTCTTTATCCAGTGTCCATAGTTCCAAACATTAACACATCTTAGACTCTGAATGTAATCTTTCTGTTTTGCTTCTTTTAAAACATAGTCTCCTCTGCAATATAAGAATGTGGACACTGGAGTCAACATCTGGATTCATGTCTCAGTTTGTACTAGTTTTCAGACCTGGTGCAAGCCACCTAAGCACTCTCTGTCTCAACTTTCTCTTCTGTAGGACTGAAATAATGATTTTTATGTCACAGGATCCCCGTGAGGACCAAATATGATAATAGGTGGGAAGCACTTTGTACATTAAGTACTATAACATTAATTCAACAAGAAGAAAATAAGGTACTTTAGTATAAGTTTCTGCTTGAGGTGAAACTGGTATACAGATATCCAAGTTAATGTGTGAGGTCATTTGAAAGTCAGTTATTCTTGTTATAAAAAAGATCCTTCACCTTAGGAAAGATAATGACCATCCCGTTGCTACCAGCTCCCTGGACTTAGAAAACACCACAAACTCACTAAAGATTGGCTCATTCAAAACCATCCTTAACCCCGTTTTTCTTTGCCAGCTTCTACCATAGAGGCTAGAAAAACTACATATTCACGTTCTCAGCATTCCTTCCCTCTAGTTCTGGCCAATTAGACAGGAGTATAATTATTTGGTGGTGGGTGGGGAGGGGTGAACAGGAGATCTGGGAAACCCTTTGCTTTCTGATAAAAGAGAAAAGATAAGGTTTGTACCTTCCCTATCACTCTTTTTTCTCCCTAAATATAAATATTTTAGATGGAGCTGGAGCAACCATTCTGTGACCATGAGGAAAAAACCAAGAGCAGAGCAGAGATGTAAACCCTAATCTTGCTAAGCAGCCGAAACACAGTTTCAGGCTGCTACTTTCGCCTAAGCTCTCCTTGTATAATTGGCTATAATCACATTTTCTGTTACTTGCAGAGTATAATGACATACTCTGCTAGCTCATTCAAATTAAGAGTCAAATTATAAGATTTCAATTCCTCAGAAACGTGTGGATGCTTCAGGCAGACAGAGCATGATGACAGAGGCATGAAGATGTGAAAGCAATTGGTATATCTGGAAAATGATCAATAGACCAATATAGTGTTGCAAGCTCCGGCATTCACTATCACTGCATTCCATCTGCCTTTCAGGATCCCTGTGTAATTCTGTGCTGGCCTTTGCTGATTCTGACAGCTTTCCTGAATCTCTGCCATAGGGAGGTTGGCATGTTGGCTAAATGCTATATTCTGC
>CM053507.1:137218136-137267224 GCA_028627145.1 Eidolon dupreanum | reverse complement strand
GGGAGGGGGTGTTGGGGGGAGACTCATGAATTTTTTTTCTGTTTGTCATAGAAATGTAAGAGTGGAATATTAATACATTTCAGTTTAGTTCAGTAATGTCAGGAATATTCCCTAAAAATTAAGAGATGGACTAGAAATTTTTAAAAAGTACAAATTAGTAATTACAAAATAGTCATGAGAATGTATATTTTAAGGAATATTATAACAATATTGTAATAATTGTACATGATATCAGATGGGTATTAGATTTATCAGGATGACAACTTCATAAGTTATATAAAATGCCTAATCACTATGTTATACACCTGAAACTAATATAATATTGTATGTTGACTGTAATTAAAAACTGAAAAAATTATTTAAAAAAAATTTTAAAGACAAAAGTGAGATGCGTGACCTATAGGATATGGCACAAATTATTAAGAAACCTTGAAGTGAGATGGATATAAGATGGGCACTTTGGATTTGCATGCAATAACAACTCCATATGAAATGCACGTCTATCCCTTCTTGAGAAGTGCCACAATATTTCCATGCCCACACTTAGCTTTTTCCCAAAGGTCACACTGCAGGTCTGCATTGACACAAGTATAATTAACTTTATAACGGTAATTGCAGGTATTGTCATTCACATATTCCATGTACTCACTAGTACTAAGAATAAAAGTAAAAGGCCATAGAAACAACAAAACAATAGGTCAACATTAACTACAAATTTTAAAGACATGACAGTGTTCAGAAGTGTACCATAGCTTCTGATGGATGTGACTGTATTTGAAAATCAGTCTCATAGCACTAACCACAAAATCAGGTTGGGTTTGCTTGATGTGTTTTTTAATAAACTAGCCATAATGTGTGGTTTGGATTTCAGTGTAGACAAAATAAACTCACCTGACAAACCAAATAAGTAATTGTTCATACTCTCATTCTTTTCCTACCAGCATCCTTACCAACCAATGGTTAATCAAAGGGCCTTATCCAGATCAAAATAATGAGGCATGCTGGTTTAAAATGCAAATTCTCTGATACTAGGAATTTACAAGTCTATGGAAGTGAGACCCAGTGATTTTTTAAAAGAGGTTCTTCAATTAATATTAAATCTTCAAAGCAAAGAAAAATCCCAGAATAATCCCAGCATACCTTCTACTGCCACATGCATCCATTGAAAGACAATGATGATGAAAAGTAGAGGCCCTGAAGATATTATTGATAGCAGTTTTCTCTAAACAGATAAAATGAACTCTCAAGTTCCAAAGAAATATTACTTAAAATTGTGGGAAGATGCTTGGGGAAAAGAATCTTATTTTTAATCTACGAATATAGATTGAACCTCGAACCACTGCAGCCCAATTAAATGGTTAGGTACGGGTTTCAGTTTAGCTTCCTGCCTTGGGAAAACCTTCCTCGAATACCGAGAATGGGCTCCTGCCTTTCTGCTATGTTTCCAACACATCCATACTTACCCCTTATCAAAACTCTTATCACACTGTCTTGTAATTCCCTTCTAAATGCAGCTTCCTGTTGTAGACTATACATTCCACAAGTTATGGGGAGAAGAACAAGCTGGGGCTGGGTCTTATTTACTCATGTAACCAGGTATGCCTGTGCCTGGAATACAGCAGATGTTCAGTGAACATCAAATTAAGAGTTTCAGCAAATTTAACCCTATTCAACTTTGGCAAGTATGAAGAGGAGACTGCTTCAGTAAGAGACAGTGGTGGTAGAAGTTACAGTCTTGAGGGCAAACGTAATAAAAAATGATAAGATTCCAGAGCCCTAAAGGCTACTGTAATTTCTTAGAAAGCACCATTGGCCCAGACTTTAAGTTATTGGGATGGGGAGTTCCTATTGATATAGCTTCATACAAATCATCAACTGCTAAAGTAACTAGGGCAAGAAATAAGGAAATGGCAGGCACCGCTTTAAAGTCGAGAGTGTTGGTTATACCACATGAAACATCTCAGGAATACTGTGAGGCATCTGAGAGAACCAGGTGCTCTACAAAAGCGAAGAGAAATTAGAAGTCAAAGAAATGTTGAGACTAAAATATTTACCCGGCTTTACATCTTCTCTCTCCCTTCCCCAGGCTGAGGCTGTGGAAACCGAGGTTACTTACATCATAGAGAAGGGAGTTCAGAGGAGGAGAGTGTTGAACATTTTCCTGACGAAAGTATGCAGAGAGTGCTGCTAAGAGGCTTCCCTTTTTAACAAAGTGTTCTGTTAAACAAAGGAAAGAGAAGTACTATGCAGAAACCTGGAAGGCAGTTCATAACTGAGTAAAGCTGCCAGATGCTGCTGCAAAACTGCCAGCCAGCCACTCAGCCTCTGTACTCCATCCCACAACTGTCCTTTGCTTGGCCAGCTTCCTCCAAGTCTAATTGCCCATCACCATAAGACAAGGAACTTTGGGAACTTGTACATTTTTTAGGAGTTGGAGTTTTTCTTGCATTAAGACTTGAGCATATTTGAAGAACAAAAAAAAAAAAATGATAAACCAATAAATAGTGTTGGAAGGTGCCAGTTGGACATCTGCATTTAACATCGTAGCATAAAAAGTCATTGACAAAGATGATCCAGGAACCAACATGGCTCATTCAGACAGACTGAACTCTGGAAGACAGACATGACTTTTGGGATTTTAATTGCCAATGAAAAATCATGCTTCCAACCCCAACGAGATGAATCATGCAAGAAACAAGACCAAAATAGCAAATCACCTAGACAGCAGTAACATTATTAATAAGGTATGGAGAGCTGACAAAAATCTTTCTTCCAGGGCAAGAAACTTTGCAAAGTATAAATGGTAAAGGCTCAACCCACGCACATCTTAATAAGTAGCTACAAAAAAGTCACATGTAAGTATGCATACCAGGCAAGCTAAGAAAGGGAAATTGATAAAGAAAAAAGGATGTGAAGTCCTGGAGCCTCTTTAATACTTTTTTCTACTGAAATAACAGCATGATTTCCTCATTACAGTTGTGATAGCCTGGAATACATATTCCAATATGTGTTGCTACATCTATTCAGCATTTACTGAAGGCTTGTGCTGTTAGTATCCATGAAATTCTTAAGGAACAGTCTCTACCCTTCTTATGCTTTATAAACACAATCATAGACTAATTACCTTCATTTTAATAAGAAATATTGAGCTCAATTAGAAAATCCCAGAACTCTGAAGCAAACTAGCTCAGTCAAGGAGTTCTATCAGATTCCTAACACCATAGAGGATCCTAACAGTTGGCTAAGGAATGCTACCTACAAGGCAACCTAAATCTTTCTAGTTTCAGTAAAAGCCCAGATCATTAAGGTATATAACAAGCAGCTCACATATTCTCTATCTCTTTCTAATACTAAGCATCCTTTACCTTTTCTTTCTTGATTAAATCAACAAGTTTTATTTAACCTTTCTCTTTGTGCCCTATGTTCTAACCTGTTAGTTATTTCACTAAGCTCGTCTGGGCCACCTCCCAAATTTCCATGTTCCTCTCTCTGAAGTTGTGAATTCTGAAAGTGGAAGAGTTACTCATTGTGTCCTCCTTCCATTACAAAATGCAACATGAAATAAATGTAATCTAGCCTCAATGCAAAAAAACTAAAAAGGAGAAAATCTCAGTGCAATTAAATACTAAAGGTTGATTTAGTAACTAACTAGATTTAAAGGCTTTAACTCTTGATTTGATTTATTTTCCAGTGATGGAGAAGTAAATGAGTCTGAGCTAGTTTGGTTCAGAGTCTTTGTGCTTTGTCACCAAATCTTTGTGCTTTGCTTACAGAAAGCAGATGTAGAATAATACAGACTCCAACTTCTTCTAGGAGTTAAAATACTGTTTGTCTTTACTGAAAACAGAACGGTGCCCCCAGAGTTTTTATTTGCTAGTTCTCTGGCCCTCCACTATACTTTAACTTTATAAGCATTTTGCTACATAGTATGTGTAAAGCACTCTATTAACAATCGAAGTTAGAGACGGATGAGATTCTCCTCAGAGGGACCTTTTTCTTCCCTACCCCTGTCTCATCCTGACCAAAAGAACTACATGTGAGCCCACCCAATGTCATTCATTATCCCAATACTTTATTGTAATTTCTTCACAGCTTCTACTGCTACCTGAAATTATCTTGTTCATGCATTTGCTTTGTTGTACATGGTTCAGGTCCCTCATTAGATAGTAAATTCCAGGGATGCTTGTCTTTTTTTTTTTTTACCACTTTGCTTATCACTTTTACCATCATGTACATAGCAGTGTTTCATTGCATGAGTTGAAAGAATGAATAAATGAAGAAACTCAGTTCTTATTCTCAAAGGATTTATAGTCCGGTGAGGGAGATTAACGCACACACAACTCTGCTGCAAGGAGTGTGTTGCTCTTTTACTACACAGTCAGGCTGTGTACTGCACGAGGGAGCCACTTACATCACAAAAAGAATTATACAGTGGTAAATTCAACACTTTTCCAGCAGAGGTAGTGAAGTATCTTGCTGTAACACAATTGGTATAATTATCCAAAAAATGGAAAATAACTTAGAGATGATACCTTAATCTCATTTACAAAAAGGTGCTCTGTAGGTGAGGTCTTGAATGTGCAGAATTGATTTTAGGCCCAATTTCCTGACCTTGGGCTTTGACTTTCTTGGGTCAGATGCGAGAAGTGAGGGCATTAGAGGTTATTGCACCAACAGATGCTGCTTAAAATAACTAGAGTGTTGTCTCCAGGCTCCAATGTGGCCTCCAACGACCTCTGCTTCCTGATATTCACACTATTTTGTAGACCCCTCTGCAATGTACCAGGGTTGGCATGTTTGACTAATAGAATACAGTAGAAATAATGATATGTCACCTCCTAGATTAGGTTATAATCTTGGCCATGTTCTCTCACTCTTGGATCACATACTCTGGGAGAAGCCATATCATGAGCCACCTTATGGAAGGTTTCACATGGTGAGGGATTGGAACCTCCTGCAAACAGCCATGTCAGTGAACTTGAAAGTTGATCCTTCAGCCCCAGTCAAGTCTCCAGAGACTGCAGCCTTGGTTAATGGCTTGTCTAAAACTTTAAGACAGACCCTGACCCACAACCCCCCAGCCAGTCTGAGTTCATATTTCCTACCCTTAGAAATTATGCAAGGCAATCATCATTTGTTGTCTGTTAAATTTGGGGGTAACTTGTTACATAGCAATAGATAACTAATTCACTTTATTAGCAGAAAAACTATTCACCTCTTACTATCATACAAGTAAAAATCTGTAGAAAGCATATAGTATCCTGTGACTCATATCTAAGAGAGAGGTAGACGTTATTCACCTAAATTATGAAAAAGGTTTCAGGATTTTTTCCTCCTTTAGATCTTTTAAAAAAATTAAGTCCCTGAATTTTCACATTGTTATTTAACATGTCTTCCAGTCAGTTTCTTCAAGGAGACAGAGAACTCCCTAAAGACATGAACACAAGGTTACCTCCAGCTCCCTTCCTGCACAAGACTAAAAACAGGGAACAGGATGCTCAGTAAATAAATGATAAGCTTCCTGTTATCATGCAGCTTTCTCTGTTAACTCAACTTGATCTTGCTATATCTTACAAAAAAAAAAAAAAAAAAAACTCATTCACTTTAGCTCCTGGGCTCAATCTGCCACTCCAAGTTACAAGGAAACAGAAATCCTCCCCAAGAAGCTGTATAACAGGGCAATATACACGTTCCACTTTCCAGGTACTGAGGGGAGGGGAGCACACACATACTTATAAGGAAAGCTTGAGCTGACTCAGTGCCCCCAACAATCTGTGCTACACAGAAACTGCACTCACAGAATGAACTACTGAAAAATAGTCTTTCAGTCAATTTTGGGAAATGCTACATTTTCCATGTGATCCAACCCAGGAGTCAGTGAAATTTTTCTAAATGGGCTATACAGTAACTATTTTGTGCTTTGTGGGGCTACATGGTCTCTTTCACAACTACTCATCTCTGTCATGGTAGCATGAAAGCAGCTATATACAATATATAAATGAATGGCTGTGACTGTGTTCCAATAAAACTTTATATGCAAAGACAGGCTTGGGACAGATTTGGTCCACAGGCTAGAGTTTGTACATTGTTCTTGTCCTTTGCTGAAATGTTTAAATATCAGAAAAGCAGGAAGGTAAACACTTTGCTCTAACCCCTCTCTTGAAAAATCACTGGACATATTGGCATATAAAAGGCACTGAGAATTTCAGCTCCATGGACTCACCCTTGGGTCAATTTGTTCAACCAGCTTCTCAACATTATTTGCCCAGAGAACACATTTACTTATTTATCTCCCTTCCCTCCTCTCTCCCACCTTTCCCTTCCTCTCTTCTCTCTCTCTTCTCTCTCTTCTTTCTCTCTCTCCCCCACTCCCTCCCTCCCTATCTCTAACTTGTTTTCTTATTGAAGATCTATTAACATCTCAGGGATCGAATCTTCTATAGAACATACCTGAGGAAATAATGAGTTACCTAATGAGTTACCTAATTTGTAGCGTATATCAGCCTGAGTGAAAAATTTGATTCTAACTCCTCAAAGAACTCTCTTGGAACTTGGAGTGTCAATAAACACATTAAGAAATACCTTGACTTTCACAGATAGCATAGCCACAAAGATAAAAAAAACTTAAAAAGTGTTTGGGTTTTTCTGTGGTTGTTTGCTTTGGGAAAACTGATTGACACCGTGCCACATTTTTCTGTGTCCTCCACCTTCCTATCCTCACCCTACAATTGCTACTTTTGGAACATGAAATACAAAAACCATATTAGGAAGTTATGAATTGAGTCATAACCTCCAGAAAATGTCAAGGTACTAACATATTTAGAATTTACAATTCAAGTTGGTTTTATTGGCCAAATTAGCAAATTGAAGATTTTTGACAAAGTGTCTTAGAAACATGGAAAACACATACAGTAGTGTCAGACACTGTCAGAGTTATTTAAACAGAAAAAACCTGAAATTTTCTCATTAATGGCCTATGATTATTGGTGACTATTGGCCAAAGAGACCAATCCTGGTAAAATGTGAAAGGGGATCACAGCAGGCTGTGAATACCAGGAGAGGGGGGTCATTAGAGGCCATCACAAAGGCTACCTGCCACATAAGGTATGAAAACATCTGGGAAGTAGCACTTTTTTTTCCCCTGAGTCTGATACTAATTACATGGCATTAACCAGAGTCCTTCCTGCCCATCTATAAATTGGGAAGTTTGAACTAAAGTCAAACTCTCTGTGAAAATATGAGTGTATCAATATTCATATATTACTTTGTATATTTTCAAAGCATTTTCATATTAATGATGCCACACAGTAGATAATGTGAAATGGGAAGGATCTGGTCACAAGCTAGCTAGAATCCAATTTCCCAGAACAGGGCTAACCCTAACTAGGAATTTCAACCCAATCATCTCTTCCTCAAAGCCATGAGAACCCTCAGGCTAGTGAGACTACCCTGATACCACCAATGCCTTATAATCCACAAGGCTTTTTCAAAGCCTGAGGAGGGTGGTGGCAGTTGCTGAATTTTAATAGCGGTTTAATCAGTCCCCATCCATCAAGTTAGAGCCTCCTTTTTCTATCTCCCAGACTTTCCTTAATCACACAGAGGCATGTAACTTATAGACGCTTTCCCCTGTGTGAACATGTCCCAGGCAGGACACTGCCTAGCCCTCCATTCTTATTCTGGGATTTCCTCTTGACTCTTCATATTCATCATGAAACAGAGTGAGAGAACCAAGTTCTCCCCTGCAAAGACAGCACCTGATGCCGCCTCAGCTGCAATGAGCCTCCTAACCAAGGGCACTTGCGACAAGGCTCTGATCTGACCATTTGGTTGTGGGTAGTGAAGAGAGCATGGGCGCAGCTTCGTAATGGATTGGGTTTGTCCTCCGTGCAAATTGTCACGTACAAAACACCTTTGGTATGTGCACTTTCCAGGATGAGTGTGTTTACAAGTGGAAAACTTTTGAAGTCTTTGCTCTGTGACTAAATGGAATATGTTAGAGAGAACACTTTTATGACTTTTCCTGAAACTATCATGTGGTCAATCCTTTTTGTGAGCATAATATACGAAAAAGTAGAAAAATGTCCTTCAGTTTCTCTCACCCGCAGGAAACTAAAGATTTCATAATTTTTAAAATAAGGAACAACTTAACTGTAAAGTTTAAAACATTATGTAGAAATAAGTTACTGTATCCCAATAAATACTCATGAGTAAATTGGAGGTGAAATTAATTCTTCCAAACAGATCCATTCATTTAGAAGAATTTTGTTGCCAGCTGCATTATTTAAAATTTTAAAAAATATGTGGATGGAGGGTAGTAAGGTGGGGAAATGAGCCTACTTTTAAGAGAATAGGATTTAGGACCAGCATGCATAAAAGCATTTGCAAGCATTAAATCAGAAAAAAAAAAATTAACCACCCAATGCAATGTGTATTTAAGTGGAATAAATTCCAAGAAATTGTGAAAAGGCTGCCCTCTTCAGACACACTGATTTTTATTTTTAAGTTGCTACAGATTTTTCTGCAAAAGTTTCTCTATAGGGGAAAATGGAGTATGGGGTACAGTATTTTTAAATCTGAGCTTTACTTTCATAAATAAATGTCAAATAAGCACATGGAAAAAATGTTATTAGGTACCTAGCATGCCTGTCTGGACTTGCCTAGAATATGTATCTTATAAGTATTCCACATGGCTCTTGAAGCATCTAAGCAAGCTTTAGAATTCTGAGAGGTAATTAATTAATGGAGCTGTCTGGGGCTGAAATGTTTACCTCAGCTGTCACGTAGCTAAGTGCATTCAGAATAACCACCTGAAGTCACAATAATTGGCTTTCATGTCATTAGAATTTTTAATAGCCGTGATGAACTCTACTCTTATTCCACACAAAACTCTTGTTTTCTGTTTTATTCCTGTCATTCTGGACAACCTGAAATGACAATTAAGAGAGTTCTGTCATAACGGAAGGTACTATGCATATATGAGTTCTTAAGGAGGCACTAATTCTGCTGTCAGCAGAGTTTCCTTACAATAATCTACAGACAGGTCATAAGGAGAACGGAGTGGAAAATTTCGTTTGAAACACAACGCGTTTTTCTACATTTCCTGATCTGGGCTTTTTTCTCCCTAGTGTTTACTTTTTCAGTGACTAAACGCAAGGTATGAGTCTAATATAATGAGATGGATTCCAAGAACCACATTCAAAAACCAATTCCAATTCTTTATAGTCAGTCCAGAACAAATTAGAGCCAAAAAAAAAAAGTTACTAACAATTTTGAAAATATCCCTATTGTATCATCTACTGCAAGGACAGGAAGAAATTTAGTTTGCAAGGTAGCTTCTTTTGCTTCATAAATATAACAAAAAGAGAAGGTACATAATATACTCAAACAGAGGCCATTGGAAAAGGAAATTTTAAATATCATTTTTGAGAAACAGTTGCTTATGAAAATCGAATTAGAGTCTGGTGTGTAGGAAAATGGTGTGTGGGACAATGATAACTACTGATTTACATAATACTTGACATATGTAATATGCATGTGCATTTTTGCAGAGGGACATAAATATAGAACTAACTTGTTTATAATTTGAGGTGACTGGGCTGAAAGGAAATGCGTGCCAGCATGTTTCTCTTCTGGCTTCTAATATTCGGTTTCATGTATAATTGATAGACTACAATTTTTATAATGGTTGAAATAAGAGTAAATAAATTATGAGGATTTAAAATATCATCCATTTGCCAGGAATACTCTGTTATTCTTTGAATGGATGGTAAACAATTGACATTCTGAAGGCATTTTTAGCAGACAAGCAATTTCTTTGGCTTCTTGTGCTCCCAAATTACTCAGGTCCAAAACTAAAACTGGTAAACAACCAGATTTCAAATATGACCCAGGCTTTATATATATGCATAACTTAAATTCATAGCATTTGGGCAGAAAAGCCAGTGTAATACCAAATGCTGAAATCAGGTTATACCTATATGCAGGGATAAAATGAGGAAATTTCGGGAGCTAACAGAAGACACTTTCTACTTAAAGCAAGGCCTAGAGGCAGGTAGAAGTTAACCACATTTGCCATAACTTCTAGAATTTCAAATATAGAGATATTTGCTTATATGATTAAAATTCTGAAGACTTTCATTGTGAATATGTATCTAACTATAGATACTGCATATAAATATATATAAATTCAGTTCAGTTTATAAGTATACATATTAAAATTATTATAAATATATTATATATAGTATATTATAAATATAAAGTGCTTATATATTACTTATATTTATAATTTGTTATTTTATTTATACAGTATAAGCATAAATATATTTTCTGTTGTGTGCAATACATAAGTATAATATACTACATATTATATAATATATATTGTACTATATAACATTTATTATATATGTTACATAACAAACATAAATTATATGCATTATGTATTAAATATAAATACATATTGTACATTATATGCACACATCATATAATTATATATATTACATATTATATAATATGCTATAAAATTATATTGCATATTGTATGTACTGTATATTATTTAGCTCTCTTGCTGCATAAGTGTGTAAACAAAACCATAGATACCAAAATTAATTAGAATTTAAGAGATATTTTTCAAGAGTGATCTTATCATATGCAATGTCTAACTTCCACAGGACTGTAGAATGAAAACTCATTCATAAGAGGTGACATCACTATATTATCAACAGAGCACTTCATGAGCCTTACTCCTCCCACGGAGGTAAACACACCTTTATATTGAGCTCAGGAACTCGATAAAATTTCAGATTTAAAATCAATTAGGTTTTTGAATTGGTATTGGCTATCTTGGCCTTGGTCTACTATTTTAAATACAACTTTATGGTATCATTGTTGATATCTCCATTCTAAGGTGGTGTGAAACATCAAGTCACCCAGGATATGTGAAAAGGTGAGTTAACAGGTAATGCTGGGACAAAGACTACTTGATGGGCAGGTACCATAACCACCGGACATCCCACCCTCTCCAGGTCTTTGTGCTTTGAAGAGCGAATGTTAAGAGGCACCATATTGTGCTCAAGATATCAGCGCAATCCTTTTAAAACGTTCTGGAAACCCCTTCTTCCCTCACATGCTCATTAAATAAGCCAACATTCATGCCAATTTTCCCTCGCAGACGAACCATTACTAGCTGCTGTTTCCATGGCACAGACATACACCAGGGAAAACCCGCACACACAGAAGGGTCATTTTTGTGATTAACTGGTAGAATCAAAAGGAGAAAAATAAAATAATAGAGCCAGAGCTCAAGCCACGCACAGCTATTTGTTCCACAAGAACAAAATATTGGCGAAAATAAACAGCGCATGGAGCCAAGATGGCAAATTTCAGACATAAGGACGTTTTTTATAACCACTTACAAAACTGGGAATGGAGGGTGGGAAATGACGTCCAATGTGTCATTCTCCTATGCTTTGCCGTCTGTGGCTTCATTAGTGAGAGGACAGAAGCTACCCTTTCTCAAGAGGGAACTTCACAGCTTCACCATGAGCGGGAGGCATGTGAGCAAGTGTGTACATGAAGGTACACTTTCATTCTTGTGGCACAAACAACTCCTTTAATCACCAAGGCAAAACTACTCAAATCTGCGTATAAAGAGAATTCCTACAGCTCTGCTGTGGAAGGAAGTGGCCAGGAGATTTCCTGAAATCTCAGCTTGCCACTCTAGGACTGCTTATCATTGTGCCAGGTCCAAGGTCCACACATAATGCTAGACTCAGCATATTGGAGCTAGAAATACCTGTAGTGGGTGTCTGCCGATTTGCTTCCCAGGTCCTCTGCTCACATTTTTATAACAACAATGTTTTCCTTTGAGAAATTCCTCCACCCCCGCTATACTTAGCAGTTTGGGTGCCTCATCCTCTGGTAACCTAAGCCTGTGGGGCATTTTCTTTACCAAGAATTTGGATCTTGAATGAAATGGCCCAAGGGCAACTGGATTCATCCTGAGGGAGGTGCCTTGGAGAGACCATTCATGAGTTCCTATAACCTACCTTGTTGCCTGGAGCGTCCCTCCTTGTTGCCTTTTTGAAGCCCTGGAGGCTTGTTTTCTTGCCTTTTAAATTTAATTCTATGACCTACACCATGTCCTTCCAATAAATTCCATTTTACTTAAGGACTAGTTTCTGTTGGCTTAGAACCAATGTACGATAACTGATACAGAACCTTACCAGTTGCCCCGTTTCCAATTTCTTTTCCACTCTTCACTGCACATTATTTACTAGGTTCATCATGATTACTCTCTCTATATAGGTACATTTTATAATATATATTACAGTATGTTATATTCTATATCTACTATGTTACTTTCTATTACACTACACATTTTTTTCATCCTCAACACATTCTAATGATATACATATTATTTTTATTTCAATCACATTGGAGATGAGGAGGCAATTGCAACTCAAATAGGTTAAATCCATGGTGCACCACAATAACCTGAACCACAGGTTTTGTTAAACCATGGATTCCTGATCCCCATGCCCAGATTGCTGATTCAGTGGTTGTGAAGGGGCCTCCCAGAAGTCACTTTTCTAAACAAGTTTCCAAATGATGATGTTACTCATCCGGGACCACATTTTAAGTAGCCCTAAAGTCAAAGCTTCTCAAACTCTAATGTTCTCACAAATCGCCTGGAGAACAGATTCTGATTCGGCAGGTCTGAGGTGGGGCTTGAGACTCTGCATTTCTAATAAATTTCAGATGATGCTGATTCTGCAAGATGACACTGAGGAGCAAAGATTATATAACTTTACTTTCCTGCATGACCCAGATCACATAGTCAATAACTGCCAGAGTGTCACCTTGATTTCAGGTTGGACTTGCCTCATTCACTCCATTGTCTCCCCTAAAAAAATACCTGGTCTTTATAATGAGAAGTATGAAATCTGTAAGATTACACACCTTGACCAGATCTCACAGCTGGTTAGCTATATATGCAACAGGATACCACCCTGACCTTGGACCACCAGCCTAAGGCTGCTTTCTTCTGTAGTGTTCAATATTCACGAAGTATTGTATTTTCAAATCCATTCTGTATTAAATCTTGATTTTAAAAAACACCAAGAAATGAGCAAGGCCAACACTCATTCACATCTCACAGATAGAACAGCCAAGGGAGGTGCAGAGCAGACAAAGGATTTGCTTGTGATCATGCAGTTAAAAGGTGCCAAAACTTGGCCTGGCCTAAAGCAAATCCAATGCCAAGTACAGTGCTCCCACCATCTACAACAGCCCCAGCCTAGAGGAGCAGTCACATCCTTATTTGGAAAGAAGGGAGAAGCCAACATAGCTAATCTTGGGTACCCGAGACTCTGGAGACCAGGCATCAAAACTAGTGTCCACTCATGGAGGCTTCTTCTCTGGCCCGCACAGTGCTTGTTTGGTGTGTTGATGAGTCCGTTGCCTATGTTTAAATATTGAGAAATTTTACATCATAATCCAGAATGAAAATTGTAATGATCTGGCAACACAGAGTCCAGATTCTCACACATTATAAAAATTAGCTCTGGTTGTGAGGGGAGGAATGCAGGGGAAAAGTGGTCATTAAAGCAGCCACATGGTCGATCACGAGAACTTATAATATATGTCAGAAAATAAACCGCTGCCCCCTTGTTCTTCTATTCGCCCCAATCCCCAGTTAGCCTACATCGAGAAAACCCTGTAGGGGAAAAAAAAGTATCTGTTAAAGTAGTAAAGAAGAAAAATCCAGAATGCATGTCCCAGGTTTTGCAGTTACATGAAGGTGGCCTCTCCCCTTGGAATGACAGCTGAGCTCATAGACAGCCCCTATTCTCTCATAAAACATAAGTTGATAATGCTGCTTAAATAACCACAGCATCCCCACTCATCCTGAAGTCTTAGTACCTTAATTGGTGATTGTCTGCCAGTTTCTGGAAAACTCTGCCTTCGTGAAAAATTTCATTTCCTTTACCCTCATGGATTAGCGGCCCCCGCTGCACACAGCCAAGTACGTTCCTGAATGAGGCCAAGGATCCAGCTGGCAAAATCCTGCTTTAGCATAATTTTAAATCGCCGAGTCAACATAATGCCACTCTTCTGTTTAAATTACCGAACAATTAGAACTGTGTGGGGTGTAATTCCAGGCCGAGTCCGGCCCTGTGGATAGTTCATTCGGGTTGTAGTTGCTGTTAAAGGGCAATGTGAATGCACATCCAGGAGTAGGCTGGAGGCAGGGTGTCTGAGCAGTAACCTTTGTGCAAGGAATTTACACACTGACATCCTCTTTGTTTGAAAATTTGCCCATAATTAATTCATCACACCTTTAAGACCACAGTCATATATACACATGCACACACACATACATACATATATATATATACACACATATATATATACACACACACATAAACATGTATATGTATATATATTTTTGAGAGTCAGCCAGAGAGGAAACAGCCCTACCCTCTAGTGTTCTACTGTCTCCTTGCAGCCTGAAGGTAGAAATAATGAGCTTGCAGAAGGGAGTGACAGATTTTATCTTGGAGACACTGACCCGAATGACTCCATTAGCATTGTTCCAAATGGAAAGTCACCTCCCTCTATAGGGATCGGAGGGGGCTGTTGGGGACACAGGAAACAGCTTCTATTTGGAACCAGATCCTTCCCCAGAACCAAGGACATGTTGTGCCCTCGCCCCCGCATCCCACAGAAGCCAGGCCCTGTCTATTTCTGTGCTACTTGCCTGCAGCAGAATGAAAGCCTCTCAAACCAAGGAGAACTACCTACCCCCTCAGTGCTTTAACTGGAATCCATAACCCTTTTCAGTCCATATCATGGGGGTCCAAACCAACCAACATGACTGATGCCCTCCAGCCCAGCCTCACAGTTTATCATTCACCAATTTCCCTTCTGGGATCCTTTTCTTATAGAAGATCAAAGCCATTTGTCTTCCCTAGAAATCTGAGTTTTCCAGAGAAAACCATCCTTTCTAGTTCTCAACCAGAGAGTGGGAGGAAGATAAAGCAGGTATCGGGCGGGGATAATGGAGGCAAAGGGAGAGAATGGGGAGAACACACATACATACACAAACACACACACACACAAACACACAGGCACACATTGCGTCATTGAAAACTCTAGGCGAAGGCACACCCCATTCCAAAATGCAAAGACCTGCTAAATCTGAGATAAAAGTTCCTTAGTCTTTTTTACCTTCTGAGTGTCAGATTTTTTTTTTGTAATTCAGAGACTCTTCTGATGGTTAAGTTTGTTGTCAGACATGGCTATGGTTCCAAATTTTACCACTTACTTGTTAAGGAATCTCGTACGAATTTAAGTAACTTGTTTAAATACCTCTGAGGGTATCGAAATGAAGATATTAGTTTCCATTTGCAGAATCAGAATCATCTTGTAAATTAAATGCAGTTATATACCTAGGACAGTGACTGGTACAGATAAGAAGTTTAGTAAATGTGGCCTAATTATAATAGTGATAACAATAATATTTGAATAAGCTCTATAAAGGCAAAGTCAAGAATTACACATGCAAAAGTAGCCACTCAGCTTTGCACATAAGGTTCCTCCCTGCCTTCTACGCATATTGCTAAGTGAAAGCTTTCTCAAGCTATGCTCCTCCCCAAGGACGGTTTTGGAAAGCCCACATTCCTAGACTAGGTTTTATTCATGACAACTAAGAAGAGTTCGAGGATCCTGAGTGACAGTTCTGTGGCAGGACTGGCTAGGAGGAACACTCTAGTAGCTCCCCAAGCCAAGAGAGCTCCTCACTCTGGAGGGAGTCTCAGTATCTTAGAACCTGCTGGAAGCCACAACATAAATGTAGTACCTATTCCAGGAGCATTCTTTTTACTGGATGGTAAGTAATTTAAAATGTAATTTTTAAATTACAACGAACATAAATTGAAATAAAATAAGAAGAGAGAAAAAGCACAATAATTTTGTTTTAAAATGTAAAACGTCAAGAGACATTCAGGCCCTGTAGGAGGCAGGTTCTCTCTTTTGCCTTAAGGGTTCCTGGGAAACAACCACCAGGTCCCACTCAACCTTAAGACAACAGCTAAGGGGATGTTATTATGGCTATTTCATTGGTGAAGATCAGGCACCGTTAACCTATAATGACAAGAAAGAGATTGGAGGTTGGTTTCCTAAGGCCAGGATCCTAGGAACCGACCACAAAGGAGCATGAAGGAACATTTTGGGGTGACAAACATTTCCACATCTTAATACTAGCGGTGGTTACATGACTGCATACATTTGTCAAAAAAAAAAAAAAATACACCGTATACCTAAAGTATAGCTTATTGTATGTAAATATAGGAATGTAAAATTTACTGTTAAAAGCCTTCAGATCTTTAAAACTTCTAATTAAGAGTGTAATGAAGGCTGTTGATTCTGAATCCAATTGCAGAAAAAAATTGGACCCCATTAGAAAGTAGAGGAGCATTGTGGGGATGGGAGGGACAGAGATAAAGAGGAAAGGGTGGGGGATGGGGATGATTAGAGCTGAGCCAAAATAAGCAATTTAGATGCATGGGGAGAGTGCAGAGAAACTTCATATCAGGGGAAGAGAAAGAGGTAAGAAAGAGGAGGAAAAGAGATGAGGCACTGGCCCTGTGAGCAGAATGAGGGATGGTGGGGGCAGGACTTGGCATGCAGAGGGGTTCAGGAGAGGAGAGGTATGTGGACACAGGCATTTCCAGACACAGCCATCCAGGTCACACAGTCTACATTTCGCTACCCTGAGGGGCCAGGTTCCAGTTGCCTCCCCAAGCTGCAAAACTCCAGGAGGGGTTTCAAAGCCCTGAATATGCAAACTGCTCCTCTATCTTCTGCTCCATTCTTTCTGCTTCTGTAGAGTCAATAGAGATATTCTGCCAAGTGTGGCTTCACCAGGGAGTTCCATCCTTTAAAACACTAACTTACTTTTGGCTTCTGACAAATCTTTAAGGTTTTTCAATCCAAAGGAAAGATGAGTGACTAGGCTTCTTTTGGCTGGGAGGTCGGGGTGAGGGGGAGGAAAAGGAAAATGAAAACTAACCTGAAGTTTTTGTCGTAATGTCGCCTTTTCATTTTTCAGTGTTAATTTGGAAATTTGCTTCAACTTGCCCTGAACCTTTCCACAGAAATACATTACACTGAACACTGAAGTGTTTTAAAAATCCTGGCGCACTCTGGTAACCGTCTGTCACTCTTTGCAGCACATAGCAATTTAAAATTATTGGAGCTCTTAAATTAAGTGCTTAAATTTGAAGGTGATCACCACTTTGAGCATGTGGATTGCACAGCTATCTCAACTATAACAGTGCTTCAATTTTCTTTAAGCAGGTCATTTTGGGGAGCGATAAGGGAGTCTGATTACCCAGCATGCATTGATTTAAAACTACTGGAGTCGTCAATTCATTTCTACAAGCACTTCTGTTTGGGTGCAGTCTTGCTCTGACGGCTTAAATTGGGCCAAATTGGTCTATACTGCACATGCCTAAAACGCTAATGTATTTTAGTAATCTGCCTTTCTGAGGGCAAAATTCACAGTCATTTCTGGCTAAGCCAAAAACAGCACACTAGCAGATGTATTTGCCTTTCAAAATACAAGGTCACCTACATGGGATTTTCTGTGCAACTAATATCAAAATGATATAAAGGGAATATATGTATTGGTTTTTCAGAGATATTTGGCCCAATATACAGTATTCAATTTTTCAAAAATATGAATTTTATCAGAATGTAATACCTGTTGTAGTAGTCTGTATCCTTCCTAGAACACACGAGTTAAGATTTTATTGCATCTGAAATCCTGAGAAATTACCAAGTTTGCAATTTGACTGTACACAGGGAACAAAAAAGTTTTTCTCAAATTAAATATGCCCAATTTACAAGAAAAAGCAAAAAAAAAAATTAACCTAAGAGTGTTAAAAACGGCCAATGGTCAACATTCTCATACAACCGATCTCAAAGTATCTCATTATCAAGAATTCTAAGAAAAATAAGTTTTGCTCTTAAAAACAATTGGGGAAATGCTGACTCAACTACAATAAATAGTTAACATGTATTGAACACTGAGTTTAGCTCACGTAATCTTCATAACATCCCAAGAGGTAACTATTACAGCTCCTCATTTTTTAAACTATTGCTTAAAACTTATCTTTTCATTTATTACAAATAGATTCCAATATCTACAAAAAATAATTTTAGGGGATGTCAGAGTAAAGATACACACACACATACACATACTCTCTCTTTCAAAGAGTTTCTTTATATCAGCTCTAATGAGGTATAGCATACATATCATAAAATTTAGCCATTTTGAGTACACAGTTCAAATGATGTTTAGTAAATTTATATAGTTATACAACCATCTCCATAATCCAATGTTAGAACATTTCTATTATCTCCAAAAGTTCCTTCATGCCTGTTTGTACTCAACTCCCACTATCACCTCCACTTGCAGGCCAAGCAACCTCTGATCTAGAAATTTCACATAAATGGGATCACACACTATGTAGTCTTTTATGCCTGCCTTCTTTCATGCAGCATAATGCTTTGGGGGTCCATGTTGTAGCATATTTCAAATTTTTTTCCATCTGTGTTGTTTAATTTCCATTTTTATTGTCTATCATGTGATTACATCACAGTTGATGGACATTTGAGTCATTCTCATTTTTGTGCCATTACGAACAGTGCTGTGACAGCTCATGTATATATCTTTGTGTGGAAATATATTGCCAATTATCTTTAAGGGTAGAAACCTAGGAAAATTGCTGATTCATAAGTACATGTTTATGAAACTCTGCCAAACTATTTTCCAAAGTGGCTAAATATCATCTTACATATTAACCTTTCCACCAGCCATGAATACACTGAAAGGAAAAGGAGGGGAATAGTAGGATTAGGGACTTTGCCCAAGTACCTAACTAATATCTACAAAGCGGGGGTCTGAAGCTGGGATTGCTGTCTCCATATCCAACCTCCTTAACTTCTCCAAGTTGCATAGGTTGAGGTTAAACAAATTTCCCTGTTGTAAGACCTCAGAGGCTTTAATGCCCTACTAGTCATAAAGAACTTCCAAAGAGGAATTAAAAGCATAAAGTGTTTCCGTACATATTTTGTCCATAGGACCCTTTCCTATCTTGTCTTCTGTTGAGTTCCCAAGATGCAGAACCTCAGACAAGGACTTGTATGATTTGTTAAAGAAATGTAATGAAATGAGGGAAGCAGGATAGAAAAGAGAAAGGAGCCAAACGAGGATGAGATTTCAGGTACAGTCCAGCTCTTTCCTAATGGGGGGTGAGGAGAAGCTCTGGAACATAAACTACGGGATGGAATTAGCATGTCTAGAAGCAAAGGGACCAGCATTTTGTTCCCAAAGTCATCTAGTCATTGGCTATGGGCTGCCCTCCTTGGCGCGGGGAGGAAGAAGATTATGAGGATTATAACAACCTATCCTCTGAGCCTTCCAGCCGTGCAAAGTGATATTCAGAGAAGGTGGCTGCTCACATCAATTAGCAGTCAACTCCCTGAGTGCACTGTCCTAGAAGCGGGAGCTGAGAGGGGCACCCACAGCATCCATTATAGTAAACTTACTCTCTCGAGGGGTTAACATATCAATCTCTTGCTCACCTCTGGGCCTTTGCACTTGTTAGCCTAACTAGAAAACCTTACCCCAGTCCGAACATAAACATTTTGGCCTCTTCTCACCCTTAAGGTCTTCACTCCAATGTCAATTTGAAAAAAAAAACAAAAAACAAACAAACAAACAAAAAAAGAAAAAAGGATGGTGGAGTGATCAAAACTGGCAATTAATGTTCTGCACGATTGATGGTCTCTGAGCTCTCATAACCCAAATGATTAGATGACCAGGAAAACAAAAAAGCATGCTGGGTAGAAGGTAGTTCCTTCTACTTTGAGTCACTTTTCTCAGAATCACGGGCCTCCTGTGTACATGTATCACTCAGGACAGGGTAAGTTATGCTGTAGTAACAAATAACCCCCAAATCTCAGAGGCTCAAAATAAAAACAGTTTATTTCTTGTTTATACTACATATCTGATGTGAGTCACCAGTGGAGAAAGGGGAATGATACACTGTGCTGTCAAAGTCACTCACTCAGAGGCCTAACGGATGCATCAGCTATCCATCTAAATGCTGCCAGCCAGTGACTGCCAAACCTGACAAGGAGAGAGAGCCTGTGTGTTCCAGAGGCTCTAGCATCAGCAATTAAATGCCCCAGCCCACAAGCAGCACGTGTCACTTCTGTTCACAATTCACTTGTTAGAACTGTTCATAGGGCCTCGACTTGCCACAAATGGTCTATGATGTCCAATTGTCCAATGTGCTTAAAGAGAAGATACTTATGGAAGAACGTGAAGCCTTCCTTTAAGGCCTGACTTCATCTGACCTATAAATAGTGTGGCTCTGGTCACTGTTTCCAGTCAATAAAACAACTCCCTTTCCGATGGCCTCCAGCATTAAACTGATTTTGGAAAGAACAGAACTTCTAATGGTGTAAAGATAAAGAGCAATTAAAGAGGGTGTGATCAGTGGTTAATGAGCCGGCATACACTTTTGAGAGAATACTAAAGAACTAGAACTAAATCCCAAGTCACCAGCTAAGTAAGTCTGCAGTATTTTAAAATGTACAGACCTTTTCTACTTTGAAGAGAAAGTTGGCTCGCTTCTATTTCTAAGGTAAATGAAGGTCAAGAAGGCCATAAAACTTATTTTAAGACCAAGCTAGGACATTGATCTAACAAGGTTATAGAACACAAAACCTTAATTAAAGTTCTCAAGTAAAGAGAAAGAATTTAACTACTTGCTTAT
The DNA here is from genome assembly GCA_028627145.1 of Eidolon dupreanum. Taxonomy (NCBI): domain Eukaryota; kingdom Metazoa; phylum Chordata; class Mammalia; order Chiroptera; family Pteropodidae; genus Eidolon; species Eidolon dupreanum. The sequence continues at coordinate 137,246,372 of CM053507.1, read as the reverse complement.
ATTATTCTCCATGTAAAGAAAGTCTTTCAAAATTCTGTATCACAAAAAAAAAGTCTTTGCAATTAACATAAAACAAGTCATCTTTTTCAAGGTACTTAGATTTATGATGCAAAGGTAGCTTTTAACTTAATTGTTATTTCTCCCCAGGACCTTCCACACGCACAACAGCCAATTAGGAGAGCTTTCTTTTGCTATTCAGCATGTATATAGCTGCTGAAGTGTACTTTAAATGCTTTCTTATGAAATTAGCTAAATTTAGGATCCTTTTCCACTTGCCTGTAAGTTACCTAGAATGACAAGAAGTTCTGAATGTTGAAAAAAAAAAAAAAAGGTGAATGTAAGAGACCACAATCTATTGACATAGTATCAAGGCAACATAAGTATAAGTCATCCATGTCAGCCATGCAAAATTGTATCCAGGGTTTAAATCAAGAGGAATCACAGAAATTGCCCGTTTGTTTCCATGGATATAGGGGTGATTCAAGAATTGTGATGACTAACCCAAGAACCAAATCTCATAGTGTTTCATTTTGCCTAGATTTGCACTTATACTTGCTCTTCGGTTAAAGTAACTGAATATTTGTAGTAGGAGATAACCCAAGTTACTTGGTAGTCCCTGATTGCTTCTCATCACTTCTTTGGCTAGGTACATCTAACCCAATAATAGTAGGAAAGAAATGTTACATAGTTAGGATGAAGAATGTCATGGTCTCTATGTTTTGTCCCATTTGCAGAGTACCATTTGTTCAGTTCCCTTAGAGCAATGGATAGAGCATAAATAACTGCTTTTAAAATATGCTGTTTTTTGACTGATGTATCTATCCCCTCTGTCCTTCTATGCTGGCCTTTCTGCTTTTCCTTAAACATGCCACAACCACCAAGGTCTGCATTGTAAAATGAAGGTGTTTGACCCTTAAAAAATTACAACATCTGGAAATAATGATTTCACCAGGCCATTGAGGTCATTGAGTTTCAAGGTAAGTAGCAGCTGCCCAGTCTAGCCTGGGCCCCTATGTTCTAGTTTGTCCCAGGGCCAGCAATATATTACTGGTAAATGTTCAACAGCCAGCTTTTGGGAGAGAAAGAACCCTAATTAGAAGTGTTTGCCAGTTTTGATGGTATAAATACTCCTATCATGGTTTATTTCAATCTGCCAACTTACGCATTTTCTGAAAATCTAACAATTGACTCATGAGTTGGTACAAGCACATTGTGGTACAAGCATTTACTACCTTGATCTCAGCACACAACTGTACAGTGCCCAACACTCCCACCCACACAATGTAGTTACATGAATTAAAGTCACACCTGCTTCACACACTACTTTATCCATCTGTGCTCTGTAGGCATCTAAATTAGCCGCCACTGGGGTAGATGACCCTAGAATCTTTCCAGCTGCAACATTAGACGACGATTCCATGACTTATAGAAGCACATCTCAGAGAACACTTTCTACTTTAATATCAGGACAGACAGATATTGCCTCACTATTTTTAGATCTAGAAAAGGCTGCTATAAGATTGAAATTTCTTATCTGGATTCAGATTTGACTCTACAATCTTCAACATCTTATCCTTGTATTACTGTAATAGCTTCTTGGCTGGTCTTTCTCACTCCAGTCTCTCCTTACTTCAACCCTTTCTGTAGCTAGGCAGCCACTAGAATAATTGTCCTCCAACAGCTGTGAGAATGAAGCCCTCCATCACCATTTTCATCATGTCACTTCCTTACTAGGCAAGCCTCGAAAGCTTCCCGTGGCTTGTCATATCTAATCCAAACCCCTCAGTTTGGCATTCAAACCTGTCCGCCCATAAGCAAGAGCAATAATCCTGGGCTATTGTGGCCTCTCATAGCACCAGTGAAGGTCTTCGAAATCCTTATAGACCCTCCACATTGCATCTCAATTTTCTTATTCACAGAAGACAGCAATAACTCTAATTCCCATCTTTCATCAGACTTTCTAGAATAGAGTATCTAGTAAGTACGCTGGCTGCATACTAAGTGCCAGGGACATTCTGCATGCTCTTCTAACACATGCATGTCCCTGATAAATCACAAACCCCTATAAAGATAGATAATATAGAAAGGGATAAATGTTTCATTTTAACACTTTCAAGACCAGCACAAAACAAACCTTCAGACACCTTCTGGCAGATTCAGAAGGCACTGAGTTTCTCTTCTCCCCAATTTCTACTTGCAGTTTTTGATATCTTTAACCATGGTCTATCCAGGGACCTATCTCCACAGAATGCCAGTCAGAGAATGTCCTGTAAATTGGGTCCCTTGGTATGTCTTTCTTGTCATACACCAGGATTTGGGACAAATTCATCAATATTATATGCTATGGGCTGAGGAACAAAATTTATTGAGGAAAAAGAAAACACAAAGATAGGATATCTTTGAGGATGCTGTTGAGGTCCCAATCTAGTGATTATCTCAGCACACCTGATTTCTATAGTGATGGTAGGCAGTTTCCAGCATGCTAAGTGCTAACTACCTGAAGCACCTGTCCTTCTCTTAAACTCTGCCTGAGGGTTTTCTCCCAACACCACCTGGGCTTGCTAGATAGCAAATAGATGCAACCAGGAAGTGTCAAGGAATTAATTTCCTCAGGGACAGCCTCTACCAGTCGGAGGTTGGAAGTTAGTGGATAAATGCCCAATTCTCCATTCTTTGGAGGAACACTTCTGAAGTGCTATCTACACTGTTCTTCAGAAGGTCCCAGAGGAACTGAGCCTCATTTATCCCCAGCCGTAATCTTCTCATTAACGTACCTTTTATTAGCTCTCCTTTGTTTCCAATCTCTTTCCTCACATGTTTCCTTATTCTACCAAATAAACTACCTGAACTCACGTCTTCTGCTTTTGAACAAGCCAGAATTAAGGCATGGGGTCAGTGACATGAGAGAAGGAACAAGTCGCATTCTCCCACTCGTTGTATGGGAGGAAAGCTGGGTCCAAAGCAATCACCTGGTCACGCGGTAATGGATCTTTGTTCCCGTCGAGGACTCCCCACCGTGCTGTGTCTCCCTTCACATAGATCAGTGGTTCTAACCTAGGGGCACTTTTGAGCCCTTGGGGACATTTGATAATATCTGGAGCTATTTTTGATTGTCACAACTGAGGATGAGGGTCACTACTGGAATCTAGTGGGTTAAGGCCAGGGATGCTGCTAAATATCCTACATTGCCCAGGACAGCCTTCTACAACAAAGATTTATCCAGGCCAAAATGTCAGTAACATCCAGGCTGAGAATACCTGTCATAGAGCAAGCTTGAGTGTCTCTGCTTGTGGGGAATAATCAGACCATTCTGGTGCCAGTCAGTCTAGATTTGGGTGCCAGCTATTTGCAGAAGGCATCTGGAAGCAACATCTGCCCAGCACCTGGAAGCCCTTGGGAGTCCCCATGAGAAGAGAAGCCACAGTCCTATGAGAAGCCAAGCTTGGGGTCCACCCCACCTGCTGGGCGCAGACAGACCCTGGTCTGGCTGCTTGCTCATTCACTTCAGAGTGAGTCCCTGGGGTCATTTCTTAATCCTATACCACAGAAAGGACACATCATCTTGCCCTCTATCCCTTTTCTCTGAGGAGAATATTCTTGAGACCATTCTCTAGATTTGTTAACAGTTATAGTAACGTTAAAAAAAAAAACTTTCTTTACAAACTTTTTGATCTGTGAACAAATCATATCCAGAGAGGAAATCACCCTTCCTCCTCCCACAGCTCCCCATCCCCACACACCCAGCAAACCACAGGGCGAGAGAGAAAGTCAGATGCTGAGGTTAGTCCATTGCCACCTTGGCTGAACCTAAATAGAGTAGGATTGGCTCAGAATCCTATGGGCACAAAACACACACACACACACACACACACACACACACACACAAAACCCTACACATTGTCTTTAAAAGTTCTGACTCTCAAAGACATCACTGTTGAGTTCTACAAGATGCACAAAGCAGTGATCACAGTGGTAGTAAAATCACTGGGGGCCAAAGAAGGGGAGCATCAGACAGGAGGACAACAATCTCAGGTGAGTCACCTGCCTAGAAGAGCTGCACAAAAAGCTGCTGCTGAGGAACCCATTCAGGCCACACTGCACCTGGAAGAGCACTGCTCAGGAATTCCACCGAAACAGTCCAGGCGGGGCGCAGTCACTACCCAGTGCGCACCTGTCTCCCTGCACAGCCCCCCGACTGCCCGAATAAGCCCCACTCCCACAGGTGGCTTCCCGCCAAAGGAGAGAGATGGCTACCCAATACTAACTCAATCTCAGTCACACATTAAAGCCCCATGTGCTCTGGAGCAGTTTTGCAAATCACTAATGGTTTCTTTTTCAGGAAAATAGAGAAGCAGAGAAGTGTAGCAGCCAGCTGACTGACAGAAATCCACAAACCTGGCAGCCGGCCCCAGCCCAGGAAACAAAAGGGTCTTTGGTTCACCTGTCAAGACTGTGCTATTCCTCGGGCCTCTTCCCAAGGAGCTTATCTGACTCCTTCATCCAGGTGCGATGGAGCAGAGAGTGCTGACATCATCACCCAGGGAGAGCAGCTGGCTGAGTTGGAAGCCGCCAGGGAAAACTGGCAATAAGACCTGCTCTTAGCAGCGGCTGCAGCAGACTGGAAGACGTCGCGTTTCTCTCCTCCAAACTGGCAGCTCGAGGAAAAAAGGGTTGGGGGCCAGGGCTGGTCCCTGAGAGTGTGAGGGGAATTTCTGTATCCACCTCCTGGCCTTGCTCCTTCCTGCCATCAGGTTCTTCCAAGAAATAAATGAAACTTTCAAAACTATGGAGAAACAGACAGACTTAATCAGGCAGAACCTTTAGTTATTATTATTTAGTTATTCTCTTCCACACATTTTGACAAGCACATATACTATCAGGGTTTTCTTATAAGAATGGTTCTCAAAGCAAGGTCTCTGAGACAGGAACTTTATTTCAAAATGCAAATTCTCAGCCTACTTCCACCCCCTTTTGACAAGGAAGCTTTGTGAGGGGTGGAGGCTAGCAATTTGGTTTAAAAAGCCTTCCAAGTGATTCTAATGCACTCTAAAATTTGCAATCCACTGTCAGGAAGGAAATTTAGTCCCAGGCTTCCCAGGTGATTTTAGCTCTAGGCGAGTTCACACCCAGTAAATACATTCACTTCTTCCGAGTAGCCTTCCTCACTTACACCGCCTTGGCACTACCACCCGTCTCCCAAAAATATTATTTACTGACTTCAAGCTTTTCCAAATTTGCAATTTAAACTTCTCTTCTGAGTGAATGTTATATTAGCATAGATTTCTCATAGAATGCAAATGTCGCTAGTCGAATACATTACGTAGCCGAAAAGCCCTCACACCTGTCATCCCATTAGTGAATTTATTTTACTCTAATACAAGCAATCCTATATGAACCCCATCAGCATTTTTTAAACAAAATTGTTACTTGTAAGAAAATGATTATATGGAAGGAAGGGTGATGATGAAGGAAAGAATGTATATGTACCTACATATGTGTGTATAAGTATCTATCATAGGCAAATACCTCATGCAAAAATTATTTAGGCACTACTTTCTCTTAGAATAATGTCACCTCTCATCTCTAAAATGTCACAGTATTTCACTCTGACTTTCATGGTTTTCTAGAATGATTCCTCAATACAACTCTCGACACTATTTTTAAATCACCCGCGCTGCCATGTTTTTTCCAAATAGCTCATGGACTTCTAGGCCTTTCTGTTTTGCACTTGCTGTGCCCTCACTGACCTCCTCTGTCAATACTTCCCCAATACCTTAGACGAAATAAATTCTTCCTAACCTATCTCCCTACTCTATTAACAAAGATGAAATAAAATTTTAGTACTTAATGTTGACAGCAATGTGATGAAGCACTTTCTTTTTTTATTTCCACTTTATTTTATTTTATTAGTTTCAAGTATACAGTACATTGGTTAGATATTTATATAGTTTATAAAACGATCCCCCTAATGGATCCTTCTCTCGTCTGGTTTTCTACCTATCCAATATATTAATGCTAACTGCATTTTCTATGCCGTGCTCCCCATCCCCATGACCATCTATCAACTACTAATCTGTACTTCTTCAACCCTTCACCTTGTTCTCCCAGCCCCACAAAGCCTCTCCCCTCTGTCTGTCACCAAATTGTCCTCTATATTTGTGAGTGGTTTGGATTAGTTTGTTCTTTTTGTTCCTTAGATTACGCATATAAGTGAAATCATATGGTATTTATCTTTTTCTGTCTGACTTACTGTACTCAGCATAATAACCTCTAAGGCGATCCATGTTGTTAAAAATGATAGGATTGCACTTTTTAACGGCTAAGTAATATTCCATTGCAAATATGAAACATAACTTCTTTATCCAATCATCTGTTGATGCGCATTCAGATTGCTTCCATATCTTGGCTATTGTAAATTGTGCTGCCATGAATATTGGGGTGCACAGATCTTTACAAATTATTGTTTTGGTTTTCTTTGGATAAATACCCAGAATTTCAATTGCTGGGTCAAAAGGTATATCCATTTTTAATTTTTTGAGAACCCTCTGGACTATTTTCCATAGCAGCTGTACCAATTTGCAACCCCACCAACAATGTATGAGGGTTCCCTTTGGAGAAGCACTTTCATACACTTCCCGTGGGATACATACTGGAGCAACTTTTCAGATTAGCCACTGGGTACCATCCAATGACCCTTTAAGTCTACTTTTGAGAATCTATTCCAAGGAAATTTTTAGAAAAATAATGTTATATTTTAGGGCATCTGTCCAATCCATAGACCATCATGTTCTGTCCTTTGGTAACCGGCTTCTGTGTGTACTGGTAATAGCAAGGATCCCCAAAACCCATGCTGCGGACTGGTACTGGTCCATGATCTTTTAGGAACTGGGCTGCACAGCAGGAGATAAGTGATGGGCAAGCAAGCAAAGCTTCATCTGCATTTGCAGCCATTCCCCGGCACTAGCATCACCACCTCAGCTCTACCTCACATCATCAAGCATTAGATTCTCATAGGAGCACCAGTCCCTGGTGCCAAAAAGGTTGGAAATCACTGAATATAACATGAAGGCTGAGGACAGATTTTGTTGCTGGCCACCTGAATTGGAAATCTGGCTCTGATACATAATATGTGTGACACTGGGCAAGTATCTTAAGCTCTCTGAGCCTTGGTGTAATCACCCATTTAAAATAATGATAGTGCTATCTCTCTATGTGAAGGTTGTATAAAATGTCTCATATAAAGAACTTGGCATAGCATCTGACATCCAGTTCACACTCAGAAATTATTAACTATTATCACTTCATGACTTTATTCCATTTGGACCAAGGTGCCTGGACATAGCATAAGCTGAGTCCATCAGATTTTTCTCCCAGAAATTTAGAATTGTGATTGAGAGCCAGATAGTGAGTCTATTTGCTGCTGAAAGAATAACATAAAACATATTCTTCCATGTGAACTGAGAACCTGTGAAGACGGTGCAGAGAAAGAGAGAGAAGTTTTACAACACAACAGCAGAAGCAAGAAATGGTGAGAGTCTGGGGGTTCCCAGTCCTGAGTTCTGCTCCACTGGCAGCCTGGTTTTATTCCTGTCCTTGGATTTTAGGAAATACTCATCTCCTTCCGCTGCATAGGTTAGCATGATCATTATTGTTGGTCTGTCCCCTCAGATCCAGTCTTCAGCATCTTCTGCTCTGCTCTGTGCCTTGGGGACTGACAATAGGATTGTCAGCACCCTGGGTTCTTTGCCCTCATAATCACATCCTGTTACCTTGTGGTTTCATCTTTGAATTGTTTTGTGTTGAACTGAATTTTCAATCTGATTATGTTCCTCTGTAACATGAAGCATAAGCATGGTATTTTTATAGTTTTCATCTTTTCCTCCCATGTTTTTCCCCTCTGCCGTGTGTATTATAACTGCTATGTGGTTTTCTTTTTCATCTCTTAGTTATCATGAGACACTTGTCCAGAATTTCTATTTGATCTGTTACAGTGTGAGTGAGTTAGCCTTTACTTCCTTTCCATTGAGACCTGTTTATATTTTTCTAAACTACAAATAAAGCCTCGGCATTTCAGGCCTTAGCAAATAGTTCTTGTTTTTATTTTTGCTTTTGTTTTTGTGTAGCTAGCAAGCTTGAGTGGAGTGGCTGAAAGAGAAGGAAAGACAGCGCTTAGCTGAGGCCATGAGAAGTTGTTATTAAAAGACCTTGCTTCTCTGATGTTGATAGACACCCATTTTAAACCAAACTTCGTGCCACCTGTATAATGGTGTATTCTCTCGCCCTGGAGAGCAAGTGTTCAGCTTGTGCTCCCCACTTTATGGGGGAGACCCAGAGCCTTTCCTTCCTCAGGTAGGGTCATCCTCAGTTGTTCGCTTCTCAATTAGCTATTGTATCACCCCTAGTCAAAAGAGAAAAGTGAAGAAAAATCTTTTGTCTCACTTTTCTCCACTTTGGGAATGATTATGGGAATTTTATGGATTGTTTAGATTCTGTGGTTGAGACTGCTATATTCACCAAAACCTTCCCCTTTCCTTCTAAACACACATATAGACTACATTTTCCAGCCTCCCTTGCAATTAAAGGTGGCCTTGTCACAGATGCCTTCTGGCCAGGTGAAGTTGGCCACTTTCAAGCTTATTCCATAAAAACTTGTTATTTGTGATTCTCTCCCTTTTCCTCTTAATGGAGAGGACCCTAAGGATCTAGAGGAGGAAGGATCCATAGATGGAAAGAGCCTGGAAGCTACCTCACAAGAAATAACCATTTTGTTTGTTAAACACTGAGGCTTTAACATTGTATGTTTCAACAATTAACCCTAAATAATATACTCACCAATACTGCTTCTTAAGTTTTAGAACTGTGGTTCAGAGATATGTCATGTCACAAAATAATACTTTAATTGTTTTCTAGGATGCCACACTTGGGAAAATTTAGGGCATCAGTTATTTCCCTTTCTTATTCGTTTTACTGGTGAAAGACTTTTTTGTTTACTTGCTAGTTTTTACTAGTTTTCATTCATTTCAATAGGTAAATTTTGTAAACCTGTATCATGTAGGAGTGACACAGCATTTTTTAAAATCTGATTTGTCCATTTTCCATCCTGTCTTGCAGTGTATGCAGGTAATTACAAACCTGTTTCTTTTTCAGACTGCAAGTTCTTGAATTTAAGAATGATGACCTACTTTTCTGGTAACTCTCATGGGTACCACAGCAGCTGGTTCATAGTAGGCACCCAATATTTTCTGACTAATACGTATACTTATCATCAGTATGACTAGATGACTGAGCCCAGAATTTTGTTTGCAAGTTGCAGCTGAAGGTAAATATAAGAGAATAAACAAAAGTATAAGCTGCAAATACATCTATCCATGATCATACAGAAGATTCAGCCAAAGAACCTCAGCTATTTCATCATTTAACCTGCAATAAGAAAAAAGTGAGCACAATCTACTGAAACACTAAATTACCTGTCAATTATAGAGAATTAATCAATAAATCTACTTTGAAAATATTAACAGAAACCCAAATATAAGTTTTAAAACTATTAATATTGCTCAAACACAGGCATGCCAATTTTGCTGCCTATTGATCAATATATTTTATGATACAAATCTCTCAACGAATCTCCAACAATATAATTCAATGTTTTCTGTAAAATGTGCAATTAACCTCATTACTTTTAAAGTACATTGGTGCAGTATTTTCTAGCACTGACTCTGAAAATTCTAAAAATCAACAGACTTCTAGAGAAACAATGAAATTTATAAATAGGACCAAATGAACAATTGACATCTTTTGACTTTTTCTGCACTTTCTGAGATATAGTTTGTTCAAGATTCCTGTCCATGCACAGAAGTTCAAGTCCGTGGCCGGTAGTCACTGGAATCTAAAGTATAGGCACTAAAGCAAGATTTATGTTTATTCCTCTTTCCTATCTGTATTTCTATCTTTTCATCATGAAATAGAAAAAAAACTGTCCTTTTCTAACAGATTATAGTCTCAAATTTCACTCTTCTCTGAGCTCTAGATCCAACTGAATACTCAATGTCTCCACATGGATGTCATACAAGCATTTAAAAGTAATGTGCATAAGACAAAATTCTTAACTGCCACCATCCCTGTCTTAGCCTAAACCTACCCGAGTAGACTTCACCATCTCAGTTTGTCTCATTCTTAATCATGTCACAATACCAGGAACCAACTTTGATTATTTCTTCCTTACTCTATCTCTAGAAAACCCTGTCATCCCTTTAGCTAAGGTATAGTTCTCCATATGTCTTCTTTCACAGAACTAATGCTGGTCATCATTGCATCTAACCTGGACCCCAGCAATAGCTTCCTAACTGCTTTCCTCCTTCTACTTTTGTGTACTGCTAGTCTATCTACTAGATACAGTCAATGCTATATTTTAATAATACATAGCAAATGGTTAGCCTCTATTAAAGCCTAAAAGGCACTAAGTAATTTAACCCTATGCTCTCCATCCACATTCCATATTACTTTCCTCCTTGAACATTTACTTTTAGCCATAATTGTCATCCTTTTAGTTCCTCTTACATGCCAAGCTCTTTTTCATTGCATTTGCCTTTTGCATTTGTCATTTAATCTCCTGATAAATGTTTCCCCCACCTTGAAATGACTACTTTTTTATTCTTCCCACTTTACTTTAAATGTCACCTCCTCTGAGAAGTCTTCTCAGATCCTCACCTCAATCTTTTCCACTTAGGACATTGTTTTGTTCACTCAGGTAATGCTTAACACTTAGTTTTTAGTTGATGCTTAATAAATATGATTTAAGTAAATGAATAAAGGATTATGAGAATTTCTTTAAGGGAGAGACCCACTGTGATTGAGATGACACTTTCCTTGTTACATGTTAATTTATAAGTCAACTGTTACCCATATTTTATAGCAAAACAGGTGAAGTTTTTCATGAAGCAAAGAGAGTTATTTTTGCTCTCCTAGGGGGAAAAAAAGCAGGGCTAATTCTGGTAGAGAAAGTATTGGTAAGGTCAAGGTTTAACAAAAACAGGAAATAGAAATAGCTAACAGGAGGAGTTGATTTATCTAATGTGGAGTAGATATGAATTCTTCCTTTGTAAATACTGTAAAATCAACCTTGCTCACTAATGTATTCTGAGAATATCAAGAAGTACTAAATCTTTCATATAGATTAACAATGTTTAAACCAGTGTTCATATAATATAGGGCAATCCATGAAGCACACTCACATAGACAAAGGAACCAGAGAATGAGGGAGAGGGTGATATCTTCACAACCGTCTAAAATGAAGGGATTTTCAGAACCAGATACAAAGTGTACAAAACATAGAAGAAAACTTAATATAATTGAATAAATTCAAATTATTTTTAAAACCTACTATGAACAAAAGGAAAAGACAAGCTATAGGCTGTAAAATACATTTGCCATGCATATAACCAATGGTATTTGGCACCCAGAATACATAAAGAACTCCAAAATTTCTCTTTAGAGAACAATTCGGCAATATCAAGTAAAGTTTAAGACATTCATATCCAAAAATTTAGCAATTCCATTGTAGTTTGATCCTCTAGAGAACCCTTACACATGGAAACATGAAAAAGAATGTTTTGTGCTGCATTGTATGTAATGGTGAAAAAGTGGAAAAATCCTAAGAAATTGAATAAATAAATTATGGCAAAATCATATAAAAGAAAACTATGCAGGAGTTATAAAATTTTAAAACCTGCAAACTAAAACAATTTATCATTTATAGATATAAAATTATGTATTAAAAATATAAAAGCATGCATGAGAATGAAAACATTACATTTATGATAATGGTTCTTTCTGGAAAGAGAAGGCAAAGAAATGGAATCAGCAAGTCTGGGGAAAAATATCATGATCAGATAAGGATGGAAGGGGCATTCATGGGGCTCATTATATTTGCATTAAAGTCACTTGTATATGTAAAATCTCAGAAAATTACACTATAAGATAAAAACTTAGGAAATAAATATACAGAGAAAAAAGTGGAATAAAGTAAGATGAAACGTTGGCTAGGGTAAACACACAAAAAAGAGACACTATATACTACTATCCACAAGGCAAAGAATAGAAAAAGAATCTAAAACCAGAACATTTATTTAAATAATCACTTAAATTGTATTTGCCATTGTAGGAAGTATAAGTGCTCCTATGGAGATAATGTTATCACAGGCATTTCACAACCACAAATTTTGGGAGGCTCAGCAACTTTTGCAACCCCTTCAATTCTAGTAAGAAGAATAGACATCAATTGCCAATTCTATCTCCTGCCACTTGGCTATATGCAGTGTAGTTTGCTAGGAGAGGTTAAGTATCTTGCCTGGTGAACATATTTCTGGGTTAGACTGACAGAGGGGCCATAAAGATCATCTCTAAAAGCAAATGAAATTATATTGTCATAAATAGGTAAAAGTTCTGGCCAGGGCACACCATACGCGGTGCTCAATGAATCACTGCAGGCTGTTCTCTTTGCTTAAAATAATCTTGGGCCTTTTGTACTGGAGGAAGCCATGAATCTTTCTACTCCCCAAGCAACAAGAGCATGCCTCTGCACTGTTGGCTGTGAGAAACTTCCTAAGATAGAGGAGAGAAGAAAAAAATATAGCAAAAATTTAGACTCTGAGGAGAAAAAAAATGGGTCATGTTTTTGTCTCATCTTGCTCATCTTTAGAGAAACTAAATTCACTTTGAATCAACTAGGGATTTAACCTCCTTGTAAGGAGGCTAAGGTTTTATCATAATATAAAACCTGACACAATTACAATTAAATTTAAATGAGAATTGCTTTTGGTCTTTGTTTTTCTCCGGTAGTTCTGACAGACACTAGTGCCCAAAGAAATTAGCAATGTAAAAAAGATATTCTTTCTTTATAGTAAGTCAGGATTCTTCACTTCACTTTCTTATATTTTCCCTGTAGCCAACAGCCATGGCAATTGCTGCTCCATGGGGTCTCATCTGGGGGATATCCCAACCCTCTAGGGAGAAAGTTCAGACTCCAGCACTTTCCTTGTTCAATTCCCTATGCCCATGGTAAATGGAATTTACATTCCCAAAGAAGTGTTGTCACTGTCTTAGCTTCCAGAGTTTTTAGAGACAGGAAATTTCCACCACAGAAAGTACCATGTCACCCCTGCCTTCTACAGAGAGTGACAGGTTGTGATAGCTCCACTTAGAAACAGGCCAAGTCCAGATTGTGATGTAGAATGTATTTGAAACTACTTCAGGCCTCGATGTGTAATGTAGATGAATGTGACACCTCTAGGAGGGCATAGCTTTCTTATCTAAGGACACTCCAGGGGTGATTAGCTGACTTTATTCAGAAGACTACACACCAGAGATGACATCTACAAGACTTCAGGTAGCTTAATCTCTAATAAACACAGAAGTTTGTTAATCAGGTCAACAAATATTATAAATCAATTTTCATTGGTGAAATCAATGAAATAAGCATAATGGATATTAGATATGGACTTTCATTGATGACAAAATGGTGTTCAAGATATAAGAATGAGCTAGAATAAACAATATAGTCCTACTTTTACATGAGCGGAGATGTTTTAAAAATCTAGTACATCTTCCACCCTTAGTAATGGCTTCCTAAGTTTGATTTCATTTGATTCTAAAAAGCAAAATGGTTAGAAAATGTATACTACAGAATTTTGTGTATTGCTTTATGTGAAATTTTCACACAGGGTGATTTTAGAGCAAAGGACCAAGAACCAGGATTTCATTGAGTTTGTAGAACTTTGTGCTTGTTTGCTTTAGATTTCAGATGTATGGAAGAATGTTGTTTGAGATTTATATTTTCTTTATACTTCATAGAGATACTGGAAGGAGAATATCACCTGTCTCTAATACTAAAAAGAAGTAGAGTTGTGCATAGCCAATTAGGTTTAAGTCAATTTTAAGCATAAGAACTAAGGCAGACTCAAATAACATAACAGCTTAAAGAGGAAGCAAAAAAAAAAAGAAAAGAAAAGATCAGAGGACGTAATTAGGCAATAAATGGATGATGGGAAAGGAGAGTTAAAGACAGGTGGACTTACAAAGAGAAGTAAAAAGAAAAAATTGAAAGTACCAATCATAAATGAGAATGATAGGAAATATTGAGAATAAATGGATAGTATTAAAAATATTTTAAAACTTGGGAATAAGATAAAATAATGACTTCATGTCCTTCCAGTGTCAGAGGAATATTGTCTAACAGGTCCACTCCAGGATTATTTCTTTTTCTAGGAGAAGGTATCTTTGTTTGTTTAATTATTTACCATTGATTAGGACTCATAATATTCAAAGTTAAATGTTAACTAGATATTTGTCTGATAGAATTGAAAATGATATCTGAACAGCACATAGAAATGGTAATCTCAAAGTTTACCATTTTTATTATTTATATTATGCCATTTTATCAGTTTTATTTCCTTGCAGGAAATGAACAAATTTTATATCTAAATTTACCAATCTTATTCCAGCAGTAATTCTTTTAGACCTAATATACTGAGTTTTTCAAATTCTCTTTGAATCAGCTTTAACATCCTGCTGGTTCCCTCCTTAATGAGTTAAATAAATTTTCGACATTACAGTCATGTTTAAAATTTTTTAAAAAGTAAAATTTGGCAGAAAGTTGGACAAGTTGCCAAAACATTTATAAGCAGTTTATAGTTGCTTCAAGAGTTAAGAGACAGATTGTTGTCTTATTATTATTGCTCTCCAAATACTTATATGGAAAGATCCTAAATGTTTTCTTTGAGAGGACATATTTTCATTCTCATTTAGCAGAGGAGAAAAACAGAGCTTTAAGAGGTTGAGTAAATTGGCCCTTATTAAAAAGTACCAGCACTTGTTCTCAAAAGGATGCCCGAGTCTTTTCCCCAACCTTTAGCGTCCATGAATAAAATTAGAAACTAAAGAGTTGCCATGTAAATATACTTCCAACTTAGGAAACCCCTAGTGCTAAAGTTCTGTGTTGTTCCAGGCATTTGGCTGAAGCCCTTAGTGTAGTCTGGCCAAGATTTCCACTGCTGGAGGCTGATTTTCCTTCAGCTGTGAGGTGATCTGCATTCTTATCAAGAAAACAAGGATGTTTTTGTGGACTCCTTCCTACAGCCCTTTTCTAACAATTGAATGAAATAATTTGGGCTTTGGTTCTTGCTAGTGCATTTAGGGAATGATGCAATTATTACTGCAATTTTTGAATTGTCAGACAATGAAAAAGTAAATTCAAGGAGAATCAAAATGTTCTGAAACCAACATTCCCTTTCCTCTGTTTTGTAACCAAAGTTTAAAAATGTCTTTCATTTCATTTTTTTACTTTCTTTTTTTCAAACAGGAAGATTGATTTTGATATACAGAGAGAGAACTAGGAAGAAAAAACTTCAGCAAGACCCCCAAAGAAGAGATTTTGAGAACTGTGAAGATCAAAAAAATTAATTATCAAATCATCCCATTTGTTGTATCTTCTGAGTGCCCTGAACAGTGCTATATATATGTACTTGAGGAATTTAGAGTCTACTTCAAAAAGGCAAGGTGAACAGATAATAATCTGTTCAATAATCCAGTATTAAATATAAGACAGAATCTAAATGTTACAGAAATTCAAAAAGATGAGGGCGGGGTAGAACAGGAGAAATGAGGTGATTCGATGACACGGGTAAATTTGAATCCAGAGACCATGGTCTATCACAGTCTACGGACTTAGTAATGTATCACAGTCTGTTACAGCAATTTGTAAAGTTTGAAAGCAGGAAAGATTTTCAAGAAAAAGGTAGATCTGTCTGCAGAGAGTTTGTGTTGTAAAATAATAATACTAAAGTGCTATTTATTAAGTCCTTACTTAATAGTGATGTACACATATGTCATGTGTATTTGATTTCATAAGCATCAGTCCTGTGAGATAGATAAAATTATACCCATTGTACAGATGAGAAGACTGCCATGCTGCCTAAGATCTTAACCAGGGATTACCTAGTTTAATTCCTGTATGTGTGTCCACGTGGAACGGGGGCTGGGGCACATGTGCCAGTGGTAGAGGTGGGAAAGTCACCTGGTGATCTTGCAAGGTACCAAGAAACCTTGAATGGGAAGCTGCAGAGTCCAGGTTTAAAACAACAGGCATTAGCATTAAAGTCAAAGACACCAGACATTGAAAATCAACCTTGATTCCTCTCTTTTCCATATGCCCTAACTGCATTCAGCCACTATGTCCGAACTACATCATTTTAATAACTCTCAAATGCAATGAATCCACCCTCTGCCTAGATTGTCATGAATTGAGGCATTCATCACTCCATCATTTCTCACCTGGATTACTACAACAATGTGACATTGACCTATCTGCCTTCAGTCTCACTAACATTCGATCTCTTTTGCAACTACTGCCATTTGTGAAAAGTCCATCCGATGATATCTCAGCTACCATGTCAATAACATTTGTTATTTTTATGAATGAATACAAACTCCTTGGTAGAGCATACAACATCCTTCATGATGCAGCCTTGTGAAACGTCGATGTTATCTCTCACCATTCCACTCACCAACCCCAATCATAACTCCACCTCATGCACCATATCTACCAGCCACACCAAATACTTCCTGCTTGTCCCAGAGGCTTTACACTGTAAATCTCTGCATGTGTTGTTTTCTGTGCCTGGATTACCTGTCTTCATTGTCCTCACATGTCACTTCCTATTCAGTTCTTTAAAATTCATTTGCTATGTCTCTTTCCCCAGAGAGCCTTTCCAACTCTCCTTTAACTCAAGTCAAATGACTTTTAATATGCACTTAGCCATATCATAGCACCTACCACTCTCACACCATGCTGCGTTTTCCTGTTTGTCAGCCTTATCACTAAACTCCAGTGGTGTCATCACATCTCATGAGTTTGCTTTTGTTCCTCTGCAGGTGTGCTATCCATTCCTTTAATACCTCTTAAGATACATAAGCATCATAATACATTAAGAGGGATATACTAGGTAGAGCACTCAACTGGGCTCTAGGGAACATGGAGATATAGGATTATGTTCCTTGTCCTTGAGGGGGATTTCTGAAACCTAAGAATGGAGAAAATTCAAGAAAAAATAACAGATACCATCATGAATAACAGCCCACAACATATATGTCCACTTAGAACCTGTGAATGTGATCTTATCTAGAAAAAAAAAGAGATGTGTGTGTTTCTTTGCAGATGTAATTAAGTTAAGGTTCTTGAGATGAGATCATTCTGGATTACCTGACTGGGCCCTAAATCCAATGACAAGTGTCTTTATGAGGAGAAGATACTAACAGAAGAGGAGAAACAGAGGAAAAGGTGATGTGAACACAGAGGCAGAGATTAGAATGATGCATCTATAAGCCAAGCAACACCAAAGATTGTCAGCAACCACTAGAAGCTGAGACAAGAGAGGCATGGAATAGTTACTCCCTTAGAGCTTTCAGAAAGAGCCAACCCCATCAACACGTTGAGTCTGGATATCTGCCCTCTATAACTGAAAGAGAATACATATCTGTGGTTTGAATCTGGCTGGCTAGTAGTAATTTGTTACGGCAACTTAAAGAAATTAATACACCAGATAAAAACAATATATTTTTTTTTTTTAAAAAAGGAACTCACATTTTCAATGTGCTTTTATATAGGTTAAATAATTTACAACAATTTAAGATGTGATCCTTTTCTTCTTCCTTGCACACTTTTTTCAATCGTCAGACCCTGATGTGGTGATGTGCATGTAGAAATGCAATAAGTGCTTAGTAAATACTGATTGACAGATAACTCCATTTTGTGTGATAAGAGAGAGATATTACCACAAGTAGAGCAAAAGTGAAAACAAGTACAGAAATGTGTGCCTTCCTTATTTCTAAAAAGAAAAAAAAATCTGTCAGAAACAGGAAAGAACTGTCAAAAGCGCATGATATCAAGTACATAAATTATGAAACACAAGTCACAGTACAAGTTGGTTTGTGACAGTATAAATGCATACATTTTTCATCAAGATAGAAAATAAGTATCTACCACCTCATCCAAATTACATGTGCTCCTCCCAACATTTTCATCACGCTCCACAGTGATCACCAATTCAAGGGAGATAAGTTGATAACTGATATATTCAGAGCTATTTAGGATTTTAACACTAGAGAAAAGAGTTTCTTTGTAAAAAAAAAAAAAAAAGATTGTCAAATAAAAGAGGAAAAGTATATGATAGAGATACTATTGGCTGGAACTGACAAGGATAGGTTATAAAAGAGAGCCAAACTTCTCTTCTTCTATGGTTTGAAATTCAGTAGCCTGCACCCTCAGTTGGTGCCAAGTGTTATACTTCCAAGGGACAAAGTCTCAGAACTCAAAGAATTTACATTCTAGTGCAGCTCTTACAAAACTACAAAGCATTATGTAAATCCGTAATAGAAATAGCAATGAAATCATCTGCTTCTACATAATGTCAATAATTAATAATTATTGGGTGCTTCTTAGGCTCTTTCCAAATTACTTTATTCGATACAACAATCTATTGTTATCTCTTTTTTATAGAGGAGGAAACTGAAGCACAGGGAAATGAAGTAAACTGCCTGCTGGTTGAATAATCAGGAAGTGTGTAGATAGGATTGAAATCTTGCAGACTAGTTCTAGAGCCCTCAGTTTCAATTACATTATCTTTCATTTAGATGCTATAAAAGCAACTTACAATAATAAAAAAAAAATCATCTAATGGAATAAATTAATCAGTCTTTCATCTATGTCACAAAGCACAAATTAAATAACAACCTCAGTCTCACACTTACTATTTGAAAAAATGTGGGAAATTATAATACTTACTTTGCAGGATTCATGTGAGGAGGAATCAAGAATAGAACAGATGTGAATGTGCCCAAGACAAAAACAATTTAATAAATATTCAGTTTTTTAAAATTATATACAGACTGTTTTATGGCCCCTTCCCTATCTTTTAAGCATTAGCTTAAAACAGAGATCACATTGATACCTCCCAAGTATGTAATAAATCCACTAGTCATTGCCCATGGCAGGAAAAAAACGCTGTATTTACACTAAACTAAAATTTTATTTTCCTCCTGGGCACACAGGAAAACTACATTTCTTAGCCTAGCTTATATCTAGGAGAAGCCATGAGATCTTTTCTGGACCATGGAATCTGGAAGACTATGATACATACCACCTCTAAAACCTACACTCCATCTAATGCATCAGCTTCTGTTCAACTAAGCCTCCTACGAAAAACTCAAAGAAAAGATAAAACGGACAACAAAGTAAAACAAAACACAAACTAAAAACATCTCTTCGAAGCCATCAGAGATGTTGGAAGGCATTGAAGAATTACCTGGGCAGATGGAACTTGAAGGACCATGATGGTACTGACCAGAAACAAACATCACTGAGGTGAGCATGACTTTCTATACCACTCTTATCAATCTAATCATCTATGAATGTGTGTAACAAATTGGCCAAATCTGAAGAAACAGAACATAAAGCAGCTGCTAGGAAACTGAGAAACTAAGCAGATCTATTGGCAATGCATCATGTTGAGAGGATAAAATCAGAAGTATAATACCCACCTAGGAGCAGATTCTCTGCAGGATGACACTCCATAGTTAGAACAAAGCAGAAATGGACCAGATATCATAAGGACTGAAATGCAGCCTCGTCAGCTCTAAGCCTTTAGCCAAAAACTAAACAAAATCTTTCCTGAAGAAAGAAGATAACAGCATCCATAGACTCTAACATTTATTAACACAATGTCTGGCATTTGGTTCAGAATTACCAGGCATATACAGAGACAGAGGGGAAAAAAGCAATTAACAGAAACAGACCTAAGGACAATCCAGATTTTTAAGCTACCAGACACAGACTTTAAAATAACTGTAATTAATGTGTTCTAGAAAATACAGTCAAGATGAAAAAATTTCACCCAAGAAATTGAATCTATGAAAAATCATGTAGAAATTCTAGACTTTTAAAAAATACAATTACTAAAGTTAAGAATACAACTTAGAATTCTATACCAAGTGAAAATATACCTCAGAAATGAAAGTGAGGAGAGTTTAAGGAGCTTCAAAGTTGCCACTGTGTCCCAAGAATGAGTAAAAATCAAACAGGCTGAAAAATCAACAACTCTTCCTAGATCCATTAACAAAGGGTAAGACAAAGGACAAACAGCTGCCTCCAAGGTTAGAGAGAGGGAATGATGCAGATCATCACAGCTTCCCAGAGCTGAGACCCGCAGGGAACCAGTGCTGTGTACAACTGTAATTGAGTTGTTGGAAGCTCAAATGGACAGCTCTCAGAGTTAGAAATTCCAGGGGGACCTAGTCATGGGGGGTAGGGGGGGTTGGGGAGCAATATTGTGAGATGTGCCTTAAGGAACTTGACCAGATTATCTAAGGATAATCCCCTCAGGCTTCCTGCAGGGAGAGGAGATAAGGTACTATTTTGAAAAATACCAGAGCATTCTGTCCTTATTACAAAGGCCTGCCCTCAGGGGAAACCAGAGCCTAAACTGCTTGGGTATTAACAGAGCCTAACTGACCTGGGAGAAGGGAAATACCCAACCTTAGACCCAAAGAGCCATTCTGTCCCACCCAAGTGGGGAGAAAAAAAAACTGAGAAGCATTTGTGAAGTTCATGGTTCAGAGGCACAAGCTCACTGAAAGACTGAGACCTAATGAGAGGACTGTAGAAGGGGTCCCCTCCCCCACCCAACTCACTACATTACTAAAGACCTATTTACAGCAGTTCCTTTTGTCCACTACACCATGTCCAGCTATCAAGAAAAAATTGTACCAAAAGGCAAGAAATACAATTTGAAGAGACAGAGCAAGCATCAGCATTAGATATGGTTGGGATATTGGAATTATCAGACCTGGAATTTAAAACATCTATGATTAATATGCAAATAACCCTAATGAATAAACTAGAAAAAAAATTCAAGAACAAACGGGCAGTGTAAGCAGAGAGATGGAAATCCTAAGAAAGAACCAAAAAGAAATGATAGAGATTAAAAAGAAAAAAACTATAAGAAATTAAGAATGTCTTTGATTAGCTTATTAGCAGACCACTTGGCTGAAAAAGAATCACTGAACTAGAAGGTATATCAAAACAGAAACCTCCAAAACTGAAAAGCAAAGAAAACAAAGACTGCGGGAAAAAAAGAACAGAATTCCAAGGATAGTGGGCAACTACAAAAAGTCTAACATATTTGTAATGGAAATACCAGAAGGAGAAGAAAGAAACAGAAGAACCATTTGAAATAATAATGACTGAGAATTCCCCTAAATAATTGTCAGACACCAATCAAAGCTCCAGGAAGCATAGAGAACACCGAGGAAGAAAAATGTCGAAATATCTACACCTAGGAATATCAACTTCAAACTACAGAAAATCGAAGATAAAGAACAAATTCTGAAAAAAGGAAGAGGGGAAAAACACAGTACCTATAGGGGAACAAAGATAAAAATTGTATCCAACTTTCATTTAGAAACCATAAAAACAAGAAGAGTGATGTGAAATATTTAAAGTGTTAAGAGAAAAAAACATGAAGGTGAAATAAGACATTTTACAATGGACAAAAACCAAAGAATTTGCCATTGCATGAGTTTTTATATTGTGTTATACTCTGAAAATTCATCAAACTACATGCTAAACATAACAGAAGTTTTGTTTTTAAACATGATAGTGAGAAGTAGAGATACAAATAGTGAAGCTTTAAGGACTATATTCACCCCCTTCTACTGTAAACTGGCCACCTGCCTAGCTCGACCATATCTAGTTAGTTATAAATGGAAAACTAGTTAACGTCAAATGATTCACAATTTTGCTAATTACAAAAGACTGGACAATTCGACTTTTCTGTACTTTTGATTACCTAAATATAACCAGAAAGTCCATGGGGTTCCAGAGACTTTATCCGGGGTCAATGTTTGAAGAACTGAACAATATAAAAAGTGTTGTGTTTATAATAATTTTTTTAAAACCCTCCTGAGATGGTCTGGTTGCTCTTTCCTTGCCTGTGCTGAAGACAGAGGATGCAGTGGAGGACCTGAGTCACAGCTTGGAAGACAGCTGCCCAGCCAAGAAAATCCACTTTGGACTTTTTTCGAGACATAAACTTTTAAGTAGGACTGCCAATATTTTAAGGCTGTTGGTTCCAGCATTCACCTCACCTAACTAGGGCACTGCTCTTAGAAGTTTCAACCTAAATCAAATCACTGAAAGCTCAACGAGGAAAAGGCAAAGCTTCGGAAGGAAATGTAACCATGTTGATCGAATACTGTTTTGTACGCACCTCCCTTCTTATATCTACAGTTTCTCAAGCAGTGATCACTAGCCATGTGCAATGTTAATTTCTTCCCATACATTATTTTATTTAATTTCCACAACCACCCTTCCTAATACGTATGATCATCATCATTCTACAGACAAAGGTAAATGAGGCCCAGAGCTACATTTAGAAAGCAGCGATTCATTCTGGAATCCACTCCATTCTAGTTTCAAATGCAGTTCTGTCTCGCACCAGAGCCTGTGAATTCCACTAAACCAGCATTTTTCATACTGAGCTATCAGATTACTGGATTCTCAAGGAACTGTATGACTTAGGAAGCTACTTTAACTTTCCAACCCTCCATTTCTTCATCTGTAATCCTCAAATAAAAGTAGTAAAACTAGGATTGTTTTAAGCACCAAACATACTAGCATACCTAGAAAATATTGTGGGTACAGCTCCAGACCAGTGCAATAAAGGGAAGAGCCCAACAAAGCAAGTCGCACAAAACTTTTGGTTTCCCAGTGCATATAAAAGGTATGTTAACACTCTACTATTGTCTATTAAGTGTGCAATAGTATTATGTCCAAAATAAAAACAACAACATTTATGCCTTAATTAAGAAATACTTTATTGCTAAAAAATGCTAACCATCACCTGAGCCTGTAAGAAAAAAGGTATTAATAGACTCGGCTTGACACAGGTTTGCCACAACCTTTAATTTGTTCAAAATGCAGTATCCATGAAGCACAATAAAACAAAGTATGGCTGTTTTAAGTGCTCAGAGTAGTCCTGCACACATGGGAGCTGTTCAACACTAGTTGGCTGCTGTTTTATCGATGCGGGTGTGATTATTGAGTAAATAGGTGATCCAAGCAAAATTTAAATTGTGTGTGTGTGTGGAGGGGGTGGTAATGATCAAATAAATTTGGTAAATCTTAGGGTAACAAAATTAAATAGGTCTTGTTTGTAAGACAGTGACACTCCAGGTACAAAGTAGAGTACACAGTGTTTCCAGCATTCATTTCCTGAAAAAATAATTTTTTCAGAGCACATCAATTAACATCATTAATTCACTTTACAGGTGTTTATTGAGAGGTTGTTACATGTCAGGCACTGATACTACAATGGACATGATTTGCACAGTTCCTCGCTCAAGAGGCTGGTAGACAGCAGGTGAAAAGATACAAAAACAAGGAGGAAGCAAATTAAAATGTTACAAACCATGAAAGGTTGTATGAGTTGGAACTTCAGTGTACCTTTGAATACTGGAAAAGTGTAGAAGGGGAAAAAAGGTATTCCAGGTGAAGGACAGGGCACAGGGGCAAGTAAAATAACTCATGAAAATTTTCCATGAGGATGAGAACCAGTTTCAAGCTAACAGCTTTATTCCTGTTTGTTGTTTTCAGAGATTGATGTTTAATCCCAACAGAAGCTATGTCTATTTATGCCAATTATGTCATCTGTCCAATTACCCTATTGTTGTTATGATAACCAAAACACAGAATAGTACAAATGGAGAAGAAATTAGAGACTTTAGTACAAAGATTAATTCTACAAATAAAGAAACTGAGGCCTAGAGGGGTTAAATGACTGGTGGTACCCCAATCTCTGGTTGTCTGTACCCACACTGTTCCCATTATTCCATCCTCAGTCCCCATAGTCCATCATTTTCTGAACTAGAAAAAATATATATTTATCGAGTTAGTACAATGCTAGGTGTTAAGGGGAGATTAAAGTGAATAAAGTTATTCGTAACATCATCCCTGCCCTTAGAGTCTGGTTGGGGGATAGAGTAGAAACACAGGAAAACAACACAATCAAGTCTAAATTGGATCTCAAGAGAGCAATAGAATAGAAAGAACAGATGGAACTTCACAACGTCTGATGAATCTAAAAGCAATCATTATTTTAAGAATCTAAAGAAGGGTTTAGGGTACCTGGGAAGATCTTTTGTAAGAAATCAAATTTGAGTTAAGTGTAGACAGTCTAGAAGAATTTGAGAGGCAGAGTAGAAGACAAGTTTTCCAAATGACAGCGATAAAGAAATTACAGAGGGAAGTTCAAGGTGTGTTGTATTTTTGAGGAGTAACCAAGTATGGGAACAGCAAGATATTGTGAATAGAAAACTCCAGACAAGTCATAACGATCAATCCAGTGCATCATTCGGTGTGACACCATGCTTAGAAATCATGAGATGATCATCAAGAGGAATATTCAGGTCTCTGTGAACCTACTTTTGTCTTAGTCATTCATTTGCTCATTTGATGTATAGTGAGAGCCTATTCTATGCCAGGCAGTATTCTAGGCTCTGGGGATATACGAATCAACAAAACATAGTCAAAGAAAAGAAATGTCCTCTGGGAGCTTATATTCTAATTTGGTGCTTCTCAAACTTGGCTGCACATTACAATTTCCTGAAGAGTTTTTAAAAAGACCCAAGGAAACTTAAATACATATTAATAAGTGAAAAGAGCCAGTTTGAAAGTCTACATGTTATAAAATTCCAAGTATATGACATTCAAGAAAAAGCAAAACTGCAGAGACAGTAAAACAATCAGTGGTTGCCAGGGGTTCGGGGTAGGTTGAGGAGACGGATGAAGAGTTAGAGCACAGGGGATTTTTAGGGAGGTGAAACTATTCTGTACAGTACTGTGATAGTAGATACATAACATGTGCATTTGTCAAAATGCATAGAACTGTACAATACAAAGAGTAAACCCTAATGTAAACTGTGAACCTTAGTTAATAACAATCAATATTGGTTCACCAATTGAAACTAATATATCACACTAATCTAAGACATTAATAATAGGAGAAACTATGCAAGGGGAGGAGGGAATGTAGGAACTGCCTATACTTTAGCAAATTTTCCATTAACCTAAAACTGTTCTAAAAACATAAACTCCATTAATAATAATGTTTGAAACTATAAATTAAAAACAAAACAAACAAACAAACAAATAAGACCTGCACTTGGGCCCCAGCTGAAAAGTTCTGATTAAATAGAATGATGAGTCTCAGGTACTCTTAAAGTGCCTTGCATGCTTTTTAACCTGCAATACTCAGTGCTGGCAACGATTTAGGACAACTGGAACTCTCATACATTGCTGGTGAAAGTGTAAAATGGTATAAGCGCTTTGGAAAATAGTTTGACAGTTTCTTATAAAGTTAAATATATACTTACAATGATCCCACTCACAGGTATTTAACCAAGAAAAAATTAAAATTTAGCTTCACATAAAAACCTGTACACAAATATTTATAAAAGTTTTATTCATAATTGCTAAAAACTAGAAACAATCTAGAAGTCCTTCATTTCGTGAATGGATAAACACACAATGGAATACTATTCTCCAATAAAAAAGAAATGTACCACTGATACACACAACATGGACGAATCGCAATTTTTTTTTAAGTGAAAGAAGCACTTTTCTAATGAAATAAGATAATCAACAAACAAACAAGCAAAGCATGCAGTAAATCAGATAATGATAAGAGTTATAAAAACAGAAGAGAAGGGAGGTAGGGAGTACTAAGAATGGACTTGCAAATTCAAATAGAGTGGACAAGAGAGGGCTCTCTGAGAAGGTGACATCTGAGCAAAGAGCTGAAGAGCATGAGGAAACGAGACCCTGTAATATGGAGGAAGAGTTTAGATTTTATAGCAAGTGTATAAGAAAGCCACTTGCGGGTTTTATGGAGAAAGGTCATAAATGAAATTCCTATATTAACTGACCATTCTGGCTGCTAGTTGGAAAACAGATCCTTGAGGTTTAAGAGAAAAAGGAAGAGATGAGTGAAGAAGACTATTTGCAGTAGTTAGGGTGGATGGTGGTGACTGAGAAAAAATTTCATATCGCACCACTTCCCTCCACAGAGACACATACGAAGTTTTGAAAGAGGTCGTTCTCTCTCTAAAGGGAATGGACAGAGCATTTCCAATAGGCATTGTGTAGCTTGCACAAACTGCTAGTTAAGACAACAATGTAAGAAGTAAAAGGAGAAAAATGTTTCTTTTCAAATGCTACTGAGAAAAATGTTTCCTGTATCCAATGAAGACAGTCAATGAGAAATGAATAAAACTCAGTCTGATTAGCACTAATCTGTCATCTGCAACTGTGTGTTGGTGAGAAGGCTACAGGACACAACTGATGGGGAGACAGCCTAGCAAGGAAGAGTTCAGCTAAATGACCTTAAAACAAAAACAAAAACAAAACACAAAAATACCTCCATTTGCCCAGAATGCTCCTGTCAGCAGAGTCCTACCTAAACTAGCTCCTCAAAACGCTAAACCCCAGGGGCAGCAGCTAATGGAATTTTGTAACCAGTACTTCCAAGTCAGGACTAGGGAACCTAAAAAATCAGGCTCCCACCCAGGTTCAACAAAAATAACAGGCACAGAAAGCCAACATTCTTTGTTTCTTAGTCTGAGTTTTTCCAGAAGCCACCCTAAGCACGGATGTATATGTAAGCATTTATTTGGGAGATGCAGGAAGCATTCCTAGGAAAGTAGGGAATTGACATAGGAAGAGAAGGCAGCCCATCAAGCCAGCTTCCATTGTAGATAAATAGAGCTTAATCCTGAGTGGAAACTGGGAAACTGTGTAAAATAATACCTTTGAGTTATAGCACCCAAGAAACTAGGGAGCTGAGTGAGGGATACTGAAGAGCAGGAAATAGAGTTATTTTCTAGGTAATTCCAGCCTCCTCAAGTTGAGGTTTGGGGAAAAAGTCTTCAGGCAAAGAGATGCAAATACTACCTTTGAAAGTTAAAGGGGGTTCTCTAAAATCACAAGGCCCAAAGGAGAAAATAGAGCACCCACAGATTCTGCTACACTGTAGGCTTCCTTCTGCACCTAGAGCAAGATGTTACCTCTGGCCAACACTTTTTCTATAGAGGAAATGATTTCAGCAAACTGCAAAAAGGAGGAACTCTTCCTTCAATCCATTTTTCTCAAAGCACTCTTCATTGATTTATCCATTCTGTTATTGTTATAAATTAATAAAGTAAGGCATGTGTTAATTTACTTTATAGGTTTCTCAGCCACTGATTTCCTATTACTCCTTTCTATTACTCAACTCACTGACTCCTGCAGACAAATTGTCTGCAATGTAAATGCATCCCAGATTCTTGGACTTTATTAAGAATATCGAAGGTGTGTTATTTGTATTAATAACTCAACTCATTACCTCATATTCAAAACTTAGCCAATTAAGCTCAAGTGCATATCAAAATAGGAAAGAGATTCCTAATTTCTAGTTACTATTCCAATTGCCTAATGAATTGCTCATTCTTTGTAATTCTAGTGCCATTTGCTTAATTTTCTTTTAATTTCTAAAATATAAGAAACACATGTCTAATTTTCTAGATGTGTGAAAATATATATTGCCTTAGTATTGCTTGTGAACATTTCTTAAGAATATTGAAGAAAAGTGCCACATGTGACAAGTAATATATACATCACCTAAAACAGTGCCATTTACACAGTAGGCACTCAATAAATGCTTGTTCAATGAATGAACGAGCCTACAGTTATATGACCAATGCTCATGCAAAAATCAGGAGACTAGTTCAGTAAGCACTATAACAGCTTGTTTATTTATCTGACAGCTATTGTCTTCATAGGTTTTTGGTAAGCCTGGTAAAGTGAAAATATGTGCTTGTATTTACACAATTTTTTAGGACTAATTGGTAGTTATTTTTATAGCCCTTTGACACATTAATAAATTTCAATAAGAATAGAAGCTGTTCTTTGACTCATTTATTCATTCAAAATATTTATTAAATCCTAACTATGGGCTGGGACTCATGAATAATTTTATAATGCAGATAAGGTTAAAATGATGCCAAGCCCTCTAGGACATCATCTGTGGTGAATAGTTATAATGCAATCATAGTGCAGCCAAGAGAGAGAGAGAGAGAGAGAGAGAGAGAGAGAGA
>CM053507.1:137128487-137217636 GCA_028627145.1 Eidolon dupreanum | reverse complement strand
GATACGTCCTTTCTTGCTCAGTGTTCTCCTCAACTGTATGTCTACTCCTGAGGCCATGTTAGGAGGAAATTAGAAACATACAGCTCTGTCTAAAATTGTAAAATGTTGATCGCTCTTCCTTGTTTCCTGAATACACTGTCTTCTTCCAGTATCCTTTAAACAAATTACCCCTTTTTGTTTATCGTAGTTTTTCATTATGTCTAATCTTTCTATCCATATTAACCTACAGTTGATATTTGTCAATATGATGGTTATGTAGTATATTAGCTCTATCCTCACAAGAATTAGGCTATATATTATTGTCATTAGACTGTAAGAGGAAATATGCTCAAAATATATAAGCAAATGTTTAAGGGTCACATTGCAAGAAAGTGACGCAATGAGAATCTGATTCTGTGAGATTCTAATACCCATGCTCTTTCCACCTATGCCTCTCTGTGCTACACAATACAAGGAGAAGCCAGTGTCCAGTGGTTATTCTTGTCCCTAAAAAGACTTAGTGAAGCAACTTTCAGAGGAGAAGCTGTGCCTTCCCTTCCTACATATAGCAAACCATTCATAACAGCAGAATTAAAGGTTAACAAAGGTACCTCTCAGTGGCAAGATTTCATGACATCAAATGGAGTCGCAAACTCTCCAGGTGTTCTGAGCTAACTCATCATGGCCAGCCAAATAAACCCAGCCTCATTCCTCCTCTTCACCCTGACTGTGACTTTCATCGATGACCCTGAATCATACATTCAACCCTTTTAAAATTCCTGCTACATTAACTTACCAGGTGACCCTTCTCCAATATTACTTTATCTTTGGAGCTAAATTTGGTGTCCTGGTCATGCCCTCCTTATTTTTGCACCTCAGTCTCTCACTACTTCCAACTGGTAGTTTTATTTCCACATCACCAAATTCTTAAACTAGTCTGAGGGACTTCTGCAATCAGGATGCACCTTGATCACAAACGTCCTGGGAAGAGAGCAGCAAGGTTAAGGGAATTAAGAAAGGGATTTTCTTGAGGATTATACAGAGAGGATGGGAAAGCAGCATGTCCCTAAGCCTGGCTGTGAAACTGGTAGCATCCTTTACTTAGAAAACCAAAGCTCACTTCTACTTGACCTTGGTGAGGTTTGTGTTTTGAGAAAATCAGTATAACTACCCCACTCTCATCCCCTCAGGCCTTACTTTCTCATAGTCTCCTCATCTATAAAAGCATAAAAATGTCTATTTGCTGCTGG
This sequence comes from Eidolon dupreanum, assembly GCA_028627145.1. Classification (NCBI taxonomy): domain Eukaryota; kingdom Metazoa; phylum Chordata; class Mammalia; order Chiroptera; family Pteropodidae; genus Eidolon; species Eidolon dupreanum. The sequence goes on along the minus strand of CM053507.1, from coordinate 137,216,407 downwards.
TAAAGGAAATTCTGGGTGTGGAATTCATGGGACCCCACTTGGCACAGGGCAAGATCTCAACGCACACTAGCTAGATCTTAAGTACACACTTAGATAGTCCAAGGCCTCTCTTGAAATCCATTCAGCTAGGAAATTCTCAAAGGAGCCAAAACTGGAATGGGAATAATTAAGATAATAAAAGAGAAGATTAAAACAAAGGAAGAAAAAGTTTAATTATGCTTTACAATGAAGAAAAAAAAAACTCTTGAAGATTGATGGACCATTGTATGGAAATCACATGCAAATATCGTTCATAAAAACAGACCAAACTAGTCCCAGTTTGAGGTTGTAAGAGACTGAGATTTATAACCTTTTATTCTGGCCTAGGATTTGAATTAAGTGTGTGAGAAGTAGTAATATCATATTGAAAACATTCACAAAGGAGAAATCAATGCAGGCAAGGATAGAGGAAATATCGGTGTTAGACTCAAGAAGGTACAAGTAGGCTATACATGGGAGGTACGGCAACATGGTAATCTAGATAATGGTAAGGAGAAGCTAGAAGGAAATGAAAGAGCATTTATGTGTCAGGTATGCATAAGTTATTTACCTAGGCAGTTTATAATTAGTTTCTAGAAATTTCAGTGTGAGATAAGACTTTAAAGGTGATTTAGTTTCTTTCGAGATGTCAGTTTGAGTACTAAAAAACACAAAATACATGGACACACAAAAACACATCTTTCATTTCAGTTAAAACAAAGTTTGTTTGTTAATATATTCTTCGGAACACCAAAATGTATAATGTCGATAGAGAAGAGGTAAAAGATTTAATACTTAAAAGAGAGGGGTATATAATGACTTGGGTGATCATTTAACTTCTCATAGTCTCAGTTTTCTTATCTCTGCACATTTAATAAAAGATGACAAAAAGCCATTTGTAAACAACAATAGCAGTAATAGTAATGGCACTATTTAAACTTCCTGAACTCTATGCACCAGGCACTATTCAGCACTTTATATGCATTTTTTTTTTCATATAACGCTCCCAACAAGGCTATGAGATAGATACATTATAATCATTTCCATGGCAATGATATGGAAACTGAGGCTCTCATCAAGTTAGGTCACATGAGAAGCTGGTGAGAGAGAGCTGAGATTCAAAGCTGGATGGTCTGACTCAGACCCTGAGGCCACCTCTCCTGTAATGACTGTGCTTCTTAGGGAGCTTCAGAAACCTGGCCAACTTCACATAAACACATAAACAAAATTCAATAGCTGAAACAGAGCACAATAGGACTAAAGTGGGGGGAAAAATCAGAAATTTAAGGTAAAAAATGGGTAGAAGCATTATTCACTTTAATAATGACCTGGCCAAAGCTTCCATAACTATGGTAGAACAGTCAGCACATGGCCTGGGTGAATTCCAGCAAAAGGGGAAGAGGCCAGCTGTGACTCACTCATAAAAGAAAGCCACAGGGAAGGGCTGGGATAAAAGAGAAGACAGAATGTATGTCAACAGAGCAGTGAGGGCACAGTGTGGTGAAGAGAGAGAGAACAAAAACATCTTAATTGTTAACAGAAAGGAAAAACAGGCAGATGTTAGCAGGGTAAAGGCTGCCTGGTGTCACTGTTCTTTGGGGAGCAAGAAAAGAGGCAGCAATTGAGGCTGACTTGGGGCACTTTCTTAGAGTTTATTAAAAGCACAACCACTTGGGGACCAAATGGGAACCTTTGATACTGGTTCTTCCTTAATGTTTTCCGGAAATCTTTTCCTTTTTCAAAGCTATAGAGCTTCAAATTTGTTTAAGACTGTAAAGAATATTGAAATTAAAGGCTCTCAGAGGCAGAGCTCTTCCAGACAATGAGTAGAAATAAAGACTCTAAGTTTTCCATTATGACCCTAGAGAGAAAAGGTAGAGCTAACAGGGAAAGGAGCCAAGAAGTCGTTAATGGCGGCCCTTCCAGGTGCCAGCTATAAAGCTGGGTGGAAGCTGGACCTGAGGTTTACAGAAATTTACTTCCATGTCAAGAACAAATCACTTCTTAGTGCAAACTGGAGCAATTTCCTTAAAGAGTAACTTGGGGATATCCATCATAATGTTAAAAATTAGCAATTCTTGCTCTGCTAATTTTGCCCATAAAATATGCAGATATATTGGGTTGTGTTCATGAAGATGTGTGTTGCAGCTTTATTTACAATATTGAAAATCTGAACAATCTAAATGATCATCAATAAGAATGCTAAATGATTCTACAGCATTCAGTGAAATATATATACCTCTTAGTCTATTTTTGGCAATGTAGAAACATCTTAAAAATATATTTATTAAAAAGTAACAACATATAACATGTATAACACAAATAATCTCATTTGTATTAAATAGATTTATACATTTGATATAATTTAATATACTTTTGTTACATAAACACTTCTAGAAAGTTTCATTAAAAGTGTTTTCACAGCAGGAGGTAAAGTTAGAGCATGTCTGAGATGGAAGAAGTTTCAATTTTCATTTTATACCCTGTACTGTTTGCATTTTGAAATCATGAACACAAATTAAAAAAAAAAAAACAATATTTAAAAAGTTAAAAAGATGTTTCTCTGTGAGGGAATATAGTTGAAAATGGAATTTCCTTAAAATTAAGATATAAATCCCTAAGCAGAAAACTATGGTAAAATGGAGTTAATACTTTAATAATTTTTTTATCCTTTATGACCAAGGAGAGTTTATCCCCGGGATTTAACAGAGGTTTAATATTAGGGAATCTATTAACAAAATGCATTACATCATTAGATCGAGGAAGAAGAATTACATAATCATCTTATTGGAAGCCAAAGGACATTTGGTAAAAAAACAAACAAACTGATTAAAAAAAAACTTTATAAATAGTAGACTACCATAATGGATAAACAATAAGTATCTAAAAATAACAGCCAACATCATAATTAGAATTATGGAGACATTCCAGTTATATAGGACATTTTATACTTTTAAACTTTTAAAACAATGTCCATGTCTGTGTTCCACATTTTAAAAAATTGTTTCAGAATCTGTCTGAAAAATTCCTCTGAGAAGAGTGCGAAGGGTAAATATGTGAACCTCGGAAAGCATCCTCAGTACTGAAAAGAAACCCAACTCACTTAGTCCCAGAGTCCAAGACATTGTTTTAGAATGTAGATCATGCCACTGACATGTTTGAGAACCCTTAAGTTCTTCTCATATATGACCCTGAACTACCTCCATTTTGCTTTCCCTCAAAATCATCTGGTGAGAAATTATCCAGTACTTTCTCTGTTATCAAGACTGTTCTAGGTTTGAGACTCATGAAATAGAAAAAAAAAGTAAAAAAGGGTGTGGGGACACTGAAAGTTCCAGGGGATGTCAGTATTTGAGGTGAAGTAGGGTATTGTAACCGATGCTCACATTAGGAAACGCTTACAGAAGATAACTTTGGGTGGGATAGAGAATGGCTGCTGGGAGGATAATAGGATGAGCTTCAAAGCAGTCTTTAATGTTTACCTAAGTGTGGAAAGCGGTGAGGGTGGCAGTCAGAAGCTATAGAAGATGGAGCTGCTTCTATAGAAGAATCCTGCATGGCGAGAAATAGCCTCCTGGGAAACTGGAGTTCCATTTAGGCATGAAGAGGTAGAGCGATCACTCAGTGGTGAGGGTGAAAATATAGGGATATTTTGTTCACAATGGAACACAGATTCAAGAGACTGAGAGACAATGAAAGATTGGCTCTGGGGACTGAAATGGATTGAAAGGGTGACTTTTCATTCAATAGCCAAGAATTCCCCAAACAAGAAGCCTCATTGGAAGTAATAAGCTTAAATATCCTAATTCTTACACTTGATGTCAGAACTGTTCAGGGACACTAGCTCTTGTGTTAATTGTTAAGTAACGAATCCAAGATTTGGATCGAAGTCTAGTGGCTTTTTCTTTGGCATCCCTCACATCTTATCCTACCACTGCATAAATCTGCCAATGGTTATTGAGTACATTCTATGTGCAAGGCATTACGAGGAAGATAATGGAAAGAAATAAGGGATGATCCCTGCTCTCAAAAAATACTCAGCACAACTAAGGCTACGACAGTGATTCTTTACTTTAACACCATCAGAATCACCAGGAAGGCTTATTAAAACACAGATTGCTGGGACCCACCCCCTAGAATGTCTGATTCAGTAGGTCTGGGGTAGATCTTGAGAATTTGCATTTCTAACAAGTTCCCAGATGACACCTATACTTTTGGTCCAAGGACTACACTTTGAGAACTGCTGACCTATAAAGGAACAGTCAACTATAGATGCCATGGGAACTGAGAATATTGAGATACTCATTTATGGAAGTTAAAATCATATCATAAATAAATTTTTGATGAGTTCCCAGAGTTATGACTTTTAGGTCTAGGACATTCCCTGAAAAAGGCAAGTGGTTAATGTACTTTTTGTAAAAGAAGAGCCTGGTTCTCAATAAATTCAAATAGTGGGGAAGTATGCACAGGCCTACTCAAGCATTAGAAGCAAAGACTTCAGCATGTTCTCTTTACAAGATCAGATCGCAATGCAAGATTCATGTTACAAGCTCATGGTCACTGCACGTGTAGGCCAGTCTGTACCACAGGAAACATCTCTCTACCTCATGGAATTTTGGGAATTATAACCATGAGAGCCACAGTTTTATAGCAGATTGCAGTTTACAAGTACATTTACATATGTTTACCCAAGGGACCAATTAAGAAACACGAGTAAGTGTGCAATAAACCTTAAAGTCTATTTAAATATTAGTTACTATCATAATTTGATCCTTACAGATTCCCAAGCATGAGCATTGCTGTCTACCTTTAGCCTATCAATAAAATGAGACTACAAGAAAAGTGACGACTGGTCAGAAAACTTCCAAGTTATAGAGATACAATTAAAATGAAGACTTAGAATTTTGATTCCAGATTCTATGCTGTATTAAACAGAAGATATACCAAAAGTGTCAGTCTTTGTACCTGTTCCATCTATAGTCACCAAGGAAGAGACAGCCTTGAGTAACCATGTTGTATTCCATGTCATTCTCTGCTCTTTTTTTTTTCTGCTCAACCCCAATGGTACCTCCACAGCCACTGGACCAGAGATGAGGGCTTGACCATTAGAATGGCCAGTCCATAGACCTGAGGTTTGACTGTGGTTCTCAGACTTACATGCTTATTAAAACAGATTGCTGGGCCCCACCCGAAGGTCTGGGGTACAGCCTGAGAATTTGCATTTCTAATGAGTTCTCAGATGATGCTGATGCTGGTGGTCAGACTACCCTTCAAGAACCTCTAACTTACAGGATAGCTAGGCCAATTAATTGTCTTTCTTCAAATTTTAAAACAGGAAATTCTGAGAGCACGAAGTATTTAACAGTGGAGAAGGGAGATGAAAGGAAACATGGGGAAAGGATTAAAATGTAAGAGCCGCAAGAGATTATGGTAAATTAGTCTTATAATGAAAGAGAAACTATAGGTAAGAGCAACGAGGCGAAGAGGCATTTTTTTCAAAAAAGAGAGGAAGAATGGGGCAGTTGATGGCAGAACAGATAGGAGCAAGCATGCAAAGGGCACCTGTGCTGAGAGCGCATCATGGCCTGTGAGAAAAGACCTCAAAAACTTCCTGGCCCCGAGTGTTGCCAGGGACCCGGAACTCCCTGTTTCCCCTTCTAAGTCGGCTTATTTGGCTTCTTCTGGGTACCTTCTCAATCCTCCCTCCCTTATTAGATATGGAACCTCAAGGAAGTTTCTATTCTGTTCAAAAAAGAGCTCTGTTGATCAAGAGAGGAGGTTGGAGCATTCTTCAAGAATTCTCTCTTTCTGTCTAAGTCTCATGCAGCCCATAGATTTCGAAGCATTATCTCTTCACTAGCATTGTTCTGCAAAGCAAGGTGGACCACTGGACCACCAGGTTTCTTAGGACAAGTATATTCCCCATCCTCTGCTGCCGGCAAGGCCAGTCGGATCTGTAACCATCCATCTCTCCTAGTTGTTGCCCTGATTAGTGCTTGATACATGTTTATTTCCCCATCATATGTCTTCTCCTGGAAGAATTTTCAGCACAATCTCCCACTCTGGTAGGAAGGGAGAAAAAAAAAAAAAAACCATCCAGAGAATCGAATTAGTTCCTAATACTTTAAGTGACTGGTTGCATGATTTGAGGTAATTACCTTTTAAAAAAAATAATGTCCAGAAGGTTTATTTGTAAGGTGAAAAGTATGTTTAAATCATGGTAGATTTACTTGTCGATGTCAAGCAATTGGTAGTGACTTCCTGGAGTGCTGTCTTGAGAAGGATAATGAGCCTATGTCAATCAAGGATGTCGTGATTGATTTATAATGCCTGTCATGGCATGAGAAAGGTAAGTGACATATGAATGCTACATATTTGCCCTCCCTGATCCAAATGCTAACACAAGTCCCCTACCTTTCTTAATTCCCTGATTCTATGTTATTATCCTTAATATGAATTTACCAATAATACATTTACCTCTAAGATATTAGCTTAATTTTTCCTAAAGAGTCATCTTTGTTTTTTTCCTTTCTTTTGGGTCTTGGGCTCCATATTTTTTAGGTGAACATTAAAATACTCCAGCTCACAACATTAAAAGCGCACAGCAAATGCATAATAATATGTCTATTAAACACATCATAAAAAACAAAATTAATAACCCACACCATGTATCTGCTTCCTTAGAAAAACCTGCACTGGGCAAATGAATTGAAAACCTCAATAGGAGGGACCTACAGCCCTGTGCCCATGGTTTTTAGATCCAGGTAAAATGGCTGCAAGAAGAGACCATTGGTAAAAACCACCTTGGTTGCCCCTATTTCTTTTATTCCTGAGTTTCTTTAAGAGTGGTATCAAATTATTTCAAGGCACTCTGGCCCTGTTTCTGTAGAAACTACATCAGCATAAAATTACACAGCAGAGAAAATGATTAGGTCTAAAGACTCTTTTAAAGAGCATTGAAAGATAGCACTATTTATCTTGTGCTGTCAATGTCAATGGGCTACCTCTAACCTGGGCAAGTCACCTCCCAGATCCCCAGTTTCTTCAACTGTCAAAGGAGGGTTATAACAAATGACATCTTTTTAACCAGCTGTGACATTTCATGAATCTATGGCGTTCTCTGCGAATAATTGCTACATGGAATTGAGAAATTAAATGTATTTAAAAAGGAACTGGTCTATTATAATTAAAGCTATAATTAATAAATCTGATTATTCTCTATCAATGAGAATCCCGTAAAAATAAAACTTCACTTGGTTAAATATTGGTTACCTTCGACTCAGTTGGATACCCACTTCTAGTTCTCAACTTGGGCAGGGAGGAAACCCAGGGGGAATCTGGAAATATCTGGAGACATTTTTTAATTGTCAGAACTGGGCCAGAGAGGGAGTACTACTGGCATCTAGTGAGTAAAGCCGGGGATGCTCTCAAGTACCCTGCAATGCACAGAACAGCCCCACCACAACTATGAGTTATATGGCCCAAAATGTCAATAGTGCTGAAGCTGAAAAACTCTAAGTGAACTCCATCCTGTTATAATGGAGCTCACAAAGATTTTGAGAGTGAAAAATGAGATGGCCAATTCGATATAAAAACAAGTTCCAGTCGTTCCAGTTGACACAAATCAAAGTAACTGCATGGTTTATATCAACTGCACCAAGCCAAATTAGTCACTACGATACAGCTAAAATATTCAGGGTTTCTAAATATTACCGAGTGATGGAAAAAAATTCACAATTTCTGAGCTGATGAGTACTACTTGAAGCAAGTAGTGCTTTTCTATAGTAACATGCTTTGCTTGTATGAATTTCAATCTCTCATAATTTTATTTTTAACTTTTTTCAAGAAAAGCTATAAGACCCTCTTTAATTATTATTACATACAGTAAATGAACCAGTTTTCTATTTATCAGTCTCATTCAGCTAAAATACGAGAATGGAAAAACTTGCCAAAGAAATGTGCCTTCTATTTTGGAGGGGAACCAAAAGCACCTTCCAGTGTTGAGATTGCCAGAGTGGAAGCTAGAACAGAAACATATTTTTTTTCAGTTCTGCTCAATCTTATTTTTACATATTAACTATATTTAGAGAATTGGAAAGAGTCACAAGAAGAGCCACTATACCTGCTTTCCTCCCTGACCAAAGAGGAAAGAAATAATATTTTTTTGTGCTAAACCCTTGAAATTGAAAGATGGTGTTACAGTAACATCTTAACTAATACACTTAGAAATTGGACCCATCTATCTAGAAAAGGTCAACAAATTTGAGCCCTATATTGTCTCAGGGGTCCAAGAATATCCAAGATCTTAAGTAATCTAACTCATAATTGCAAACAGGTAAATCTCAGAGACTGCTTTTATACACATTCTATGTGTCTTTGCTGTACATTGAATAGGGTCTGAGACACTCCCAAATTATTGTCTTCATTGGAACAAACTTTAGTCCCAGTTACTGAGTATCCTCCTTCTGGTTGGTGGAGACAAGAAAATCAATGAACACATTTTCATAAAACTTCTGCAAAAGTACATTTCTCTGCTAAGTGTTTGAGTGGTTCCTCCCCACCATTTGAATTTATCCTAAAATAGAAACTTTCCTCTACGGACTTTCTCGTTGTTTGACAAAATGCTAATACCAAGTATCCCTACTTGAGACCACCTCAACTTTATATTCTATTCTTGTGACACTGTATGTGCAGGTTATTCCTAGGCATAGTTAGGGGATTTGATTACCTAATCTCTGCTGATGTGTTCATTTTACTGTTTCAAGTACCCTCTGTAGTCAGGAAGCCCATCACAAAACTTCACAGGAGAGCTGTGTCATTTACTCAAACATCTCCATCTGAAACTTTAGCCCAACCTGTATTATTCAAGTAAAGCAGAACATCCCACCCCACTCCTTGCCAATTGCCCAGTTGATTCAAGTTATTATCAAGTTGTGCATTTTCTTTTATCAGTGGAACCCTGATTTATGAATTCTCAAACTTTTGACAGATCACTCCTCAAAAGTATGCTCTTCCATTGCTCTTAAAATAGCATGAGATTTTTTTAAAAAACACTGTGAATAGTTTTATACTTTGTGGAAAAACCTCACAAATCTAGTATTAAGTCCTAAGCTAGAGGAATTATAATGCAATGGAAACTCTTGGCTGAAAGAGCAGACAATAGCTCCATGCAATGAAGACCCGAGGCATCTAACCACAGCAGATGGCAAATATGAATACGTCAGGATATCTATCCGAAGAGTGTTTAGTTAAAAACAACATGGATGACAGAATGTATAGTAGTCATCTGTTTACCTGTGAGAGAATACGGTAATTTATCTATTTACAAATCTGTTTTTCCTAGACTTGAATGTGAGCTCTTGAAGGCAGGGAATGTGCCCTATTTATCACTTCATGGCCTAGAATGGTGCTTGGCACAGGGATGGTATTTGACTGATTGAGTAACTATTTCGATGAACACTAGTTTTTCATCCTGATTTATCTGGCATACATACAGTGTTTTGCTCTGCCCCTCAGGTTGATTTTGCATTAAGGAACTATCACTAGAAATCTCCCAACAACTTTAGAAAAAATTCTCCTTCTCCAGTGAAAGCCTTAGGACAATATCTGTGTTGTTAATAATGGTGGTCTTAGACGGATGCTGACACGTCGCCTTCAACAACACGAAATGGCAGGAATTAGTGTTGCACATAAAGAAATACCTATTACAGTGACAAAATATTGAAATGGGGATTCTAAAGGATATTACAGAGTATCCAGAACCTTCTCTTCCTTGGACACTAAGTGAAATGCCCCCAAAGTTTCTTTATTTCATGGTCTCTCAAATGCTATTCTGGCTCTATGTCAATACTGAAGAGACGATAGTAGGGAAAGAGTTTAGCCACCATTACTCTGCTATAAAGTGAGAGTAAATATGCCTAACTACTCATAGAAAAATAAAAATAAAGGAGATTATAAAGCTCTTTGCAAACATGAAAGATTCTATCTTTGTTGTCTTCCAACAGAGCCACTGCATTTGACAGGATTATCTTGAAATAACAAGTGGGGATCTGTTTTGCCAAACAGAATAAACAACTATTGTAAGTGCCCTGAAAATCCATATGAAGTTTGGATTTTATAATACAAAGCTGTTCTCTCTTTCTCTCTCCCTCCTTCCCTCCTTCCTTTCCTCTCTCCATCTCTTCTCTCTCTATCCTCCCTCTTTGTTTTGTAGTCTTACTCCTATTAATATATGATGATAAAAATTACCTACAGTAAAGAACACAGCACCAAATTTATTTAAGACAGAGGAGAACTTCACAAAGTCCTCTTTTAAATAGCAGAAAGCTTTTGGAAGCAAGGTTAAGTGTTTGAAAACCAAATTGGTTCCAAATGTTTTAGCTTAAGGAATCTAGGCGAGGATGATGGCAGTAGGGCCTTGTAAAAGATTGATTGCATTAATGACCCAACTAACGGCCATTCTGTATCCTCACACACTGCAATGTGACTTGGCAGATTCTCCCATTAAGAGCGGGAATCTATTTCCTCACTCCCTTAATCTGAGCTGGCCTTGTGATTTGCTTTGCTCAATAGAATGTGGCATAAGAGACAATGTGTCAGTTCTAAACCTAGCTTTGCATACTCACATTCTCGATCTCAAAACCTCCACCAGTGTCATACAATAAGCTGGGTTAGCTCACTGGAAGATGGGACATCCTGTAGAAGACATCCACATTGTCCTAGCTTAGGACAATATCAATGACCAGGCATCGGCCAACCAATTCCTCAGACATGTGAGAGAGAGCCCAGCCAATCTCAGCAGAGCTGCCAACCCAACATGAAACTTACCTCAGACATATGAGTTAATTCAGCAGTGACTGGAATAACCATCCAGCTGAACCAAAGCTTGTACGCAATGAGAAATGTTTATTGTTTTGAGGCCTAAGTTTTAGAGTGGTTTATCATGCAGCAATATCTAACTGATATAGGCCTCATCTTCATCTCCTCAACACATGATCAGTTGGCCTACCTAACATTTATTAACCTTAATGGAATCAATACATTAAGATGCCAAGACTTCAGACATACACATTGTACCTGCTGCAGTATGATAGATGATTAACATTACCTATGGTGACTATGGCATCCCCATGTTCCAAGGGATGTTTATGATTATCACAATCCCTAATTACAATTCATGGAGACTCTTCTGCTGTTATTAGTATTAAATCAGCCATGCCCGAGCATGGGCAAAACTACAAAGTATAACAAGCAAACTGTCAACACTGTCTCCTCAACTCTCTGTGATGAAGTCTTTCTTCTCCTTATAGTTATTGCCTTATTTTAAGACCTCATCAGACAATTTCTGTTCCCCATGGAAGGAAAGCAAATAAAAACTTCTATCAAGACCAGTGATCTTAGAGACTACTGTCCATATAAGAGCAATGGAAAATCTAAAAACTCCTTGAAATTTTGTGCAAACATTTGTATATGTGTTCCTATGTGTATTTTTTTACTGGAAAAATTGTTCATTATCCCCTCTTAGCAACTAATAAAATTTCTAGTCAGAGATTCACTAAGGATATAAAATATTTAGATAACACAATCAACCAACAGAATCAATAGAACACTTCATCCAGTGACAACAAAATAAACATTTTTTTCAAGTATGCACAGAACATTCACTAAGATAAAAAAAAAAACTGAAATTATGTGGACTGTTTTCTCTGACCATATGTAATCAAACTAGAAATAAAATGGAAAGACAACAGAAAAATCTCTAAAACCATGAAAAATAAACACCACACTTCAAATTATCCAAAGAGAAAGGCTCAAAAACTGAAAAATACTTGGAAATAAACAACAAACTCTACAGCATATCACATTTTGTGGGGCAAAGATAATGCAGTACTGAGAGAGATACTTATAGCACCAAATGTTTAAAATAGAAGTGAAGAAAAGTCTTAAGTTAATAATCAAAGTTTCTATCACAAAAAATTAGAAAAAGAAATACAAAATAAGTTCAAAGCAAGAAGAAAATTATGAAAGTAAGAACAGAAATCAATGAAGTTGAAAACAAATTTAAAAAACAGTAAAAAAAATAAAAACTAAAAAATAAAAGTAAAAAAAAAAACAGTAAAGAAAATCAATGAATAAAAAAGCTATTTTTTCAGAAAAAAAATAGTAAAACTGCTAAATACTTAGAAAGAATAACAAATGAAAGAGAATGAGAAAGAGAGAGGCAGAAGGCACAAATCACCAATATCATGAATTAGGGAATATAACTATAGGTCTAACAGCATTAAAAAGATAGTGGGGGAATATTATGAACAACTTAATGCTCATAAATTTGACAATTGGAAGCAATGGATAAATTGCTCAAAAATCACAAACTACAAAAAAAATCAACCAATGTTAAATAGACAATCTGAGTAGGCCTATAACTACCAAAGAATTTGAGATTGTAATTTAAAATCTCCTAAATAAAAATCTCCAGGGCCAGAGGTTTTCACTTAAGAGTTTTACCAGACATTTAAAGAAGAATTAACACCAATTTTACATAATCTGTTCAACAAAATAGAAGAGAAGGAAACACTTATAAAAACATTTTATGAAGCCACTATTTTCCTGATAGCAAAGCCAGAGAGGCGGGGGAGGGGGGCGGGCGGTGAGGTGGCAGGATCCCGGGGGTGAGAAGAGAGAAACTAAAGACAAATATCTCTCTTGAACTACTGGGAAATTCTTCAACAGAATATTACCAAACCAGATCTAAATGTACGTCCACATCCCCCACTAAGGAAAGAATTGCTGCCCAGTTGCAGTAGATACAGTCAGCACAAACCAACTGTCAACTCCTTTAATGTCTGCCTTAACTGCAAGGTAACAGTCTTCCAGGAACAGCCGCCATTGGGTGAATCTGAAAGGTTAAGGTATAAAAGCCCACCATTTTTACCCAATGCAGGGCATCCTGGCAGCCAATACTGGCCCCAGAGCTCCCCTTGAGGTTGATCAAGGATCTGTGGGGACTGTACTGCAGCTCAACTTCTCCCTCTACCGGATTCTGCTTCCTCCTCCTTTTCACAGGTATTGGTCCCTACACACATCCATCTCAGCAGCTTCTTACAGAACCCAACCTGTGACACTAAACAATGCAGTTTGTATTTTTAATGTTATTTCTGTTATAGAGTAATATAAAAATAAAACAATGGTTCTTAATCAGTCCCCGATATTTATTGATAGTAATTGTTACAATCATTTACAGAAAAAATGGCAAGAACACAGAAAAATAGACTTCAATGTCAGAGTAGAATTGGGGTGCCTTAAGAGGTTATTATAACTGAGGCACAGAGAGAGTACTCAGGAAAGAAGCCCTGTTTTAAGAATGGTGATGTGAGGTGGGAAGCTGATCAGAAGAACGCTGGGCATAAATGCCCTCCAAAGTCTACCTGTAGAGGGCCTTCCCCTAAAGTGCGCAACTATCTCTAGGCCTGCCATCCTCAGCAGTGCCCAGATTCCAAGTCAAATCTCTACCCTCACACTCCACCTCCTCTACATTTAGCTGTCTTCTATTCTCATTTGGCCCCACGTTACTCATACATATGTTTTAATGAAAACATGCCCACTCAATTCACACAGAGTGTCAGTGACCAAATGTCTTTGTTTCTTTTGGAAGTGTTTGCATTTTCACATGGGAGTTCCAGGACACCACCACTTAATCCCAAATAATAAGGATCATTTTTTAAAAATTCCAATGCCTAGACTTCATCCCAGGTTAACTGAAATCAAAGTTCTTGGGACGGGGCCCAGAACCTGTTCCTTTTAAATCTCTCCAGGTGATTCTGATGCACAGTAGATATAAAGAACCATCGATTGAAACATATGAAAAGATTGAGGTTATAGAGGTATTTGTAGCACAGAAGAAACAATCGCTTGAACTGACTTAATATTAGACATGCTTTCGTTTAAAGCCATGTAGAGTCACTTTTCTCCCACCAGTTACTTTTCTCAACCTTCTCTAGTCTCCTACTCTAATGTGTGGTGTTCTTCCTCTTCCTCTAGACTTTCTACACCTTTTCTAGCTTTCTTATTTTCCTAATCTCTCAGCCTTGGGCTTCCTCACCCAGAAAACCAACCCCTAGTGTATTATACTGAACAAATTAACCTCACTCGGCTTCCCTGTGCAATCCCAACATTCACTAACGTCCTCAGTTAAACAAAAGGGTCATCTGCCCAGATCTTCACCATCAGCAACCCAGAAGAATTGACAGACTTTAAAAGTATAGGCTCACCTGTTTCTCTCCTCAATGTGTCATTGTAAATTGAAGAAAGCAGTTTAGGAATTCACTTTCCCAATAACAAGAATTCTGCTGTCACCATCTATTCTCACATCATCCCCTTTTCTCTTAGTAGGAAATGCATCTACAATCAGTTTTGGTTTCAAATAACAATTTTTTCTCCTAAACACACATCTGTTTTGATTAGGTTATACCAAAGAACACTCTAGTTCTCCATTCTTCTATGGAGACAGCATCATTTGCACAGTGACTACATGGTAGGGCTGAAGAAATTCTGAGCAAAAATTCCTGTTAGTTGAAATGACCTTAAGTTAGTAAGATGGTAGCTCTAGTCTGGAGTTCAGAGAGGGATAGGATCAGACAGGGCACAGAACTGGGAAATAAGAATCTTTTTCTCTCTAGGGCAGGGTTTCTCCATCTTGGATTATTGACATTTTGGATTAGATTGTTCTTTGTTTTGGAAAATGTCTTAATCAGTGTAGGATATTGAGAAGCATCCCTGATCTCTACCCACTGGATATCAGTAGCATAGTGCCCCTTCTCCCCATCACCATGACAATCAAAAATATCTCCGGACATTGCCAATAGTCTGTGGGGGACAGAATTTTTGCTAGTTAAGAATCCCTGCTCTAGGATAGCACTCCATAGGAATATACAACACAAAAGAAATGGGCATTGCCTCCAACCTTATGAGATGTATTCATATAGCCTATTCTATCTTAACCCAATGAATAAAACTTTAATTGCTTTGTGTCTGTAGTTTTAAATGATACTCCCCCAAATCCAATTTAAATATTAAGGTAAAACACAATGTTTATTCACTACACTAATTTGTTTTAAAAATAACCTAGTCAGATACACACCTATGGTAATGATACATACTTCAGAAGCATGCTGGGAGAATTGGTACTTAGAAAATGCTTTAAATGTAAGACCATATTAAAATTATTAGTGCGGATTTAAAAACCCATATTGTTTTGAAAATGCATTTTGCTGAGAGATGTTTTGAATTTCTAAACATAAAACTCTACTCTTCTCTCCCTAATTACTTGTTAGTGGATTTTACAAATGCAAGACTGGCTGTAGTTCTGTTTATTGGTCCCTGACATTTAATACTCATAAATTTTTTGTTTGCAGAAGGTGACCTATTATAACTGGTTCAGATTCTTCATCAAGCAATGGATAGACTTTAACTGAAAAACATAAGGGAGAGGGAAGAAAAATATTGGGTGTGGCCTAAGCCAGAGAGACTAAAACATTATGTGGCAGAGAACTAAATTCCAGCATCTAAGAATCTTAAATCCAGAATCCATGAAGCCATGTGAGGTTGCTGGGCTATGGTTCTGGAAAGTTTACACAATGTATAGAGGTCTCCACCTAGGCGTGGACTGAAAATATATAAGAGCAGACCCAAAAGTACAGAAATTATAGTAAAGATTGAGTTCGGTGGGCATTTCTTCAAGATCGTTAAGTCTTCTGAAACATCCCAGGAGGTCAGATCTGATTCAGGAACTAGGAAGAGGTATAGTTTCTGCATTTTCAGAGGCCATAACTGAGGATGCTGGAGATGGCAGACGAGCCTTAGGTACCCATGAACATATTCTTGTACTCCATGGATCTATGAGATGGTTCTCAGTAATTTAAAACATGATTCTGTACAGAATAACTTATATGAGAAGATCCTCACACTTGCCAAGACAGTGAAACAAGAAAATATGAGTGAATACTCCTATATAATTAAACAACTTTCTTTAGAGACAAGTTCCTGTTGTTCATATAAACAGAGGTGGAGAGATGATATAAAAGCTGAGGAGAAAGAGAAGGAAAATGTATTTATTGAGGGCAGAATAACACAATTGTCCCAAATGTTTCAAATCAAGAGGCAAGGGTAAGGAAACAAATGAGGGATGTTGAGGCAGCCAGAGAAAATAAGTATTCTAGGAGCTCCATGAGAGCTGGAGCCATGGCGGAGGGAGGAGTCTCTGTTAGAAGCTGAGATCACACAGAGGCACAGCTACTGTCGGAGATGGGCTTTTGAAGCCGAGAGGGGACATGGAAAAAATAGCCTGACCTCTCTCTCCTGTTCTTTGTTATCTTTCTGATGCCAGACCCTACTGGCAGCCATTTGGGAAAGGAGCTTGAGAGTGCTGGCCCTTCCCAGAGGAATCAGCCTTCCGTGTCACAAGTCAGAGAACCTGAGGGCAAAGAATACACCTAGACATGAGGCAAATGGAGAACAATTAACACAGGAATAAACATTTATTGATTACCTATTATAAGAAGCAGACACTGGAGTAGGTGTTTTAAATAATTAAAGGCATATGTAGATAGAATTGGTGAGTGATTTGAGGAAACCTTTCCCAAATATTTTCCGTATCAACCTGAAATTTCCACATTCGATAATATTTGGATTCGTATTGGAGTTCTTATTGTCTTCTGGAAGAATAACGTTTTATATAGGTAGGAAAGATAGTTTGGCAAACGTTTTGTAAGTATCGACCTTGAAATTTTTCATAATTCTTGTTGGATGTCACCTAATTACAATTATTTAATGGCAGGTGTTTGCTGATTAGGTCAAGAATATCATGTGATTTTGGCTGAAGTGCTGCTTAAATGGAGAAAGAAATTATGGGAAAAAAGTGAGGTGATGGGACATGGCGATTGCTGTCTTCGAACGCCTGATGGGCTGTCAAGTGAAAGAGAATTTGGATTCCTTCCTTACAGCTGTGGGGCTTAAATAAAAGTTGAAAAGTAGTGGTTCATAGGCCAAACCTCTCTGTAGATATGTTATTTGGCTCTCAGAATGTTGGCCTACAGTGTTTTAGGTTTTAAAATGGTTGCCAATTTAAAAGTTAGGAGATGACACATAAAAATTCTTTATTCTGTTTTCTTTGAAAAAAATCAGAATATCTGGCACACATTTCTCCAGAGAAACAATCAATGAGAGCTGAAAAGTGGCATGCTCTTCAATTTACCACAGTCTCTACCACTCCCTGTGGTATTCGCTACATCGTGGCCACATACCAGATAAAACTTATTACAATACTGGAACTTTCTAATTTTAATATGTGATTGCTTAACTCATGTGCATTATCTGCCAAGCCTCTGCAGGCATTTGAATTTGAATTTCCTGCATTAGAATTAAGATTCATGGGTAAACTCACAGAGACACAAATTTTTACCTGATAATATAGATGCATTCCCCAGAGATGGCACCGATTGCCATGGATGATAATGAGTTTACTGAAACCGAAGATTTCTAAGGGAAGCTGAAGCATCATTTGGCAGCAACTCTACAGAGAAAATTTAAGCACTGGATAATATTTTTTTTAAATAACTTCCCTGAGATTGTACTGGTGTTAAGACTATGATTTTTTTTTAAGTTGTAGACTATTCATCATTCATCTCTGATTCTAGCACAGAAACTAGAATGTCATCGAAGCACAGTAAAGATGTTATGTCAGATAATGTAACAATTAATTAACTATTCCTTATTTTAAGGCCATGATGGCTGAGAAAAACTTTTTTTTACATTTGAGAAACACGAAATGTTACGTTATTGTTGTTCAACAACCCAATAATCTCATCTGATGATTAGTCAGATAGAGCCATCTTTTATGAGACTAAGACTAAGTAAAGACTAAAAAGGCATAAAGAGGTAAATTCTGAAAAAAATGAAAGAAGTTGCCAAATAATGTTTATATCTTTTAATATTTGAAAAGAGATTACTCTAGTAAGTTACACAACAGTTAGTCACTTGCAGAAAAAAAATGGTGTGGACTGTGTTGGTTTCAGCAAAAATACAAAAGGAAGATAATAATGATGCAAAAACTCTGGAGTATGACTACTTCCAAGTCACTGATTAAAGACAGTGGCTTATAAAATACTTGACTCAGCTTAGCAATTATATATTTTCGCCTTATTAAATTATATACATGCCATTCCTAAAAAATAAAAATAAAAATTGAATGCCTTTATAAAAAGCTCAAGACCCTCTTTTCTCCATGCCTAAGAGGGGATGCTGACATGGGATACAGGCCAACATCACAATTTGGTATTGTGGATAGAGCATGGAGCTTTGGGATAATTATAGAAGATATAGTATTATGAGAAAAAAAGTTAATAACTAAAAGGCCCACATAGCTTGGACTCTTTGGATGTCCCATCTTTTAGAATACCCCTCTTTTTTAAAGTTTCCCCATGTCACTGGTAAAGTAAAATGGTCCTTGAGCTCTTTTGAGATATTTCTCTTCGAGTTTATTCTTTCCTGTCTTTTCTTGCCATAGGACTCATAAGAGATCAAGGGCTAAACTAAGGTGTGACCAATGGGAAAGAGGCCAAGGTGGTAATTTGATTTGCTTTTGACCTAGACCACAAAACAAAAGGAATTTCTGAGACCCAGCTCTAGTCCAGCTACTCACCAAACCAAGAGTTTTCAAATAACACCTTGGAGTTAACACCTTAGAATAACAAACAGCCTCCTTACTTCTTCTTTTATGCCACTATAACTCCATTCCCATACAGTATTATCCTTTAAATTCCTTTCATATTCTCCCATCAAATCTAAACTCTCTCCCCTACAAAGCCCAGCATGATCTAACTCCCCTCTATTTCAATCTCATTTCATACAACTATCATTTACATCTATACTCCATCAACTAGTCATTCATCTTCTTAAACATACCAAGCTCATTCCTGCCTCATGGCCTTTCACACGCTCTTCCTCAGTTCAGAATACTCTCCCCCATTCCTCTGCCTGGCTGGCGTTATCTTATTTTTTCAAAGTCTAAATATAAGTGTCGTTTAATCAAAGAAACTCTCCCTAACTACACGCATCTCCCTAACAACCCACAATGCTCTTTAACAGCACTCTGTTTTATTTTCTTATTAGTAAAATTCACAATCCGTATTGGTTTATTTCTTGTTATTCTCTCTCTTCTAGAACATAAGCTCGATGAGAACCTAAATGAATGTGGAACCAATCTCTGGCACAGTGCCTGGCCAAGAGAGGGCTCTCTCTCAAATAGTTAATGGATTATAAACAGCATGCATTTGCCAGGAATGTCTATCTCAATATTTTCCATAGAGATATACAACAAGATTTGGTCATTCAGGATCCAACAAATAATGGTCCACATGATCAAAACAACTAGATACAGACATAAGTCTGAAGTGAAAGCTCCATAAAGTATGGAGACATTAAAAAGAAGAAAAAATAACATTGCTCAGTTCATGCCAACCAATGTTCTATAGGAAAATAGAATTTATTATGCATTTTAAAAAGTGTTGGATCAATAGGTAAAAAAAGAGATGATGTGAAAAAGGAGTAACACAAACAAAAGATTAAATTTGAAGGCATGTTTAAAGATTGATATTACACTAATGGAATGAGAGGGTTCATAATGAATAGAGAATAGTAAGTTGGGGCTTTATACTAGAAAATCTGGAATGGCATGACAAAGAGTTTGAACACATCTGACTACATCCCGGCAGTCATGAAAGATTCTAGACCAGGGCAATGTCATAAACAACAACGTGATCTTGGTGGAAAATTTGTGTTACAGTGATATTTAAGATGGATGGTAGTGGAGAGAGACTGAAAATGAGAAAATCATTTAAAAGGCTTTAACAATCATTTGAAAGGCAACATTGGGTGCCTAAGATATAGTTCTGTCAGTAGAAGATGAAATAAAGATATTAACGTCAGAGACAAACTAGAGGCTGAATCTTGTGGGTGTCAGAGATGATACAGAGGGAGATTTTAGTGAAGAAAATAATGTGGCTTTTATTCAGGGAGAAAAGAAAATAAGGATAAGCTGGGTTGGGAAGAGGAAGCACTGAGTCCTACTACAGGCAGGTGGTTTTAGTTATAGGAAAGCCACCCAGGTAAAGATTGTCTTGCGATCAGTTGGAAATAAAAATTCAAAATTTCTTTTGAGGGGGGGTCTGGGAGAGGTTGGACCATGACATCATCCTCTACAAACATAATAAAGTGTGTGGACGAATTCACTGATAGAAAAATTCAGAAGTCAAGGAACAAAGAGAGAAGGCAGAACCTTAAGGAATATCTACATTTGGGGAGCAGATAGAGGAATAAAAAAAACAAAGAAGTTTTGTCAGGTAGCTCCAAAATAAACCAAACACCTGCTCTATGTGTCAGAAGTTCAAGTTCCTAACAATAGTATAAATAAATGCATCTATTTATCTTCCAGCATGATTCTTCCTGCAGGATTGCAAATGTCTTATTAATGTCACCCACAACATTCATTTATTATGGCTGTTTATTATTCATCTTGAAGTGACAGCATACCTGGCACTTGCTTAAACACTTAGGAAGATAGACTTTCTGCTCTAACAGATGTCAGGTAAAGGGAAACAAGGTGTACACTTTGATGTTAAAATAAAATCAAGACACTGTCTGTTTTAAAGATACAAAATTCCTTTGTGTGAATTCTTTCCCCCTTTAAAGAATTTTTTGGAAGACATTTCATTGGTGTTTATATATGATGAAAATAATTTTCTACATGAATTATGAAATTCTGCCAATTATTAAAATTGAGGTTTTCATATCTCTCTGCACTTCAGTCTTTGAGATCTACAGCTGATAAGCAGAGTTGCCTGAAGAGAGAGGAACCAGGAATAAATGGCAGACCTGGTTGAATATGCAATATTTACAATGATAATTCCAACTTTTATGATCCAAAGACTTGTCTTTCTAGAAGTTGTGACTTGGTACTTTTTCTTACTTAATCTTCAACTTGACTAATAGCCTCAAAGTTCAAGGTTTCAAAGGCTAGCTCTAACTAGCCAGCAAACCTTATTTTCTGTTTCTCAGCCTAGGTGTGGTCTGATAGCTATCAGCATCAGCCCCACCCGGGGCTTGAGATGTGCACATTTTCCAGCCATGCCCCTGACCTAAGGATAAGAAACTTGGAAGTCAGGCCCAGCGACTTGTGTTTTAACACACTGTCCTAGAGATTTTACTTTGAGAACCCACTGCTTTAGACCAATGGTAAAAATTCCAAAGAGCATTCCATTGCCCACAGGACAAAATCTCAATCCTAAACTTCATCAGAGCATTCCTTTTACGGATGAGAAAATGGATCTTACTTATACTCTATTCCATGCCTATCTCCATTTTGAATCTGTCTTATGATTGTCAATAAAAGAACTACAAAATGGTGATCAATAAATCAAGGCAAGTAAATGAGAAAGGAGTGTGATCACAGTCTGAGTTGATAACCCAAGAAAACATGGTGTAGAAAAGTAAAATTTTAAAATAATATTAAAGAAAAATTTACAATAGATAATATTAGCACTTATATTAGAAAATGATAATGAAAATTTATGATCTGAAAATATATCCTTTTCCAGCACTTCCATTACAGTGGCCAAAAGTCATATGAATTTGTCTATTACCGTCCCATTCGTGGAGAAAAAAAACTGATATGCAATCCCAGTGCTATTTTCTACTAATAGGAATCTATGGAATAGCTTGTTGCCTTTAAACAAGAAACTTTCAGAAATGTCTCAGAAGTAATGCTGAAAAGACAACGAAGGGGACAGCCACATTGCCATAATTTGAGCAGTAAGAATATTCTAGTTCCATGGAATAACTTATATCTATGAAAAGCCTTGAGTCTATAATAGTACTTAACAATGAACAAGTAAGATATGCAAAAAAGTCATTAAATAACAAATAGAAAGGCAATTTTTAAAAATATTTTTAATAGGTAGGTTAGAGGTTTGACATATAGATGTTGTTAATTTTTATTTGATGTACATTTTAACATATAGATATTTACTCTCAGTAAATAGAAAGAAACAGCTACAGTGAATTTTAGTTGAATAACTCAAGAAAAGTTTTAGAGTTTTCTTGATGGACCAAAAAAGTCATCTGCTCCAATGGACACATAATAGCCAATAGACTCCAGCAGTGTGTTGGAAGCTGATGCATGAGGCAGCAATCCCCAAAAGAGAATCTGCTGCCTTAGATGAAGAAATGCTGGATGTGTTGATGAAGAAATGCTGGATGTGTTAATTAAAAAATACTGAGAAACTAAGTCATCACAAAGTAAAGGCTCACTGTCTGGGACCAAGATTCGATGGACATGGAAGATCTTAGGGGTGCTCTGCATTGCTAGTACAAGACAGAGGCTTCCAATGACTCATTCACATAGCAACTAAACCTTGACTCGCAAGAAAAAAAAAAAACTCAAGGCAGTAAACATCAGCCCAGGACTGAACTAACCTTGAAGAGATCCACTAAGATCCTATATGCTCATAAAAAATCAAGTGGCTGGTAACCCCAAATCTGTAAACTCGGCTGCTCTGAAATTCTATTCTCTTAGTTTCAAGTCTAGCAAGATTACTATAACTCCAGGGAAGTATAAACACTGAGAAGTATAAAAAAACAGGAAAGAGATAAAACAAATTTATAAATAATGAAGAAATAAATCAAAACCCTCATATAAATACTTCTTAGTTAAGTGTAGGTATAATAATTTTGAACTCTATTGTGATTGTGTGTGTGTGTGTGCATGCATGCATGCGCATGCCATCTGCTTTTAAAGTTTGTGAAGCTTTTAAATGAAATCGGTAGAGATTTTATTAAAATACTTAAGAGAATTTGTCTACTTAAATTTGTAATCAAATTTAAATATTTAAGATGATTTGATTCATGAAGCAAGTTTATTAGTGGCAAAAGTAGCATGTTAATGTTTAGGAAGAAAATTAATAATGAATGAGATTTAAAATGTGGGCATGAAAAGGATTTTCTTACATTAAAAAGTCCTCGGTCATTTAAGATACTAAAAACAATGTTATTCTCTGATTTTTTCCCAATAGGAATCTTGCCCTAATCTTGCATAAAATATTGCCTCACTCTCCAAGACCCTAGCAAAGAATGAGAAGTAAAGAGATAAGGCAGACTCAGGTACATACTATAATTCCATTTACATCTCTGATAAAATAAACATTGAAGTCCTTACTGGGAACCCATACAGGAAATGTGTTTCCTTGTGTAGCCTCCTCTCAACATCAATAAAAATAAATTAGGTGTGTGATGCCTCTAACAAAGATTCGGGCACATTTTCTTACTTTACAGGGTTAACATTTTCAACATTTATCTTTAAAAGCAGTAGTGGGTCAGTCTGACATGGTTTTTAGAGCATTATAACTTGAATTTAGAAAATTTTCAAAGATGGCCTCTTGTTTACAGAACTGTCATGCCAGAAGCAAACCTTTTGTGTAATGGTCCTGATCAATGTGTTAGCTACTCCACACAATATTCAATATTCCTACAAAAATGTCCCGGCACAACAAAGGCTTATAGACAGAGAGTGTCTTGGAGCCTCTTGTAATGGAATTTGACAAGAGCCGGACACTTTAGGCGGGCTCAATCAATGTTAATTGAAGCAGAAGTTATTCAAAGGCAAAAAGGAGTCCTTGAAAGGTGAAAGGGGCCTTTAGGTTTGTGCCTCTCCTTTTCCCATTACCCCCTCATATTTAATTACTTGTTCTAGCCAGTGAATTGTAATTGGATTTGCCACCAGGTGACTCTGGCCCAGTCTCATGTTTGTCGAGTCTTTCATTTAAAGGAAAAATATCTTTTAACCTCTGGAGATGCCTGTTTCACAGGAAAGAAATTGTTCTCTGACAAGTGGATCTCAGATTTATAAGGTCCCCTTTCCAGGTCCTAACATAGCAGAGGTATCAATAGAAGGACAAGGTGAGAAATTATTTAGTCCTGAATAATACCTCTGTGTCTTCTCTGGGACATTATTAGTTCTATAACTTTAATTCACTGGTGCTCCCCCCAAAAGCAGATCCCAGTGTAAGAATTTATATGCAGATTAACTACTTGTTGGGTGGTGCTCCCAGGAAACACTGGCTGAGAAGTGAGGGTGTGAGACAAGGAAGAAAAGGCAGCCAACAGAAGCAGGTTTATAAATCAGTTCCCACCATGGGCAAATGGAGTGTCACCTTCCTGGGGGACTCAGAACCAATGCAAGAACATGCCTCAGTCAGGCCACCC
The DNA here is from genome assembly GCA_028627145.1 of Eidolon dupreanum. Classification (NCBI taxonomy): domain Eukaryota; kingdom Metazoa; phylum Chordata; class Mammalia; order Chiroptera; family Pteropodidae; genus Eidolon; species Eidolon dupreanum. Next base: position 137,192,080 of record CM053507.1, on the reverse strand, counting down.
AAAGGGTGAGGGAGCTGGGGCATTTATAGACCAACTTTCTTCAGTCTTGGTTGAAGGCTAGTCTCAGAGGGGAGGAGAATAAAGATCCCAGCACTCCTGGCCTGGGATGCACAATGGTACCACAGTGAGAGACAAGGAGCCAGATGGATCTGATACAATCTTCCTGCTGATATATAACTGCTTTAAACTCCTGTGGTCCTTTAACAGACACATGATAATACCACCTTCTGGATAAGGTGTTGGTGGGAAATGAGAATAGGTTATTTTCCTCTGACCTGAATAAGGGCCTTTGATACAGACTGTAGAAGTTAAGGTTAGGATCAGGGTCATTTTGCTCAAGAATCTGATATTGTCTCGCCTTTAGTTGGCGCTCCCTCATTTACCCTTGAGATAACTCTTGGGCTCAACATTCACATCCAGGGAGGGCTTCCCTGACTGTGATGCGTTGGAACCTTAGAATGCTAAATGGGAGTAGAATTCAGCTTAAGGCAGGCTGAACCTGGACTCCATTCAGATGTCAATTTTTTTATATTTAAAAATGCTAATTTTTAAGTAAAATCTTACTTTTCATATTGATTTGCAACTAGTTGACATACATTTGCCAAGAGCTTAGACAATAACTATAGGAAGCAGGCAGGAGAGGATGATAATTAAGAGTCCCAAGTTATAAACAATGAAATTCCAAAGGTGAGGCTCAAAGTTAGAAGCTAGAAAAGCAGACAGGGACTGGGACCCAGGTGACGAAGCAGCTGAGCACAGTGGGGAATAGCCCAAGCTTTGGAGACAGAAAGACTTATTGCATCCCAGTTATGACTCTCACCAACTGGGGGGCCTGTCCCAATTACCTAGCCATTCCATGTCTCATCCAGGTAATGGGAGTTAAGTGTACACACGTTATGCAATTGTTGTGAGAATTAAATAAGTGAGTGCTTATAAAGTGTTTTGCTCAGTAATCAGCATAAACTAAGTACTTAATAATTATTACTTGTTATTGTGTTATTATTACTATTTTAATGACTTCAAGGCAGACAGTAGAAAATATTCTTTCTACTAGGCATGGCTTGAAGTCCAGGATTAATACCTATGTGACTATAATACATCCTATGGCAATCAGAGAACAACTACTTCATATGCCACCCAATAGGAAATGAATTATTTTAGTTCTTGTCTTTGCTTCATATTTGGTCATCTCAAAATCTCAGGTGTGGTGGTAGAGTGCTAGAATTTTCTCAAAAGTGCTTTGTACTAAAGTGGCAGATACAGTCTGAAAGGCCCCAGATGGGTCTAATGCTACCCCACAGTGAACGAGACCTCTTCATCAGAATTTACAGAGAGACTCCCCTGGCGTCTGATGGCATAGACCCAATGTTGCAAATAGGCATGAAATGCATCTACGTGTGTGGTAAATTTCACTTTCTATAAAAGCAATAGTGTCATTTCTGTGAAAGAGATAAAATATCTGCCCAATTCCATAGGAGGAATTAAGGTATCTGGCTATGTGGCCAAAATAGAGAATGGCAGATTCTCTTCTCCTGACTTCTGTCCTATGAATCTTCACTTTTTTTTTTCTAATGGCTTTAAGCTGGTGGCCTACGAAGCTACTCAGAGGTTACTCAGTGTTTTCAATCAAAGCTCAACTATAAGAAATTAAAATGTACTTTCAATTCCTTATTCACAAATAACAATTTACTCAGTGCTGCCACATCCCAATGTGTTTTACAATGTATAAACTGCCGTCCATGTGCTATTCTTTTATAGGCACTTATCACCATAACTATAGGAAGTGTCATTATCCCCATTTTATATATGTGGAAATTGAGGTTCAGAGAGTCTGTGGCTTGTCCTAGAATCTCAGAGAAATCAGAGGGGACTACAGAATTAGAGACTGAGGGCAGATAGTAACATACTGGCCTAACGGGGTCATGCCATGACTGAAGACTTCTAGAGTTGACTATAATATGAGGAGTAGAGAAGTTGACCACACACACCGTCCCCACTTGTAAACAACACGTAGCTCTGGTAACATCTCTGAAAGAGCAATAAGGTGGCATCTCGCTGAGATCTTTAGCAGGTCAACCACTTGTATGTCTGCCCTGGACTTTCTTACGAAGCCTCTGAGGACACAGTATTGCAGGAAATTGACAGAGACCTTGTTGCTGAGTAAGCTGAAGGTGTTTTATTACAAGGCAGGCACAGTTACAGAACATAAGTCATAAATACCACAGTTTCTGTAAACCCAAACGCAGAAGCATGCCCTCTTCTCTAATTCCTCCAAGATGAGCAGATCCACAGACAGACCTGAGCAACACTGTTGATGAGGTCAGTTGATTTCTAATTTCTATTTGCCTTAGAAAATGGCATTTCAAAACCATCCAGTTACTGTCAGTTAGCTTCCATTCAGGGTATTTAAAGCCACTTTTGATATTTATAATTTCTCCCCCATTCTAGCTGCAGGATCAAACAGGAATTAAATTTTACACAAAATTAAATTAAACACAACCTATAAGGTTTGTGTTTCTTTGTAGCGTAACATATATATCAAATAGTGTGCAAGCGCCCCAGGTATAATGTATGTTTGATTATATTTCAACTCCAAGCGATATCACATTGAGATTGCTCCAGAGGCTAAGCAAATGTGACTCAGGCCATTACCTGGATCCAGACTTAAGAAAAAGAAAGCAAGACAAAAAATGTATTCTTAATCTAAGGATCAGTACTACACAAATCAAACCACACAGCCCCATTTACAAGGTAACCGGGGATTGCAATGCAGAAAATCCCTGGTGACAGAATTTGGTCATAAACAAGCCTAATGTCAGCAACAGAATTATACTTTCTAAAGTAATTCTTTTCTTACAATTCCCAGAGCTAAGAGGAGAAAAAGAAAAGACAGAGGGGAAGAAAAAAAGAAGAAAGAAAGCCAACCAATCAAAAGCATCCAGAACTGTGTGTTATGCAGATGATATCAAAGCAAAGACAGTCCAATCCAGAACCATAGCCCAGAGAGGTTCATCTGAAGGGGTGCTGGGTTTGAGCTTCACTCTGGGTGCTTCTTGGGTCCAGCTGCTGTGTTTCTGTCCTGGGAACCAGTAGCATCTTCCTCACTGTCCTTCAGTAGTTCCCCAGGACACCTAGGAGGTGGTCTGTCCTCTGGCCAAAAAGCAGAGCCTATGAAAGGACATATAGGAGAAAGCCCATCAGGCCTGGGCCCCAACCAGCTGATAGCTAAAGGTCGATGGAGTCAAGGGCAGAGGGAAGAGTGATGTTTCCTCACCTCCTCCAGGCTCGCTTCCTGCAGTCTCTCCAGAATGGTGGCTTTATGCTTCGAGCAGCCAGTGACTTGGAATCTTTGAGATCTTGTAGTGAGAGCTCATTTGGGGTACCCATCGCCTTTCAGTCCATGATATCTCTGTTGACAAGAACATAAAATAAATACCCCTGCATCACTGGTCTATGGAATCTTGAGGAGAAGGAGGCACGACAGAGCAATACAGATACACAGAAAGGAGGGAAGGGAGGACGAGAGGGAATAAAACTCAGAAAGGATACTCTACCTGCTACCTTTCCCTGGAATTCCCCCAGGCAGTCGTATCCTGGATGGGAGGCTTGAGGTGACTTCTAAGACCACCCAGAGGTCTCAAAGATCTGAAAGGTGAGGAAGCATCATTCCACTGCCATGCGGACACCGGACCTCATAACTCAGCTCCTTGACAACCTCAGCCAGCCTCGCCCAACTCTCCTGAGTGGGTCCTGTCACTGAAATACTACATAACAGAGAGCAAAATGCAGTTGAAAATTAGCAGGAGATCTTCTTTCTCCTTTGCCCTGGGGTGGTAGTCAGTGGGAATGGGGGAGTCCTGGGGCCTGGGGTTGGAGGGGTATCAACAATCACCTAGTCTTCTCTTCAGTGATTTCAATCTCTCAACTTCCCACCAAGAGAAAAATCTCTAGGAAGATCCCTCCAGGCCCATGGTCCATGCCCTTTGGGTCAATCTAGCATTGCTGGTTGGCTCTAAAGCATCATTCAAATCCTGGAGAAAGTTTCTGTCCCAGTCGGTCTACCTGGAGCAGAAGAACTCCGGAAATGGAGTATGACAGACACTTGGCTCCACTTCTGACCCTCCTTTCCCTAAACTCATGGAAGACCCAGGGCTACCCCTTAGTCCTTCACAGAACCTGTCTTTCCAGAACATGGATAGGTAGCATACTAGTGAAGAACACAGACTGAGAATCCGAGGAGATTGCAGTGCCACCAAGAGGGGCAGAGAGAGAAAGGCATTTGAGAGAAACATCCCAACAAAGCCAGCTACCAGTGGCATACCAATAGGTAGGGGCTGGTGGGAGTGGTCTGTCCTGGGCACACATAATAAAGCGTGCGCATTGTCTTAAAAGCAATAAAAAAAATACTAAGAATTAAAAACTCAGTTTGCCTTTTTTTTAACTATGACCATGCACTAGCAATTCTAAGCAATGTTGGTGACAAAACATTCCTTCTCACCCAAGCAGATCCCCCTACTTGGCCCATATTGCAAATACTCAGGGTATCCTAGTCCTGCCAGAGTCTTTGTTTGTGCTACTCCCTCTGCCTGGAATCTTCTTTCCCCAATGTCACATTCCCACATCCTACCCATGTCCAAGCTCCATTTCAAATGCTACCTCTTCAAAGGAGGCTTTCATGACCCCCTTAGCTAAGAGTAATCTCTCCTTTCTCTTAACATCTAGGGCAATGTATCTATATTCTTTTACTCCTACCTTATATTACACTTGAATACACAAAAGTGGTATCTTCCCTATTAATAGATATCAAGATGCCATGTATGGGATTTGGAATTGGGCCTCAGTTAGAATCCCAGCTCTCACCCTGAACACCCTGTGTGATGCTCAGCTAGTTTTAATAACCTCTTTAGCTTTTTTCCACATCTATAAAATGAGAATATCACCTATGTCATAGGCACATTAAATTAGATAATGCACATAAGTTATCTAGCCTGAGGTAGTGTATATGCTACAGTTATTTATTTTTCTACTCTCTTCTTAAGAGTAGAATCTTATTCTTTCATCTTTGTTCTGCCCTCCCTACTCCTGCAGGACTTATCAAGATAAGCCATAAAATGCAGAGGGTATAGAAATGTGAGGATACTAAAAATGAAGGTAGAGAATACCTACCACATAGGCCTGTTTGGAGGATTGAATGAGGGAGTATGTGTTACGTTCTTGGATCAGAACCTGATGCACGGTATGATTTCTGGGAATGTATGTTAAATAAAATAATCGTGTGAGCTAATGCAGGATTCCTTGACTCCATTAAGAACTCCAAATGCAGACTGTCAAGATACTCTTTACTCTGCTTTAAATTCCTTTCCATCTTCCCCAAATAAAAACATCAGGGTGTAGATGGAGATGGTAGAGTGTTGACAAGGTTCCCTAGGGTTAGAGCTAAGAGACTTTTTCCCCTTTAGGTAACACATACTGAGAACTCATGAGGTTCCAGGTACTGTGCTAAAAACTTTACAAATAGTCTTATTTAACTTTCATCTGAGTCCTATGAGAGCTGTCTTGAATACCCCTATTTTACAGATCCAACAACTGAGGTACGGAGAGGTTAAGTGATCTGCCCATGAGTGCGCAACTAGTAAGATGTTGAGCTAGGTTTGTTAACTAAGTTTTAGAGTCACACTCTCATTCACGATGCATCTAGTGCAGAACCTTCTGCAAGAATGGACATGTTTTGGGCTATGTAATATGATAGTCACTAGCCACGCGTAGCTATTGAGCTCTTGAAATGTGGCTAGTGAGACTGAAGAAGTGAATTTTAAATAGCCACACATGTCCAGTGGCTGCCATATTGGACACTTCAGGACTATCATATCTTAAAGTACACCCCTCATTTGGATGTTGGGGATGACATGATTTGCCCACAGCATGAAGTCAGCACAAGAACCTTCAAAGGAGGGAGCAGGGCTATGCTAATTATAGAGCATAAGCTTTGGAGGAAGATATACTTGAGTTTGAAATCCAGATTTTGTCATTCACTAGCTGTATCTATTAGTAAACTTCTCTGTGCATCTAATGGCTTTCCAGTGAATGAGGCATAATAATACCATTTTTAGGGTCAATGTGATCATCAAGTAATATAGCACACACTTGATACACTTTAAGGTGAAGTTGTGGATAACGTACATGGCGCTTAGAAGTCCTCTCTCCATGCTTGGTGAGAGAGCAGAAGAGTGAGAGGGAAAGTAATAATATAAATAGGGCAGGGGTGAGGTTTTCCACCTGCGTTCCACTCAGTATGCATGTGTGTGCCACAGAATAAGCATGAAATGAGAGACGCAAATCTGTTTTCACAATAGACTCTGAGTCCTAGTGTGTGACACTAGTATTTACATGTGATTTTCCCTTAATGCCTTGACTTTGGAACTTAATCACCATTCCACCCCAGGCTAAATAAGGGCACTTACTGTTATTCCTCTCTGAACCAAATTCTTATGTACAGGCTATTATTACGGTTATTTCTATAACTGAGGAACAACACTCCTTATCCCAGCCAGCTGTTGCATACATGCTTGTTCTTGCTAGCTCACTCAAATGGGTACCTCTCCCTCCCTCCCTCCCTCTCTTCCTCTCTCCCCCTCTCCCCCTTTCTCCCTCTCCCTCCCCCACCTTCTCTCTTTCTCTCTCTTATGGATATGTGTATGCTCTCTCTCTATTGGTTTATAACTTAATTATCTCTCGCCTGTTTAGAGGTTTTGTGGCGAGGACTCTTCAGATTACACCTCTGCCGGTAGGGGGTGCTACCTCCCAACTGGAGGCAGGAGGGGGAGGGGTAACTGGCTCCTTATTTGTTTCTCATTTTATCAGCATGGCCCCAGAGACAGCTCTTCACCCTGGGAACAGCAACTGGCTCCAGTAAGAGCAACTGACTCCACTTTGCAGTCTCTCTATATTCCCAGCATCAGTTTCTCCAGCATAGCCAGCTACTAGTGCGTCCTCCTTGGAGGTCTAGGATCCCTCTCTGCAAGGACTATCATCCAAGTATTTATGTTTTCATTATTCTGACTTCTGCCCTTTGTTCTCCCAGCCCTAAAGGTATAGCTGCATCCTACAATTTACTACCTCTGTGAACCTCATTACCCTTTTGTACCTCTTGGATTGTCCAATACCTGGTTAACCAGTGATAGAGTTCAGGACACACTACCTCTCCAATATGCCACCTTTGCATATTGAATACTTTAAGCTGAAGGAGTTTTAGAAAACAGCAGAAGCAGAAAGCTCATTCTGATTTCCTCTTCCTGTCACCCTTTTACTCTGAAATAGGCCATAAGAGACTCATGTGAGAGGTGCTCTCCCTATACCCAGACAAAAGAAGCATTCTCATCTCTAAAGACAAAGGGACCCCAAGAAGAATCCTAACAGGACTTGTCAAGTTTCCCCCAGGTTACTACACTACCTCGGACTATTCCTCCATGGCTGCCCACTCTTTATCACACTTCGCATAAAATTATACAGGTCTTTGTTTCCCTATGAAGGCTCCATGACACATAAAATTTATATTAACTGAACCTGTATGCTTTTTTGTCAGTTTAATGTTCAGGTCCAGCCAGGGACCTTAAAAAGGTTGAAGAAAACCTTTTCCTCCACTACATAAGTTTTTATACTAATTCTTGTTAAAGTAACTTGTGTAGCTACAGGCTCCAACTTAATATACTCTTTCCTCTTCCATGGGCAAACTCTGTTACTGTGTATATAAGAATGTATGAGCATGCCCTATATGTTTTTCCCAGATAAAAGCTATCAATAAATTATGAACAGATCCTGATAGTTCTATTATAGATCTCCTCTGCCCGGTATCTAAAGGCAGGATAGAAAAAAGAAACAGAGCACATCAAATCATACACTTTGATATGTTAGAGAGTAATTAACCCCTGAGCTCCTTCCTGGGCACATCTGCCAGGGCGGCTAAATGTCAGGTAAACACATGGATGCTTTCCAATAACAAAGATCAGTACATGGGAGTCCTTTCAAGGTCATTTGCTAAAGCCTAGGGTGCAGGCCTTCTGTAGCAATATAGCAACAAGTAACTATGTCAGATGAATAAGTTCTCTGTGGTGCTGCAGCCTTTGACAGTCTTAACTTTCCCTATTGCCAGTTCTCTAGAGAAGGTACATAATACAATACAACACAACACAACACAACACAACACAACACAATACAATACAATACAATACAATACAATACACTTTAGAGGTACTGACCATGACCACTCCCACCCGCATTCCCCTAATGTCATCAGTCTTATCCTTTGTAAATACAGTGGGAGACCCAGGATGAAATCCTCACTGCTTGTTGGTTACCACCTGCCTCTTCAATCCAGAGAAGTTGAAGGAAGGACATGTTGACCCATAGCATCTCCAATCACATTCAGTTCTCATTCTTCTGAAATTATTCTTATGGATGAATCAGGACTTCATGTCGCAGAAACAGCGACTGTCCCACAATGCATGGTGTGGCTAACCCGCCTGCTAGTTCCATCGGGAACGACCGTGGAGCCATGCCTGCTGGATCAGTGGGCATCCTGAGCTGGAGCAGCCAACATGACCTGGCTCCTCAGACTCTAAAATGCCCCTGATCTTCAGTCTGCTTCAGCTGATAGCCTGGACCTTCTTCCCTGTGCCACATGAGCCACATGCCTTCAAGCAACTTGTATGAGAAAGGCTACAATTTCTGGCTTCAATTCCATCCACTGTTAATTTTGGTCTTCATAGGTAGTGGTTTCCTCAGTGTTCAAAATTCTCGTCTCCTTTCAAGTCATGACTCTCATTAACACCTGTAAATGTAGCAGAGGCTGTTGGTGCTCTGCTCTTATCCCTCAGCCTTTCCAAGGTCAAGCTCCACTGCCATCAGCTTCATCTCTTTGCGTGAGGATTTTTCTCCAAAAACTGTCTGGGCATGGCAGTCCGGGAGCATCCAGGTATTAACTTGTCCTGATAGGAGTCTTCAACCGTGGCTGATAGAGTCTGGGGAGTAATTCTGATTGCATGTTCTTAGCTGTTCCCCAGAATTTCCCCGTAGGCTTGAGCCCCAGTGTCCAGAGTCATCCTCAGCTGGTTTAGTAACACATCGTTTATCTCCTTTCCCTCTCCTCATACTGGTGTTTCCTATACTCCTTGAATAAACTACTTGCTCTCAAATCCTTGTCTCAGGGTCATTCCTGGTGAACTAAAACTTAGTAGAAAATGATCTTTTTTTCCAGCTCCAGTCACTTCAGTCTTTTCAGCAAAAGCTTCAATTATATGCACATAGAGATATCCATATACATAAATATGTATTCTCGGGCTATGTTAATTGGATTGATAAATAACAAACAACATATGTCTGGCTGACTAACATTTGAGTTTTTGTGTATTTTGCTTTGTGCTGGTTCTGTCTATCCTGTAAGTTGATAAGATGTTCAAAGGCCAGGAGTGCATCACCTCCTTCTTCTATAATTTTCCACGATGTCTGACATGACACTCTGCAGAGTGAATATTCAATCAGAGCTGACAGACAACAGGCCAAAGAGGTCAGGTTCATCTGTCTCACAGGCTTGTCAAGGGTGAGAAAGCTCCTAAGAGAAGGAAATTGTGATGCTTTTTTCAACCCTTTGAAGGATGAGCCCGGAAGCCTGGAACTGAGACAGGGCACCAAGTCAGGACACCAGAGTCACGTGGCATGTGCTAAGCCCTACAGGCCAACAGGATGAGAGATGCTGCATCATCAGATATGTTCTCTTAGCCCATTTCTGAGTGAGAGTCCGGTCAGAGGCACGCTGAGCTAGATGTGCTAGATAAACCAGTATCAGGTCCATCCCTAGGAGATCTGTCCAGAAAATCCTGAGCCTTTGCTAAAAATTAGTAGCCATCTGATTTATTAAGCACTTCAAAGTATATCACAGAACTAGGTCCTAATATGTGAGGGACCAAAACCAGTAAAGAGAAGGTCCTACTTTGACCCATCTTATACTCCAGAAGTGAAGACTTGGGGGACATTAGCAGAGGCAGACAGTGGTGAATATTAATACCTCTAACTACAAACATGTCTACCTTTGTTTCAGGCTCTCTTCCCTCTCCTGAGCCCAGGAGACTTTTTTTCTCTTCCTAAGCAGAATAAAGGCTGGCTTTTCAGACATTCTTGAGCTGGAATCTTTATTAACTATCCCCCCAGGATATAAAGATTCTAAAGGACCTCCTGAATCAAAGAAAGGTGAACTGACACCCAGTGTTATTTCAGAACTGAGTATTTTGTTGCATTAAATTCTAAGCCTTTCATAACTGACAATCCAGATAAAGTATTGATTAAGCATATCACTTCACATTAACCAGATCACTCCCACCTCGGCTGCTTACCAAGTTCACTGTAATATCCTTTCAGTTGACTCTTGGTGCCTCAAGGGAGAATAGCCACTGAGAAGATCATGCCTTAGCACCTCACAGAGACTCTGCCGCAGCTCCAGGTGCACAGGGCAGGCCGGCCTGCCCACAGAAGGTAGCCACCCACCCGTTATGGGATTCTAAAAAGGACATTTCTAAGCCTTTATCTGTGGAAAGCACTCCAACATAGGGCTTTACATAAATCCTTCTGTTTGAGGAAACCTAAATTCTATAGCAGCTTTCTCAGAATAATTCTAATTTGAATACAAAGTCCAGCACTTTACAAAGCACAGACTGGTTTTTTTCCCCTTCTTCACATGGGAACTTGAAAAAGCCACAACAATGACAAGCAGACAGAGCAATGGGTAATTCATCCAGAAATGAATTGCAAACTGAATAATAAACAGCTGTCATATGGCTAGAAAGAAGCCAGAATTAAGAAGGCCATGAAAGGGAAGCACAATGAAACCCAGAGACTTCTAAGCACCAAATACAATGGCACACCCAACATATCCTCACGATCTTTCTCTAACTTCTGCTACCATCCACACAGATACATCAGACTTCACTTGATAGCCAGTTACATAAATAATCATTTACATAAAATATTTTGAAAATAGATACAACAGCCAGAACAACTGATTCTCAGAGTGAAGTTCTAGATGATGTGGTCAATTCAAAAGTATTTTGCACATTATTTACGGGAGAAATTCACTGCGTAAGTTCTCTCACGTGAGAAATATGATGCCAAAAGAATGCTTAATTCACAGTCATCTTCGAAGCTACAGGCCTACTGAAAGAGAATGATGGCAAAAAGATAAAATGGGAACACAACCCGTCAGGGTTATTTACTCTCTGGGTTCTTTGCATGCATGAGCGCCATTACAGCATGAAAATGACATCACATATTGCTGACGATTTTACCCACACAGAAGGAAGACTTCAGCACCTAAAAGTCAAATTAGAAATATTCTATACTATCTCAAACTAAGAGCAACTTTGCACTAAGCTTATTATTGGTCATTTAACCTACAGCAGGTTGTAACATTAAACATGGTCCCTTGGTGTTCTTATAAATGTCTAATGTACCTAAATATTAAAAGATGAATTATTTGAAGTTAATTCTAATTCTGCCTAATATCCACTCCTAAGGCAGTTTAACACTCCCCCACCTTAGTTTTAAAGCACTTATTTCCTTTTATCCCAAAATTTGTCCTTGACAGTGTCTGGGTGTTATAAATCAGGAATGGACAAGGGATTACTTACTGTGTGGAGTATTTTTTACAGTGCTGATGGTGAGTGTCTCAATGAAGACTATAAGCTCCTATTTGAACATTTTTATACACATGCTTGACTTCAGCAACTGAAGGATAAACTCCACGAAGGCTGAAGCTATTTGTAAGTCTCATAATGCTAGAGTGCTGCAGACTGAGTTAAGGTGAGTATATTTTCTAATAAAAAATTTGGTGCTCACTGCAATAGGAAATTTCTTGCAGTACTGCCAAACTTGGATTAGGCATCCCCCAGGGTTCCAATGATCGTGTCCCGATGAAGATGGTGACAATGAGTCTCCTCCTCAAGGGCTTCCAGGATTTTCTACTTTACTTCTCTCCCATTTTTAATCTGTGACTCACTGGTTGAAGGCAGAGGTTAGGAAAAAGATCTTGAATCCAGAAAGCTACTACATATGCAGCCCACTGATGTCAATCTTACAGATTCTGCCAGAGTCTCACAATGGGGAAAGAGGCCCTAGGAATCCTCTGAGGTTGGTCCCAGGACAAGGCACAGAGCAGACTATGCTTGATCTCCTCCCTCTTGGCCCTTTGCAGACTGCTTCTCACAGAAAAAGAGGGGGCGGGGGGACGGTGGTAAATCTATCTTTCCTCAGGAATTCCGGGAGTGGAGCTTGTTGACTTGCCTGGGAGAGGCATCCGAGAAATAACAGGGAATTTGCTCATTACTGAGAGGTACTGGTGATATATAATGAGTACTTACTTAGCGAATATAACTTTAGACAATTCTGGAATTCAATTGCCTCATCTAAAAAAAGGGGAATACGGATGACCCTTAACAACATGAGTTTGAACTGTGTGGGTCCACTTCTACACAGACCTTTTTCGATAAATACTTATAGTACTGTCAGTGTGTTTTCTCCTCCTTATGATCTTCTTAATAACATTTTTCTCTGGTTTACTTTATTGGAAGGGCACAGTATATAATACATATAACATACAAAATATATGTTAATCCACTATTTGTGTTATCACTAAGGCTTCTGGTCAACAGTAGGCTCTCAACAGTTATTCTGGAGGAATCAAAAGTTATATGCAGATTTTCAACTGCGCTGAGGGTTGGCACACCTGTCCCCCATGCCATTCCAAGAGTCAACTTTACTAAATACACTGAATATCTCGTATTCAGACATGATGCTGATGCAATTGCTCTAATCCACTGAAGCCATCAATGAGAAAGTCCCCTTTGCTGTAGCCAAGGAAGGATACTAAGCACGGCTCCCAAAATAGGTTCAAGTAAGTTTTTGCATCCAAGTCTATACCAGTAAATTTCCAATCGATCAATCGTTCCAAAGCTGTGACCCGGAGGAACCAAGTTCTCAGGCAGGAAATGAACATAAACAGAGTTCACATTTGTCTGTGTGTGGCCGACCCAGATGCAAACAGATTACTCAACCAGGGCAAACACATGAGGTGCCGGCATCAAACCCAAATGGTGACAGGACCAATTATGACTCGGCTGGCTTTCCTGGATTTAAAATGTCACTTACCCTGGAGAAATGCTCTGTCTATAAAAGCCTCGCAAAAGAGAAACCACACCATTAGGACTTTCGTTCCCATATATTTCATATGGAGGAAGCCAAGGAGAATAACCAACTTGCTGTGCTACGCAGCAAATCGTTAAATTCCTTGATTTTAGAGAAGTAGACATTTAATTTAATCCAGAAGTCAAAACTCATATGAATACAAAGGCCCTGGAGGCAGCACAGACGAATGAGGACGGCTGGATGGGCACTGTGCGAAACTTGAGAGGCCATGATTCAGTTCTAGGAGTCACTTGTCATGGAGGTATTACGGCCTAGGGATATTAGATCTTTCCATTTTTCAAGAGAATCCAGAAATCTAGATGATTTGTGGAAAGCTTCCTCATATTAAAATGTTGGCAACTATGAAATTTTTTAATTACCATGCACGCAGACATGACATATTCATAGGCCAGATTTGACTTGTAAGTTGCCAAATTCCTGTGTTTCTTCTACAGATAAAAATTATAGACATGGAAAAAGTTAGATTCCAATGGTTTCAGTGTAAACAGGGTGTAGTAGAAGGGTACCAGCCTTGGAGTCAGGAAACCTGTATGTTTATCCTGGACCTGCCATGGTTTTATAGAAGGTGGGCAAGTCACTTTGCTTTCTGAAGTCCATTTCTTTTAGTCCCTAATGGAGCTAAACTGCAGGGCTGTTATGAGAATTACATTAAAATAAGCTAAAATATGTGAAAAGCACCCAGTGCAATGCCTGGTATATTACACCATGATATACTTTACATCTCTATTCCCTCAACTGAAAATTTGAGATAATAATAATTTTACCTCAAAAGAGCTGTCATTTGAATTAAATGGGATAAAACAAGCAAGGGGCTTAGCACATGCAGGACAAAGAGTAAGTGCTCATAAGTGTTTTTTTTGCTACTATTATCTGTAACCAAGAAACATATCTTTAAATCCTAAATTTTACTGACATAAACACAGAGATCCAGAGAAAAAGACAGGGTAGTCTCTGCTAGTGTGTAGCAAAGTTAGAATCACCAAATAGGTTTTCCTGATTCCTGACCAGTAAAATTTTCCATGAAGCTCCAGTCTCTCCTTAACTCTGGACTCACAAAGGGCTCTTTCTCTTTATTAGTTTCTCCAATATATTCAATATTAACCATAAGCTGCTGTTATTTTTGCTGTTGTTGTTAACGATTAATGTAATTGATATAACTGTGTTAATTTATTGATAAAGGGGAAAGGGGCAAAGGGAAAAACACTAACAGACTTTCTGTATTATATAAAGTATAAAGGATCATTTACACTTTTCAAAAAAATCTAAAAGATCGACTACTTAAAAAAAAAACAACTTACTGTATAAAGTGACCTGCATTCTGATTCATTATATAAAATTAGAATTTTGTTCTCTTTTCCTATGACAGTCCTGAAACCAACAGCCTCATGATCACAAACAGTAATATGTTTGATATCCACAGGAAAAGAATGTTATTCTATTTAGTAGACAAACAAAATTATCCCAAGCCACTGTTTGGGTAAACAGGGCTTATGTATATCAACACTGTCAAGGTAAAACTCAGGAATCCAACATTATCTTCTATGAAAGCAAAGCAGCATAAAATATTTGGAATCCAAGGCAAGGGACAGCATTGTAAAGTCAGCATAACTGGTAGCCCCCAACACATGAAGCTCCCTTTAAATGTAAGCCTGAAAACAGAGTCTGATTTGATGAAATCTGTTCGTTGCTTGGTTCCTCTCATTTGTTGCACTCAATTTCCTTTACTCTCATCTATTCTTCATATCTTCTCTCGCATTAGGATCCAAAGCTCTAAAAATCTCCCTGTCTCTCTCAAGTCCACATTCAGGCTCCATAGCTACCATGGTGAGATCAGTCTATTCAGAAAGTCTGTGTTAAGTGTCACCATTTAAACAGGCTCTTGGAAGACCCATGGAGAGTCTTGATCCTTCTCTCAAAGTTCCCTCCTTCTTCTCTCATGTTTTCCAAGTCTCTCACTTGTTTAAAGACTTAGTAAATACTAACTGTGGGTCAGGCACTGACCTGACCAATTAAGGCCCATTCATTCAACATATGGCAATCTTGGGTAGCCATTTTATTTCTATCTAGGTAGGCCCTTAGCTTTAAAACTACAGACATAACAACAGTAATAAACTTCAAAGTCCTCAAGGCTTGCCTCAAATCATCTTCTCTATACTTACCCCTGATTCTAGCAGACAGTTCATTTGTCCTTGGAAATATGCTCTACCTCACCACAATTTGTTTTTACTAGCATTTACTATGTATTCCTTCACCTCCTAGATTACATGTTAAGCTCTTTGACAAAAGGGAACAAATATTGTTAGCATTTGGAAATATTTCCTCTGGTGAACATCTAGTAGGATGTCTTGTACTTTGTAGGTGTCTGCATAATAACATGTTGAATTGAATTATGGCCTGAATTCACAACTGGTCATTATTTTAAAATGCTTCAACCTTGTAAGAAAATAGAGGTTAATTCATTACTATGCTTAACAAAGTGAAAACCCCAAAGTGGATCCACCTTGCCCTTCTAGTTTGGTACATAACTGGAATATTAAACTGGTTAGAAATAACATCCATTTAGGCTAGCAAATCTATCAGAATCTTGTTGAAGATATTATCATATGAGCTGGTTAGAGTGGGATTTGTGCATTTCCATCAGAGGTAATAGAGATGAAAAGAAACCTGTCAACTCATACGGCCTATTTGTCTGCCCATAAAGAATATTGAATTAAATGATTACTTATATATGTCCTATAGAGCTTTAAAGACTTCATTCTTCATATTCCCTTGGGAATCTGGCAAGGGACAAAGAATATGTCCATTTTTGCAGGTGAAGCAGTGAGTAACTCAATGAAGAATCTCAGATTCCTTGGACATTGAAGTTCTGTCCCCTGAACTCAGACAATAGAGTGTTTAGGCCACGGATTTCAAGACAAAGCTTCTTTGGCAGGTTTACATGTTCCTAATCAGAATGTGAGAGCTAATTACAATGAAGTTTACTGTCATTTTATAGGCATGACTTTACAGAATAAGGCTATTTATTTCTTCCTAAATACTGTGTACAATTCCAATAATCATTTGCAAGTTGAGCAGTGGTGTCTTAACAATGTGTTCAGGGGCTAAAACAGATTATATCCATTTGTTCAATTATAAACAAGCATTCTACTTAGGTAAGTATTTTTCATTAAATATACCTGATTAATAAAATAATCACCTTTCTTTATATTTAGTTAAACAATACACAGAACAATAGCAAAAGGAATTTGAACTCCTAGGTAAAATTAGGTTCCATGTTTATAAACCTCACACTGTTATCAGTTCCTACTCAAACTAAACATGATCTTAAAAACAAATTTAATTAGGCTGCATGCTATCCTAAGTTTCTTGTGTGAATGTGTGTGTGTGTGTGCTCATGTACACATGTGAATGCACATACGTGCTTTGGGTGGGGTTCTTTGCTCAAAATCATTTGTCTAGCGTTATGAGTGCCTAGATTTCATGTGGCCTTTCTTCATGTTTAAGTTTTCACTTTCTCCAACATTAAAACTAAGAGAAAATACATCTCTCCTGTCAACCAGACTAGTTAGCACATAATATTCCCTTTCTCTCTTTCCAAGTTTCCTGCTTCTTCTTCTCTTCATGGCCTTTGCAGAAAAGGGTAAAACAGGCAGCCTACAGATATGACAAATCTTGTGAACCCTTTTTAACAAATTTCTAATTTGGAAAAGGAGGCACTCTGTACATTTCTCTATGATTTAGTCCACAATCCTCCATAGCTGCTGTCCTGATGAGCTCATGCGCACAGCTCACAGATACTATACTATTTTAAAAGGACTTGGAATTACTTAAATACCAACCTATTTCAGACCTTTTCCTTTAGAAACATGTAAATATTTTCTTTACACACATGCACCACACACACACAGTATTTAAGTGCTCAAAGGAACTGCAATATATTAAATACTTTGACATTTGTTATTTTCTAGGAGCTTATAATAAAATAGGCCATACTAACTCAGACAGACAGAGTGGGCATTCAGCAAACACTACCTACATCATTAAACCGTGAAGGGACAGGAAAATGTCTCTCCCATAGACTACAGCCCAAGGGCTTTTGAGGTGAGGAACAAAGACAGGTATAAAACTGATGAAAACAGTCCAATACCTAGTGACACCCATGTCCAGTAGGCTCAGGGCGCTGGGAAACCATAAGTTCTCTGTTTATCAGACCAAAACAAATAGAACCATGACAACACAGCTTGAGAAATTAAAAAGTAAGACAGCTGAAATGAAGCAAGAGATAATGAAAAGGGGAACGTCTGATAATACTGTCATAAAGATCCAAATAAACATAAGAGGAATAGATTTTTAAATGATAATAAAAATTATCAAGTGGCTGCATAGAAAGCTCTCTGATGAGCTTATATTTTCAAAGGGTGAGTACAAAGCCCCCAAAAAAGTGCAATGTGAAGGATGCACACAGTGTCAGAAAGGCTAACACAAAGAACCACAGATTTTTTTTAGAAACACAAGCTCCTTTTTCCTCTGAGTCCTCTCTTAAACTCAAGGAAAAGAAAAAGCCAAACAAAGGTAAAGAGAGACAACTAATGTTCATAGCATAAAAGGAGTTCTTTTGCTCTCATTTTTCTATTAATGTGGTTTTCAAACAAAAAGGGTTGAATGTGGCAAAGAGGAAGTTTATTTCTTTATTTATTAGCTAATTAATGATTTATTCAGTAACTCCCAAGTGCCAGGAATTGTCCTAGCCTCTGGAAGTTCGGGACAATAAGACAGGCTCGTCTCTGCCTTCACAGAACTTGCATTCTAGTGAAATCAAACCTGAAAGGAAATCTGACAGCTCCCTTAGCATACCCACAAATGGACTGTCCAATGAAGTTATCTACCACTCCTTTGCCAATCTTGGGGTGCTGAAGATTCACTTTATTAATGGAGCTGTCAGATCTCTTTACAATGTCTAAGAGATGGTATGGAAACAGACATGGAGTATTTGACTGAATTTGAGACTCCAGAACCCAATAAATCAGATCTTAAAATACTGAAAGACTTTATAGGGTAACTACAGAACACTTCGTGAAACCCTCTCTTTAAAAATTTCCATAAGAATGTCAAAAATAACAATAAGGAAAGAATACAATAGGGAAAGAAAACAACATTATGGGATCACAGCAATGTGGCAATAGAGGTTCATGTCCACATGTCTTAATGCAGTGGTGTGGTGGAGCTGTGTGCATTTTTCCCAACTCTGCATACTAGTAGCTTAAACTTGGTTGTTGTGGGAGTAGTTACAGCATGGAAAGTGGCAAGTGCTACAAACAAGAGATTTCTTTCTTCTTTTCCTTTCCTACATTCTTTCCATCCTGCCCTCCCTTCTTTCCTTTCTTCCTTTCTTCCTTTCTTCTCTTCCTTTCTGGAGAGTCCATGGTTAGACATTTACCAGTATACCAATGTCTTAATGTAATATGCTGGGATTTCTAAAGAATTGCGTTCCCCAATGGGTTTACTGGGTGTCTATATTTTTAATTTTCATAGATACTACCAGAATATTTTTATTAATATATAAATCTATACTGTGACTATAAGCATCTGAAAATATACATATAACAGAGTCTTCCTCAGTTATATGGCAAATGTTGTTATATTTGCTTTTAAATGTAGCCAATCCAAAGGGTAGAAAATTTTATTCCAAAGATGCTTTAATTTGTGCCACCCAAATTACAAATGAGGTGAGGGATATTTTTATACATTACTGGAAATTTGTATTGCTTTTTCTGTGAATGGTCTATTCATACACTTTGTCCATTTTTTATTTAGTTGTTTACTTTTTATATGTTTTGGTCTGATCATATTAGTTCTATCAACTTTGTTCTGTCATGTGTTACAAATATTTTTTTCCTTGTCTATTTTTGATCTTTAAACTCTGTATTTGGTATCTTTTGTCAAATACTTTTTGCTGACAAATGTGTCTCTTTTTCCTCAACTTCCTGGTTTTGTTTACTTAAGCAGTTCTCCCTGACCCAAGTGCTGTGGTCTGAATGTTTGTATCCTCCCTAAATTCACATGTTGAAATGTTAATGTTCAATGTGATAGTATAGGAGATAGAGCCTTTGGGAGGAGCTGAGGTCATGCGTTCAGAGCCCTCATGAATAAGATTAATGCCCTTATAAAAGAGAGCTCCCTTGTTCCTTCTGCCAGGCGAGGGTACGGGAGGAGCCTGCAGCCATGCTGGCACCCTGATCTTAGACTTCCAGCTTCCAGAACTGTGAGAAATAAATTTCTGTTTATAAGCCACTTAGTCTGTGGTATTTTGTCATAGCGCTCGTACAGATAAGACACTAAGGCTTCAAGGAAAGTCACATGGATATGTAATTAAGAGCATGGACTCTGTACTCAAACTGCTTCAATTTGAATTGCAGGTCTGCCACTCTGAGTGTCAGTCTGCTCTAAGTTTCTGTTTTCCTGTTTATAAATTTGTTGTTTTGTTGTCTTTTTTTAAAAAAGCCATCAGATTTGTAGTTTTTTTGATGAGTACATATCTAACTAGATTTTGTGAAACTCGCTGTTCATCCCTCTTCTCCTCTGCCTTGAAATGTCTATTCTAGCTCAATTTTCATTTGATTTTATTAGTTCATCAAATATTTTCACAGCTATAGCATAAGGACAGATGACAGTCTGAGGCTTTGCATGACCAAACATTTCCGTCTTCTCTCTGATTGATGAGTGAAATCTCAGATGAGATTCCTGGACACTCCCCCTCTCAGCAGTCTCTCGACATCCCACTGTCTTTTAGCTTCAGTGGCTGCAGGCTAATGCTAGTCTGGTTCCCTTTCCCTACTAAGAAATGTATTCTTTCTGGAAGCTTAGAAAAATTTCTGTGTCCCCTTGTCCTTTCAGGATTTCACCAGGAGGTATAGATTATACCCAAACATCCATGCATTCCTCTGTGTATATACAGCACCATGCATGTGTATGTATTATATGTATAATACATGTTATATATACACTACATACACACATACCTTCATGCATTTGTTACTCCAGGGTACATACACCAATATGATTCATAAGTGTATTTACATATATGTGTATATTTATATGTGTGTACAAATATATATAGATATATGCATGTGTAAATATACATGCGTATGTATCTCTATATACATATACACATGTACATATATATATATATACACACACACACATACTTTTGTTTTTTTCATGAAACCAGCCAGTATCTAGATTATATTTTGCAAACAGGAATTTCAAGTTTCTTTATCCTAAGAAACTTTTCCATTTTTTTTCTTTCTTGATTTTCATTGTTCTGTTGCTATGTTACTTCTTTTTCTCCTGAATTATTTTGTTGTTGTTGTAACTTAAGTGTCGGAATTGCTTTCTTTGTCTCATATTTTTTACTTAATACCTTCTTTTTTTTTTGGATTTTTGCTCTGTCATGAGATAATCATTATATTTGATCTTCTAGGAATCTAATTTGTTCTTCAGAAGAAACTATTGTCCTTTCGAAGTGTCTGCTGAATGTTTTTAATTTGCAAAACAAGTTTTTCCTTAATTCTAGAATTTGGGGATTCTAATTGCATCTCCTTAAAAAAATTGTCTTACCTCTAAGGTAAAGTTTGCATCTGCCAATTTCATTACTTCTATATCAATAGGAAAACCTTTCAACTGGTTTATCTGGCTGTTCATATGTTTCAGTTCTTTCTCTTTTCAGGCACATGCTGGGACTGTACTTCTCACCCATGTAAAGGTAAGTGTGATTTACGTTTCCCACTAAACTGTGAGAAAAGTGCTCTGTGTAACTTGAAGAGCAGAAGCTTTAAGAACCAATGCATGCTTCACAACATTCCTTTCTCTCTCGCTGTCCCAGCAACCACCGCTGTCCCAGCAACCACCTCTGTTCCAGTTAGTGGCTTTTCTATCACCTGAGTCTTATAAAAAGAGCAACGATGCCATGGAAAAGAGCCCTCCAACCAATCTTCACTGAACATGCAGGGCAGGTGAGAATTAATCTTATTTTAAGCCACTTAGTTTTGGCAGTCATTTATTATTGTAGCAAAGTCTAGTTAGTATATCCTGACTGAAATAGTCCCCTTAGTCTTCTTCTTTAGATGAATTTTTGCTTTTCTAGTCACTATTGAGAGCTCCTTCAGTAATCTGTAGAGATTGGCCTTTCTTGTACAGTGGGAAACTATGAGTGAATAGAAAGGGGTATTTTTTTCTGTTCTTTTTTTAAAATTTTATTTTATTAGTTTCAAGTATACAATATATTGGTTAGACATTTATATTGTTTATAAAACAATCTTCCTACTTGTTCTTTCTCTCCTCTGGCTCTCCACCTGGCCATTACATTAATGCTAACTGCATCCCCTATGTCATGTTCCCCATCCACGTGACCATCTATCAACTACTAATTTGTTCTTCTTTAACTGAAAGAGGTATTTTTTATTCTAATAGGCCAGCTATGAATGAGGTGGTTCTTCTCCTTGGATATGAGAAGAAGTCCTTACTAATTTCAAGTTTATTATAGGAAAAGTGGCTTCCTCTTATACACATCCAGACTAGGAGGCATTCAGCTGACCCATGTAGTAAAACACTATGTTTAAACAGAGTTAGCAGGATTGAGGACCTCCAAAGTGCAAAAGAAGCAGGTAAGGAGATGTGGGCTCTTTACAAAATCTCAGAAGTCAATATCTTGACCAACTTCCATATTTATGGTGAAGCAAACCACCTTCTCTGTTGCTTGTCTCTTGGCTCTTGTCCAATTGACTTTGAGAAGGAGCTCTCTGGGGAATGTGAAGTCACAGACTCACCCTTGAGGGTCCTCTAACCTTCTGAATTTGGTTGCTATGATGCTCCAGAAAAGGAGTTATGAGGTAAACTAAGACAAAATGAGTGACTGGGCAGATATCTTCACAGATTCCCCCTGAAGATTTAGGAGAACAGGAGAGATGCCAGGTATCTAGGGAGAAACAAATGTCCTGATTTTCAAAAGGAATGAAGATGAGAAACAAGGAAAGAAAGTAGACTCCAAAAATTGGTGAGCTTGTTATCAAGCCTTAATTAAATTCTAATGTGAATATTAGATAAATTGTGGCTGCACCAAAGAAGTGATTACCAAGAATTAATATTTATTTTCCTAGATAGGGTTGCCAAACCTGGTTGATTCAGGGAAGTTCCATGAACATAAAATAACAAGCTCAGCAATTTTTTTACTATCTCAAGACATCCTTTCAAAGAACATGGAGAAATGACTGGAGCGAGATGGCTTAACAGCTGGTTGAAAAAATCATTAACAAAGAGTGTTGATTAATGACTTCAAGTCAATGTGGATGAAAATCTGTATAAGTTGCCAAAAGTTTTTATCTTTTTCAATGACATATATCAATGTCAGGCTCAATAGCAAAAGTCTGGCTTAACAGAAGCTCATATAAATGAGATTTTTGTTAGGCACAAGGTCAAAGTAATGCACAAATGATATGTTTGCCAAAACAGCATAGGAAATCTTAGGCTGTATTAATTGACTTGGTGTTGGCAAGTCCATATCATACCTTTGCGCTAATAAGAAAATGGAGGTCCTTCTTCTGTGAAAACACAGGCCTGAGCCAGGGCATGTGGCTTGGTAGGTGGAGTGCAGGCTAAACTTTAGCTTCCCCATGCCACCTTTGCCAGGCATTGCTGTACAACACACAATCTGCATAACTACATGCCAACGTTGGTAATAAACTGCTATACTCTACAATGCTCAGACTCACCTGGAAGATTTTTCTCTAAATTGGGTATTCCTTTTTAAGAGAAACTTTCAAAGTGAAATACTTTCAAAGATGAACAGAATAGCAATGAGTCTGGAAGTCATATGAGAAAGGATTTAAAAACCTAGTAAAGACAACGCTTAATAAAGGGGAACTCGGGAGACCATGATAGCAGACTTCAACTATTTGAAAGGAAAGGGATTAGATTTATTCTGGGCAGATCCAGAAGGTCAAATGAGGACGAGCAAGTGAAGTCACAATGCCATGTAGATGATGACTGCTCAAGAGGTATGTCAAATCAAGTCGTTGTTATAACAAGACATATTTTTCACTTACATTAAAGGGATTTTTATAAATACGGCAATTCAAAAATGGGATGGAGAGTTTTGCCAGTCAAGAATTTTATAGAAGAGGCTCCATTAAGCAAAGGCTGAACCAGCAAAATTCTTCCATGATTCCACAATCTCACAGCACACAGTATTTGACTATGCCCACAGAAGGGGTTGTAAGAGACACAAATATAAATAAATATTTTCTGCCTTGAAATAGTCCACAGTCTAGTAATGAACACAGGAACACAACCATGATGCTGAGCTATAAACAATTATTTCCTGAATGCCACCAGTATACAGAATAAACCTGCAGAATAGAAACCACATATCTTGTTTTTATCCTCACCTACCAACATTGGAGTCTTAACCATCCAATAATTTGCTAGGCATGTTTATTTTCTTATCTTTAAATATTCAGCCCCAGTAGGAATCCTAAGAACATATTTATTCACAACTTCCCTCTAAAGATTATTTTATTCTTAGGAGTCAGAAAACAAACCTGAACACAGTGTCTGCACATCTCTCATTCATGTTTCAATCTTATTTAAATCAGAACTATCCTCTCTGCTTCCTAGACAGCCCATACATCTGGTTTGCCCCAGAAGGTCCTGGCTTGTGCCTGCTGTCCCAGCGTAATTACTAACACTACCCCCACTCTCAAAAGAATCCAGCTTGTACTGTAAGTTATCCAGTCACCCCAATGCTATCCTATCTTCTAAATGCCATATATTCCACTTTGTGACTATAAATAAAGAAGCATAAAAACCACTAAGGGAGCAGTTTTAAATTGAACAAGACACTCTATAGGTGACCACTAACAGTACTTAGCCACCTTTACTGAAAAGCAAATTAAAACAGTTACCTAAACAAAATACAAAGATCTGTGGAAGTGTAGTAGAAAAAGGAATGAATTAACTTCAGGAGAAAGCCTCTTTGAGAAATAGGGAATTTCCTTAATACTGAGCAATTGGTGAAAATTTCAGTAACTAGACAGGGCATTCCAACTGGAATACGCAAATACTTTTATACTCATGTTTATTCATTCATTCGTTTATTAGTCTAACAAATATGAATATAAGTAAAATTGGTTCAAGGAATACTATGTTATGTAGGTAATAAAAAAGAGAAATGGAAATGTTGGGTTAGTCAGACATTTCTATATCAACATTCCTTTTTGGTTGTTATTAGCAACAGAAATTGAAATGGAAGGAAAATAGGAGTAAATGGGTTTTCCAAGGTATTTTACATATTATTGTTAGCAAATGTGATTCAGTATAACCATCTTAAATGGTAATGGTTTGTTCCTCAGTGGTTTTCTTCATTCAGGTCTTTTTTTTCCTCTTTTTCCTGCCTGGGGATTTATGATATAACTGGCTGTAATAGGCAAGATAAAACCATTCATCATGCAGGCTTAATGTGGGAAAGTAAATTTAACTTGGTGAGCTTGATATATAAATATTGGCCTTTTTGGGAACACACAAAGCATATTTACTTGAGTGCAAAATCCAGGCTGTATACTTTGTCCAACAAATTTCTTAGGCCTGGGGTTCAGGAGAAGGGTCTTTTAGTGGTCTGGGTTATGTAGACTGCTGGGAGTACTACTGGGGGTGGGAGAAAGAGGTTGTGCGTTCTCTATCTCTAGCTTCCCCAGGTCCTTCTCTTGTGATAGCATTTTAATGACAGTACATTTTGTCTCAGCATTTACATCTGTATTTATACTTGAAACACAATGGAAATTAACATCTAGCCACCTGGAAATTCAAAGGTAGGTCTACTCTTGGTAGATTTACCACAAAGGTGGTTGGAATGTCCCTGACAATAAATAATCGGGCAAATAAAAATGGCATTTTGTGCGATTTAATGGCATGTCTAGGTATTGCCACCATCCATATTATGGGCCAAGAAATGCTTGGGTGGTAAATGTGGGGATTACCAACAGAGGCGACTGGCTGAGGCTGTGTATCAACCAGTCAATACAGAGAAATATTGTCAGGCTGATCAGTCAAATGACTTCACTTTTATTCATTTTTTGCCAGAGATTCTAGCATTCTTATTTTTTTTTTATTAGTTTCAAGTACGCAGTACATTGGTTAGACCTTTATATATATAACATGATCCCCCTAATTGTTCTTTCTCTCCTCTGGCTCTCCACCTCACCATTACATTAATGCTAACTGCATTACCTAGCATTCTTTAGATAAGGCTAAGAATTAGACTCAGAAATGTGGAAATGTAGGTATATATCTCTGTTTAAAGCTTTACTATTAGGAGCCATGCTTAAAGTTCTTAGTGGATATGTTCCTTCTAATCATTGAAAATATCTAGGTAAATTGGTAATTTTATTTTAAAATAAAATTGGGGTGGGGCTGAGCTGGACACATGAATAAGGCAACTCTCATCAGAGGTGGTAGTTTAAGTCAAGCCATCGTCAATATCAAAAGGTTTTGCCAAAGCTAAAACAAAAGCCACCTCAATGCCAATCTCAGCTAGGATAACTTCAGTTAAATACAAATAGCATTCAGAAGCTAAATTATCAAGGAATATTATGTCATCTCCCTGTCTCTTTTTTTTCTTTTTGGGGACCTCTTTAAAATAGGCATGCTATATCCAGTTACTAGGGATGATTCAGTTCAGTTCAACAGACGATACTGAGTACTTCCAACACAATAGCCTTTAGGTGCTGGGGACTCAAAGTAAATCATGGCCCCTGTTCTTAATAAGCTTATAATCATCTGGTTTAGGGTATGAGATTATTATAAAGGCAAAGAGATGGACTCAAATTATTTATTTTCAATTTGTCCAACTGCTTCAACTAGATTTAAACATATGTACTGGATGAGGAAGAAATATACATAATTATGGTAACGAACTTGCCCTTAAGGAACTTAGAGTCAAGAATCTGGATTGTGAGGACATACGTACATAGAGAAACAGCAACACAAGACAGTATTCCAGAGGTACAAGGAACACATTTTTGTAGTTCAGCTGATGATATAGTCAAGCCGGTCATGGAAGGCTTTAGAGAAAAGGCTTAAGAGAATATTGGATACAGGAAACCAGAGGCATTCTAGGAAGTTAGGGTTGGTGGAAAAATTACAGCAAAAAATCTATGTAACTTTTCAGAGATTGAAATTGGGGAGAAAAAGCAATGAGACATGCTATAGCTCAATTAACAGACAAAGGACTGGAATGATAAGCCAAAAATATTTATGGTGGCCTTATAGTAAATACCCAGAGAGTAGGAAAATGAGCCAAGGGTCAGTGTCATTGCAGCCTTTCAATGGATATTTCCAATTCACAAAGTCAGGCCATTCACAGTTATGATGGTTGGCCTCAATGAGTGATGACACTAAATAGAAGACAGTTACTCTATGAAATGTATCCAGACTAAAAATACTATACATACATGCCAAGGGTGAGGCTCTAGTTACTGAGGGAATCCAATCATAAATTGTCTACTCTGTGTTGGAAAATAAAGTCTTGCTTGTCTTGAAAAGAGAATTTGAGCATGCAATTAAATACACTGACTTGTCACCCCAAGTAGATTAGTTCTTTACATCAATTTTAAGTACATTAGAGCTTTCCAGCAGCAAAATATATTCTGTTACGACAGACACCATTAGTCATGTATATCAAGCACTAAAATGTCAAAAATAATTCTAACATTCTCTTAAACTGTTAGAAGTCTGGGAATTTACAGAAGTGTAACTTTGTTTATTGATAACAGCAAAAAACAGTATGGGGAAAATGAAAAAAAGATACAAGCATGTAAATTATAACTATACCTGTTTATATCCTTCAGGGTTTGACGATATCACCCCAGGTGATAATTATGACAGCATACACACTATGCTTTGGATATAAAGCTGACAAATGACTCCAAAATAAGATTAGCTGAATGGGTTAGGAAGGGCACACAATTAGGAAAAAAACCTCTTAGCTTCAAAATATATTGATCTTATAATTGTTTCTATCAGATAATGATATACAAAAATAAATAATATGTTCAACTTACTTTTACAGGGCAAAATTTCCATTCTAGATTTTTTTTATTTGGGAATCTCCTAATCGTATATAAAAGCCTGAGAAAGTGTTCTCTTGCAAAAACTATTAACTCTTTTAACATATCCTGCTATAAATAAGGCTAATAGCTTCCTCTGCTTTACAATAATGGGATTAACTGTTTATGGGCAGAATGACAGGTCAAAAACCAATCTTCATAATAACTGCTGGATGAAAACAATTCAATAAATGCTTTCAGCACTTTTTTTTTAATGTGGTGAATGTAACACAACATAATTTGAGATAATCATTGCCCTTTGTCAGAATACTATGAGCACAAACCTACCCTGAAACTACCAGGGAAATGAGATGCAGCTATTGCAAATACAAGGTGATGGAGGGCTGGGGAGTGCCTTTATAGTGCATCTTTCTGTCTGGTGACAGCTGCTTATCAGATCACACATTAGAAAGCCTATATACATGCCAGCAGCTTCTTTGCTCATTCTCTAATACTGTCAGTTCTTTGAAGGGGAAAAGATCCCACACATTCTGTGTTCCAAACAGTTTACCAAAATAGTCAACTACTGCTTGCCAAAAATTAAAAAGGAACGGTTTCTTATAGTTTAAAAATTTTTTAAGCGGTTTTCTATTAAAATAACATTGGTGAAGATAAAATAATAGGAATTAGATCATTATGGTCATTCCAAACCTCAGTGTCTGAAAGTTTTTCGAAAAAGGCACTCTTCGTTATTAATGAGTTGGGAAGAGGCTTATGCTGTTTTTTCATTGTACCAAGACCAATCCACCATTTAGAAGATCTATGATCCTTACTGTGAGGTCAGCATTCTGAACTACAGAGAAAGATTTCTGGTCAACACCTTATCTTTTCCTGCTATACAGACTCTGCATCCTTTCCTATTCAGGCATAGTCATTAACTCATTCCATCAAAAACTCAGAAGGAATTAATTATTACCCTGTCCTTTTTTTTCTCCCCCTCTCTATCTTATAGTTGTCTCTATACACTATACTTTTAGAAGAAACCTCTAAAAAACTCTATTTCATCATTGATTTTTCAATAATTTGACTAATAAGCTACATTTAAATAAAATTTTAAAAATGAAAATGGTATCTCCCTATCTTCTCTTTCTTTGCCACCCTCCCCAACCCCACAAATTGCCACTAAATATTCATTTTGCTTTACCGACAAGCCTATAAAATATTGGCACCTCTTTCTGGGTACAATCTATTAAACCATCTTTACATTGCTGGAGATAAGAGAGAGATCAAGTTACCATGTTACTCAATTAAATAAAGTCTAATGCCAACGCTAAGCTCATAACCACTCCAAAATAAGATTATTTATATAACATGTGACTTACTGGAGCATCACCTGTGTAGCAATCCCTTCCAGGACCTTAGTCCATTTTCTATTTTATCCTGGACATTATAGAAACCTAGTAGTTCAATGAATCCACAAGAATTTAGTGACTCCTATTCCAAACAATGCATGCACCAGATTAACATGATTTTGAAAACACAAGTGTTAATCACAAATCATCAAATCACAGTATGTACAAATTACTAAGCAAGTAATTTATTAGATCTGGAGATCATCCCTAGATCACTGGTTTTTAACCACTTCTGAACCAAACCTAGGTCCCTCCCACACCTAAAATCTACAGAGGACAATCTGAAAACCACTTAAATAGTGCATCCACTTTGCTTAATAAAAAAGGACCCTGACTCTATGCCTTTCCCAATGATGCACACGTGGCCAGTTTAGAGGCAAAGATTGTGTCTCTCCCTCTCTCTGTCTCTCCCTCTCTCTTTATCCCCTCCCTCCTCACTCCCTCACTCTCCCTTTCCTTTCACCTCTTCCTCTGCTTTTGGTGATGGGCTCCATTTTGCCTAGAGACAAGTTTCATTTCTTCCTGGTGTGCTGGCTTCACACCCATGGTTCCATTATTGGTTTGTTTTTTGCACCTATTCTCAAGACTGCATTCTCCACTTGAAAATGAATTTCAGTGTAGTTGGCCCTTTAAGTCTCCCCGCTTTGACTCCCAGATAAAGAGCCCATCATTCATGGTCATACACTAATTTTTACACAACCTTGAGAGGTCTTTCTGCTCTAACTTACTTCACTTACTAAAATGTAAGCGTGGTTATTTCTCACCTTCACTTTTTCTAATGATTAAAGACTGATTTCCTGGGACAATGTCTCTAGAATAATTATCATTGCAGGACAACAAGAAAGATTGTTTTGACAGCATTTTTGTTTATATCTCCTCAATCACTTTTAAATATTTATCTTGCAGCTATAAAAAACACAAAAGTGACAATACTTGAACTGATGTCATTTACATTTCTAAGTACTTCTAATCTCAGTATGCTGGGCTGTTTTTAGACTCAGTGGCTATCTGATTTACCTGACTACGCAGCCATTTCATGGGCTCACTTGTCATCAATTCAGAAATTGCCCAAGATTTCCTGACTAAAATTTGATGAAACTGATGAGCTGATGTGGATATTGTTCCCGTAACATCAGCCAGGTATGAGTCTATATTACTACACTGTGATGAAACCTTCTTTATCTTCCTATTAGAATGTTCATAATTGTAACAATAAGCATAGAGATCTGCTAGTCACATGGTTTACCTAACTGCATATCTGCCAGGATTCGTATTAGCTTAGATTCTCTTCCTCTGCTTTTAAGACCAGATGTGTTTGCTTTGACACGATGGTACTTTTTGCTTTGGGCAATGAATGCTCTATGATGTAAGGATTCAACCAAATCAGTGGGCGGCAGCTTTGCTGACAATCCTGTACTTAAGAAAACTAGAGTGATGGGGACCACACCAAGATTTAAAAAATAGTAATGCATACTAAAAAATCACCAGCTTTGGGAACATAATGAAAACACAAACTCAAACTCCTGTCAACTTCAATAAATACTTTAAAATATAACTGCCACCAATGGCAGTGGCAGCTACTATAAAAATTAAAAGCACTGAGGAGAAACTCATCAATATAAAGAACTGTCCATAGAGCTATTAACTGTTAATTTTTTGTTGTATCTACTTAAATGCTTTAGCATAAAAATAGCTTCATAGTTTGTGGGTTTTTTTTTACTCTAATTAATAAATAAATTATGAGTAGGACCTACACACTGGATATATATAACAGAGAAATGATAATATATTATCCTGGATAAACACAGAATAAGTCCTTAGTCATCATTAATGAGAATTTGCTAAGTATATTTAGAAATTTTTTTATCATTCACCAAATACTGATTGAGCACCTAGCATATAATACCTGTCATTAAAAGTGCTGAGGACAGAACAGTGAACAGAACAGCAAAATTCTGCCATCATAAGCTTAAATATAATAATTTTTTTAAAAGTTACCACACTTTTAGTAGAAGACTTATTGCTCCAAAGTCATAGTTATAAAGAACCACCAGAACTGGTTTTAAGTCTGTTTAATCAATAAGTGAAAACTAATTTCAGTGAATGCACTTCTGAAAGCCAATCAAACAGTACAGCCCTTGGTCAGTTTTCTTGTTTAATTCTGTCTCCCTGCCCCACTTGGAAAATAAGGTTTAGGAGGGCAAAGCATCCACTTCAGTTCCTGGCACATAGTTGGTACTCAGGAAATAATGTTGACTTACTAAAAGTGAGAAAAGCAACCTGATTAAACTTCATCAAACTTATCTGTAAACAAATGTTAACTCTTTAAGTTCGAAAGCTTTTGCGCTTTGAAAGGACCAAATGTGTTAAACTCAAATTTTGACACTTCAGGGACGTAGGGGGCCTATGAGTTGGTGAGCCAGATTTGTCAAATTTGTATTCCCAAGTTCTACGGTGCATCTGCTCCAGTCTCTTCCGAATCCACAGAATTTTAAAATGCTTCAAATTTTCTGACAATTGCTTCTCTCTCAGTGCTCCGGCATCAGATAAGACACATACATATATTTAGAAGATCGATTTGTGAGACGTGATTGCCTAATTTTAACCTTGTCCATTTATGTATAACAACAACAATATGAAACTGCTCTCTCATCCATTCATCAGACTTCCATTATCTGAAGTGTAATTGTTATTTCATCGAGGAATCACAAAGAGAATACCTGTTTTATATCTTGTTGCTTCAACAGTTTGAGACATGCATCCAGACTCAGGCTTTTGTTTTGGATGGAAAGGGAGGAGATGGGGAGGCGACCAACATTTATTGAAATATCTTTTAAGGCCAAATACTCTGCTGCATATTCCAATCACATTATAAAGTTCATAATCAAATCTATTTCTTTGTTAACTCATTAATTTTCATTCATTCATTCAGTACATGTTAATGGAGTATCTGAGGTATGCCAGGTATGGTGTTTGGCACTGGAGATAAACAGTGAAAGAGAAATAGGAGAAAATGTACCTATTAGAATAATAGGTGTGAAGGCAGTGTTATTAGCTCTATTTTTCAGATAAGGAAATGAGGCTCAAAGAGTTTAAATAACTTGTCTAAGTCATGTAAATTTCAAGTGACTATAAGTTTTAGCCCCAGAATTCAGACCACTCTGGGCTTTCTGGTTGTAAAAATCAACCAGAAAGCTACCAAACTTCTTCCCATTCATTTAGCCATTTCTACTCCTAATATGGTCCCCTCCGCAGCAGCATCAGCATCACACAGAAGCCTGCAAGAAAAGCAGAACCTTAGGCCTCTACTCCTGCCAAACCTACTGAATCAGAATATGCGTTTTTAACAATTTTCATGTGATCTATGTGTGTATTAAAGTTTGTATAGGTATAGGCCAAGCAGCTCTTTAGTAAAGTAAGGGAAGGAAAACAAAGAATTAGAACATTTTGTTAAAACTACACTAAAAGGGCTATAATACCACCAGTATAGTCTATATTTTTTTGAGTCAAAAAGAAAGTTTATTAGAAAAGAGTAACACTCCACAGATAAAGCGTGGTATCCTCTCAGAGGCAGAGAGTGAGAGGGACCACTTTAGTCTACATTTTGAAATAAAAGATGTAGGCTAAGCTTTCAAGTTTATAAACTAACTTGATAAATAGTTTATGCACTTACACTCAAAAAAACACAATCAAAGTTGCACTAATACCCTCAGAACACAAGCTAACTCCTGGAAAGCATTGATTTTAATATACCAGTTTGCGAATATCTTCAGGATATTCCAGACTTATACCACTTTTATTCTTGTCCGGGTACACCCTCTTAATTAGAATGACCTCATATTCCTTCAAAGCTGCCAAGCCAACCTGTATTATCTTCAAGACACAAGTTAAGTACTACTTCCTCAGGCATTCACTCATCAAATTTTTGAAAGCCTCTTAAAATTGAAGGAAGGTCACTCGTGGGAAGCATGGGCTTTTGAAAGATGTCAGTCATTTGCAACACATCTCTGCAGGATTTTCTCCTACCTCCTGGCCAGTAACCTCTCTTTATCTTACTCCTCAGGAGCTGACCCACTGGACACTGGTTAGTGCCCTGCTTCCTGTTAGTCCTAACTGTGACAGATGCCTTCTGAATTCTGAGTGACAGACCCAGATCTGTCTGTGGTCTTTCCCTTCATTCTGTGATATTCTAGTACCTTTATGTATTCACTTATAATTTTGTGTCTAAAATACAGCTAACCAATCAACCAACCAACAGGAAAACCCTTTTGAATGTTCCCTGAACTGAGGTCCTAAGACATGGCTTCCTCCACCTTTAATGTCAGAAGTCATCAATAAACTCAAAATCAGCAAATCTAATAACTACTTTTGGCTATTACAGCATTTTAAAGCATTATTCTTCCCATGAAATTCCTTCAACAGAACCCCCGGGCCTCTTTTCTAGAACGTGAGTATGAGTCACTCTTGAGAAAACAAAGATGGCAAAGACACTCCGTTATTAAGTGCAAAAGCCACTCTTCGAAAGTACAAAGCATTTGCGCAAATGAGCAGGAAAAGAGGAAAGATGTGTGAGACCCAAAAACCAGTATCATCCATAGAGCAAGTACCATCCCAGGCCAGAAGCTGGGACTGTGAGAACACGCCATCATCCAGATATATTTTCACTGATTCCAGTGAGGAACATCAACTCACAGTATGCAACGTGGTGCCTGTCGATGTTCACCCAAGGATGACACTTATCTGTGTCATTTTGTTCCTAACCCCATTTCTCTCACTTCATAGAGACAATCCCGTTTAATGATAAGGACACTCATCAAGTCTTAGAGATAGAGGAATCTTTGAATACCAGGAAGAGGAGGTAATGGCATGATGAGAAAATTTCTATACCTGACCAAGGTAGAAGTTGATGGAATCAGTTCAAGATCCCCCTTTTAAACCAGGCTATGCTGGAATTCACACCCAGTTTTATTTTCTCAGATTGGTTATTTTTAAACATAACTTTATGGGCCTCTAATTTTCTTCAAAACATTCCTACTCCCTTATCTTTATGAGCCAAATGATCACTCTTCTCCCACTGATGGTTCCGTCTAAAGCACTGGCTGCTTCTGCATCCTCTCACCTGACAGAACTCTTCCCAGAGCTTCAGTCCATGGTCTTCTGCTACCTCCTTCCCTCCCTTTCTCTTCACACCTTCCTTTTGCCAATAGGGCACTATTCCTCCAAATTCTTTGTTTCTTGGTCTTTCGTTCCAATGTCTCTCCTTTTATGTATGTGTTTCTACACTGGTTCTTGGTTGATTTAAAGGTGAAATTTGAACCATTTAAGCTACAGATCAAAAGGACCAAGTAAGCGGACAAATAAACATTCATTCAGTGAATTCTACATTGAAAAAGCTTACACTTTGGGAACGGATCTCAATTGTACTAACCACATATAAAATTCAAACAGGCTAAGCTTTGAGTGGTAAGATAGATTGGAAAATTGTAATAATTAACTGGGTTAGTTAGTAAAATAAATAAATATGTTCAGGAAGTGAGGTGGTAGGGGGAGTATTTTTTTTTTTTTAATTCAAGGCATCCAGATTGTAAGCCTACATTGATAAAATTAATGACAATTACTCAATTCTCTTTTTTCATATTTCCTGGTAGACACAGTAAAAGACGTCCAGATGACTGAACAATGTCATTAAATGAGTAGAGTATACACATTATACTCAGGACTTAATACAATTTACATTTGTGCTGAAAAGAAGAATCTCTGTTTGCATAATGACCTCTGCCAATAGCGGCTCTATGGGTAGCATTTCAAGAGTGAAAAAATAAATTCTATACCTCTCTCTCAGCAGCTGAAAGCTGGGTTAGGCTCTCCTTGGGGATTTTCTAGATACAGTATACAGTACAAATATTTTAAAGACAGTCTCATATGTCTTTAAGGTAATATTTCTAAATTTTCATTTTCAAACAGATATTTGGTGACCATCTAAGCCAGGAATTCAAAAACATTTTCTGTAAAGGACCAGATATAAATACTTGAGGTTTTGTGGCCAGTCTCTGTTATAACTACTTAGTTCTGCCATTGTAGCATGAAAGTAGCCACAGACAATACATAAATGAATGGGCACAGCTGTGTTCCAATAAAATATTATTTACAAAAACTAGTGAAAGGCCAGATTTGACCTGTTGGCCATCGTTTGCCCACCTCTGGTTCAGACTCTGGGGTATAAAATTGAGTTGGAAAGTCAGTCATTTAATCGCTCATCATCTTAATCACCATATTCATCATTATGATCATCATAATCATCATTCCCATTTTATAGATAAAGAAAGGCTAGAAGACAAATTTAAGTACTCGTTTATAGTGTTTGGGCTGGAACACTGATGGTTTATTCTCAAGTCCAGCTTTCTTTCCACTAGAGCACAGTACAAATGTATAACATAAAAATAAAACATTCTAATAGTAGCTCAATATAAAAGTAGAAGAAATGGGGGGAGGGAGCAAAACTAAGTCTAAAGGATTAAAATAAAAGGAGTGCAAATGTAATGGACACATCAGTAATAGGAGTTTATCGGTAAAAGAAAAATATATAACTGTCATTAGGTACTCCTCCCTGCCTGCTGTGAACCAAATTCATTTATCTCTTACCAGACCTCCTTTAGTTGTCTGGACCACATCATTGAGTTTTAGTCCATAACGAAAAGTGTCAGGGTAATAGACACAGGTCATTAGTGACACAAAGGGTGAGCTTTTTGTGAACATCTATTTCCCCAGTTTAAAAATGGATTCATATGTCAGCATACCTGAGTCCACAACAACAGGTAAAAGTAATTCAGAACATCTCACAAAAGCAGGTAAAAATAAACAGAATCATTTCAGTGATACTACTTTGTTGTCTGAGCACATACATTTGAGTCTATTCATTAGTAAGAGTTAACAAATTCAAGAGAAAAATTTTACTCAGCTTCTGTTTTCAATAAAATTTGTATTTTAAGACAAGACGTATACTAAAATAGAAACATTTTTCCTTGCTCCAAAGTGTTTAACTAAAGCTCCTTCAAAAATTTTTATTAGTTACTACTACTAATTTTTCTAGTAGCACTTGGATTTAGCTATATATATATATATTTTAGGTAATAAAAATAAAACATACTTCTTGAATTTTTAAGCCACACTAAATATATTAATACTCAACACAGATAGTATTTTCAAACAGCAAAGTTATTGTATTTGTCATTCCCTTTTCTTTGAGACTTTTCATTGGGTACCCAGTGCTGAGTCATCATGATCTGACTTTCCCCTCCTTGGGCATACAGGAGAATCTACTTCCTAGCTCCCTTGAGACCAGTGGAGGCTATGAGACAAGTTCTAGCCAATGAAATGTGAGCAGAAGTAAGATGCCTCACTTCTGCGCTGAGGCAGTGAAAAACTCCTGTGTGCCCCTTCAGTCTCTCCTGCCTAGTTTTGGCAAATATGAAGAAGCCTATGTTGAGATGGCAGAGCCACAGATGAAAGCTGCTTGAATTACTAATTACCAAATAGAAGAACGCTTCCCTGGAGAGTCTCTTGGACAACCCCTCATTTCCCTGCGACCTTCCCATCACACACATACAGGGCCAGCTTCATCGGCATTCCATCTATTCAATCACACAGGACCCCATGCTCTGTATTGGTTTAATGTTCTGCCATCGCTGTTTTGAATTCTGAATAATTTTTGTAAAAAGGTTCCAATTTTTTCATTTTGCACGAGGCTTTACATTTCTTCTTCGATGGCAGCCATGGCAGAGGACCTTGCCCAATATTGTAAACCAGAAGTAGTGGGGCTTCCTCTAGAGCAAGTCTGTGGTTGGGCACTTCTCCCAGAAGCTCTCATACCTGCTGTATGGCATCTGACCCGAGATCCTAGGACTTTCCAAAGACTTTGTCAGCTACCTAATGCCCTAGAGGGTAAGATCCTGAGGACAAGAACTGAATCATATTTATTTTCAAAATCACCCTCCTCTACCCTCACTCAGCCACCTAGGACTAGCTTTATGTTTTGATGCATAATAATGGATCAACAGATATTTCAGGAAGAAAGCCAGAAAGGAAGGAAGGAAGGCAGAAAGGGTAGAAGAGAGGGAAAGAGGGAAGAAAGAAGAGAATCATTCTTTCCAAATATTCATAGAATTAGAATACAAGCCTATTAGTATATGATCCACTCTAATAGTTTAAATACACTAAAAATGTAATATATTGCTCTAATACATAGGGCTCCAAATAGTTCTAAAGCTACAGATGCTGGTGGATCTTTCCATGTGTTATGGTATGAATGTAAACATGAGCATTTGCTGCATTTGAGTTTTTGTAAAGTGTCTATTTTAACTAGCTCTTCGCTGCCAATCTTAAAATTCTTAAAAAATAAAAATTATACAAAAAAAATTATACAAAAAAAAAAAAAACCTGTGCTTTTCCACAACTTGAAAGCCAGATTTTCATCAGGCACAGATGTATCACATTACCCACAGTGGGGTAAGCTGCAGTTCTAGTTAGAAAAAGCAAATTTTTCAAAGTAATTCCTTTCACGCAGGGTTCTAAGAAGTTTTCTCCTTGTGGCAGCTTCTCAGGTGGTACCGGCACCTTGTGTTGCCCCATACTTTCAAAAAATCTGAAGTCAACATATTCTGCAAATAAGAAAAAGAATGGGTGCTGCTCAGGCAAATGCACTCTTTCCTTCTCCATATGTTCCCTTCAGTGTGGAATATAGTACTACTTTATATAGTATCTTATTTGTAATTGTACAGTCACTGGAAAGTAGGTCAAGACACACTGGAGCATTTCCATTTTCCAAATACTATATGCCATGCATGAAAGTTGAGACTTATCAGCGCTGAAGTACAGAAAAGGAGGGGAAAGAAACAAGCAGAGGATAAGAAGAAATGCAATATATTTCCTTCAGAGCCCCTTCATAAATCTTCATCTTCTTTCCAACAAGATCTAGGAAAATCACAGTTTCATTCCGGGACAGGGATGCTCATTACCCAAGTTCAAAACCTATGAAAAATTACAGTGGAAAAATCATTCACAATTGATTTATGGTTAAATTGAAAGAAGTGGAAGTGTTGGACCAATCACCTGCTTTTTAAATATCTTTCAATCCCAAACCCACTCTGAAGCTTGGCTCCAATTTGCTTCTATAATTAGAAGACCAAAACATGAGGCATTAATACCTCCAACAGATCATTAATCATTCCAGCTAACTCATGATGGAGGCTGCAGCCATGGACTGGAGGCAGGTTTGAACAAATAAAATAGTCATTGATCTCTATTTGAAGACTAGAGCAGGGCCATTCCCTCCATGTGTATTTGCTGGCATCTATCACACTGGAATTGCTACATAGACCATCGATAATGAGCCTGTTTCATTTTAACAGTTTGAAACAGAGACAAAAAAAACTATGTGGTTTCCTGGTAGTAAGTAAGCTAAGATCCATTTTAGGTACCTACACTTGGTTAGTACTTAGTCCCTAATAGGTGATTAAACAGCAACTATCATTATCTCTTATTACCTCAATATCGAAATAAAAATTAATGTGTATGCACTAAATGAGTCCACAAACTGTCTACTGGGTTCTCTTGAATCCCTCATGAACTGACATCTTTTTTGAGAACAGTAAAACCTCATTAATATGAACTGTTTAGAGAGTAAGCCTTCTAAACATTGGTGGGAGGGTAGTAATTACAGATTTATTCATTAAACAAGTGAAGTTACCTTCCTTTTATGGTTAGAATTGCCCTAAAATTAGGAAGCCAATAGATGTGGAGTTGACCCCTGATTGCCTGCTTTGGATGGAAAGATAAAGTCCCATGGACCCTATTTCCTTTATCTGTTCATTGCAGATCATAATACTTGTCCATCCTTCCTTATAGAATGATTCTGAAGATTGCAGGATATAATACTTATGGAGTTGCTTTGCAAAGCTGAGACCACTTTGCGAAGATAAACTTCCATTAAGACAAGAGAAATAAAGTTAGATTCCTTTAAAGATCTATATTAATGGACGGATAAGAATGACCCCTATTAGCATTTCACTAGCTTATAAGTGGATGCTTAGATATTACTTGAAAATTATTTTACAGCGGAATAATCAAGAACTCCTTTAAATATTTTCTAGAAACTCGAGAGCAATGCTATTCAATAAACTTTCTGTGATAAAGGAAATGTTCTTTAATCTGCACTACCCAATATGGTAGCCACTTGCTACTGAGGCCTTAGGGGGCTGGCCTGGAGCCAGAGTTCACTGGGGCAAACCTGATGCTAAGATCAGCATTAAAGTCAGGTACTACACTCTCCTTCCCCCATATGAAGGGTGTCTCTCTGTGGCTCACTGCCAGGGCTTGGGGAAGGGGTGACACGAGTAATGTGAAACTGGCCTACCCTCTTCAATGAGTTTCTTCTCATTCCTGCGCCCTACTGAGGTGCTGTAATTGCTCACCTGGATTCCTTAGCTCTTGTGAAGGTATTTTCACACATGGATAGTTGTTCAAATTGATGTTTCTGTGAGGGGACTAGTGCTGGAAACATCTATTCTGCCATCTTGCTTACGTCTCTGTCTGGGATGCTGAACACTTGAAATGTGCTTAGTGAGACTGAAAAGCTTAACTTAAAAACATATTAACTAATTTAAACTTAAATAATCATACATAGCTAATGACCACTATATTAGCCACTTCTGCTTGGAGTTTTTTCTCAGTCCAATTCCAGTTTTGCCATTCTCCTTGTGGAACCTTAAAAGTCATTTAATCTGTAGAAGTCTCATCTGCAAAATGGTGCTAATAGTATCCACCATGTAAGGTTTTGGTGAGACTAAAAGATAATGTATTAACTGCCTGGAGTAGGCACTTGGGCTACTATTATCCAACATTCTTTACCTGCCTAATTCCTATATCACCGTTGAGCATCACTTCCTGGTCTTAAAAATTGGCCTACTGTTTCTGCCTGGTCTTAAAAATTGGCCTACTGTTTCTGCCTAAGAGGTCTTAAAGAACCTACAGTTCTTTTACTTGTCTGTATTTTCTCACTAGGCCGTGGCCTTCCAATTTACCATTCTATCCTGAGCATTGATGCTGACAAAATAACCCAAAGAGACTCTTGAAAGGCCCTTCTAGCAATTTCCAATATATCTCAAAGTTCTACACATTGCAAGTTGTTCCTTCAATGCTTGTGGATGCTGGTTATCCACATGATTGATGAGAAATGACTAGTCTATGAACCACTGTCTGTATTCTCATCACAGAGAGAAACTAAATCTGGTTGCCATCAAGACTCACTGGAAACAGTTTCATGGTGAAGTACCCCAAGTAAATCTGCCAGGCCTAATGTGGGAAGGAGGAAGTAAGTGAATCAAAGAAGTACTGTTCTGGCTTCTCCTGTTTCCCCTTCTGTAGAGCAGCAGATCAGTAAATGATGGCCATGGTCCTTTACTGCTTAGATCCAGAAGACATCAGATCCTCGGATCCAATCTACTTTGATACTTGGATGAATTACTGTGTTGCCAATGGCAACACAATGACTGTGGCCTGGGAGTCCTATTATGCCAATAAAATTAATACTGACTATACCTCCATGGAGAGCATGGCGCTCTCCTGGTTCAGACTGAAAACAAACCATAAAGCTAGGCACGTACAGGGCTATGGGCAGGTTACAACAAAAGAGAGTGGATCAAGCCTCTGTTCTTTTTTTTCCTAAAGAAAGAAAATTAGACTTGGAAGAGAGTTATAAATTAGCCCAGTGTTTAAAGGAAGGGTGGTCATTCTAATGCCTTAGAGTCGAATCTCTCATTGTTTCATAGAATAATAGACGGTGATTATTGCTACTTAATCTTTATAAGACACAGTTTTTACATCTGCAAAATGGTAGTAATAGTACCCACCATGCAAGTCGGCAGTGAGCATTAAAGATAATACATTAAATGTCTGGAGGAGGTACTCAGGCTATTATTATTCAGCATTCTACACCTACCTAATTCCTACATCACTTCTTACAGAAATCCTCACCTGCTCTCAAAATTTGAGAAAAAATACTTCTGATGAGGACCAAGACAACTGTATTTTTTTTTTGTATTTAAATAGCTTTTTCCTCTAGTAGACCTTGGCTATCTTATTTATCATTATTTTCCAAGCCTCAATACCTAGAATACAACAGGAACTCACTATATATTCAAAGAATGATTGAATAAGTGCGTCAATGAAAGAACGAATGCACACACCTCAGCCATCAACAGAACACGTGTGGGAAAAATTTGTTCCAACTGGTTCGGGTTCATACCCTGTTCCCTTTCAGAACTGGAATTACCCAGTGTGGTAGGCAAAGTAATGAACCCCAAAGATGTATATATCTTAATCTCCGAAACCTGTAAATAGGTTACAAAGCAAAGAGAAATAAAGGTTGCAGATAGAAATAAGGTTGCTCATCAGATGACCTTGCAGAAGCGGATTATCCTGGATTACCTGAATGGTCCCAATGTAATCACTGAGGTACTTAAAAGAGTGGGAGGAAGATAAGAATTGAGTCAGAGAGAGATGGAACTACAGAAGATCACAGTGATGCAACTTAAGAAGGACTTGACTTGCTGTCACTGGCTTTGAAAAAGAAGGAAAGAGGCTGTGAATGGAGGAATGGGGCTGGCCTGTAGAGCCAGGAGGAGGCAAGGGAACACATTCCCTCCTACAGCCTGCGGCAAGGAACACGGACCTGCTGACGGTCTGATTTTTGTCCAGTGAGACCTGTGTCAGACTTTATCCTACACCTCTGTAATAAATTCGTGTTTTTTTGAGCCACTATATTTGTGGTATTTTGTTACAGAGCAATAGAAAACAATCCACTTAGGTAGTTTAATGCTGGGTCCCACCCCCAGAGATTCCGCTTTAGTTAATCTGGGATGTTGCCAAGGTATTAGATTTTTTTTTTTTTAAGTACGGCAGGTGAATGGAATGTGAAGAAAAGCTTAAAAATCATTCAATTATCCAATAATATCTGGATATGCAAAATCACATACCCAAATCTGCCCGAGGGAGTGGGGAGAATCTACCAGCTTAAGAGAAAGAGGGGGTCAAATTTAATAGTCCTTAATTTTTATTCAGAATGTCCTGCACAGTATTTCATTGGCCATTGCAGCCACCCTATTGGGTCAGTAGGAAAGATGTCACAATCTAATTCATACAGGAAAGAAGCACAAGGTTAGATGCAAGAGATCCAGTGGATTCCCCAAATCTGGGAGTTAGTAAGTGAAGAGCCCACACTGAGACCAATCACTTGGTGACCAGGATCTTTAAAACAAAAGTGCCTAGGACACTTGAATATAGGAATCACCTTTGTGGAATCTGCCATCGATTAAGCATTCCTATGTGCCATACTGAGGAGCAACCAAACTAGGAAACAGATGACATGAGTATGTATTTAAAACTATTTTCACATTCTTAACTTTGAAACCGTGTCTCTCTTGCCATTGGTTCATTTTAGTAATGTATTTCTGAAATGGCTCCGGAGTAGTCAGAGGAATTTGGTCTTAACACCTAGATCAGGTATTAACTAACCACAGCACACAAGCCAAATCTGTCTCACTCCTGTTTATAAATAAAGTTTTATTAAGACAGCAGCACGAGTATTTGTTTATATATTATCTATGGCTGCTTCTTTGCCACGATAGTAGAGTTGAGTAGTTGTGACAGAGATCATATGGCCCACAGTGCGGAAAATATTTCGCCATCTGGCCCTTTACAGAAAAAGCTGGCCAACCCTTGACCCAGGTCAAGTATGGGCCCTCCACTTTCCCCATTGCCATGATTGTTATTCTTCAGCTTGTTAACTTAAGAACAATTTCAAGAGCCCAGTAGAAGTGTTCAATAATAACTTTTCATGGATATAGACAGAAACACCTAAGACTGATTTTTTAATAATACTTTTAATTTAACCACTGACTTACTTCAGAGAACCTCAATATACTTTGAACATTATCTCATTTTTTTTTCTGACAATTTTTATTAGGAAAAAAATTGGGGCTAACCAAAACATTAAAGACATCACTTAAATCATTTAAGATATCATCAGTTCTTTTGTGTCTTCTCTGTCAGTGTTTTGAGAATTAATTGCTCATTTGTCCATAGCACTGTACGATGCAATTTTAAAAAGACATGGTATTTGCCTTCTGGGAGCTTACACAATCTAAAACAGGCAAGGATGGCAGAGAAAGAATGCTCCTTAAGGGATATACTAAAAAAAAAATCCATAAAACAAACAAATGAGCATTAATGTAATGTATTCACGAAAGGTGAGTCTAGATTTAATGCGAAGGCAAATAAACAGGTGTTCATGAACATAACCCAACTCCTCTAACAAACTCTTTTAATTATTTAATGGAAGGTTTCCTGGAGATGAAGTTGTAGATGAAGTGATTAAGGTGACCTGAGAAACAATCCTAGGCATATGGTTTAATTACACTTAAAGGGGCTAATTAAATGTAAGTGTTGATATAGAAATTTACCTAGGAAGACGAAAGAAAGTTGAAAGCATTCTAACATCCAACATGAAAAGGGAAGACAAGGCTGTAAGCACCCTGAGTCTCTCAACTCACTCCTAGGGCAGGCACCACTAACGGACCAGAATTTTCCTTCTGGTTAAACACAGACACAGCTTTACTGTTCTTATAATCAGAACACTCTAAGTAGATTCAACACTGAAAAATGATCAGAAGTGGCCCTTAAATTTAAAAAAAAAAAAAAAAAAAGATAACACCTTTACTTTAAGTCTTTATTTACTGGACAATGAGAGATTAATAACTGGTTGAACTAACCTGTACCATCACCCCCCCCAAAAAAAAAACAAGTTGAGAAATGATAAAT
Source organism: Eidolon dupreanum (assembly GCA_028627145.1). Lineage (NCBI taxonomy): Eukaryota > Metazoa > Chordata > Mammalia > Chiroptera > Pteropodidae > Eidolon > Eidolon dupreanum. The sequence goes on along the minus strand of CM053507.1, from coordinate 137,148,450 downwards.
GATAACCTCTAGAGTATCCTGAGATATCACCTCAAAAGGAACAACATGGGAATTAGGGGGTCTCTAGAGGAAAAAGTAATTGCTAATCACAGAAACCTAGCTCTATTAAAAAAAAAAAAAAAAAAAAAGGAGGAAACAAATGCCAGAGTAGAGCAGAAGCAGTTCCAAACTAGTGACTGTGTAATGGCTATTGTGGGTGCCCAAGGTCCCCTTCAGGGCTAGACACTCAATTCCTCAGCTATCAGATGTGCTGTCTACTGGTAACTCATACCTGCATCTCTCTCCAGCAGTTGCCCTTGGACAAAGGAGCTATGCACTCATGGTTGCATCACCTCCCCTGGGTACCCAAGCAGCACCTCTGCAGTGACCAATGACTCACTGATGCAGCAATGAAGTCTGACCCCAGTCTTTCTTGGGTTTGGTTGAGGCTTCAGTTGCAATTGCACTGCAGGTCAATATCTCCTGCCCAATCTCACCGCCCTCACTTCCTCACAAATAAATGTTCCAGAGACCACTGTCCCCAAAAGTCTTTTGCATGTAAAACTCTACCTCAGAGTCTGTTTTTCACGAAACTAATTTAAGACTGAACACTATCTGGTGGACACAGGGACTTTTTTTAGGTTTCACAACAATTCAGTCGAGACTCAGAAAAGTTAAGTCACATGCTTAAGTAAAATCCTAGCGTCAGAAATTGAACCTAGGTGATGCATATACACTGTTCAGATCAAAATTGACTGGCATGGCCATAAGAAGTCCAAATATCCACATGAACAAATAAGCCTGGAAAGATAGATTTAAAAGGTCAGAAGAGGCATTCAGCTGAAGTCAAGGAAAGACAAGAATTTGAAGCAATAGTGTGAATGAGTAAAAACTCAAAGCAAGGCTAATTTGGGCACAAGAAATGTTGGCCATCGAATCTTAATTATGTTTCTCATCCATGGGTAATCCCAAGCCTATGTTTGAATATAAGACACAAATGATGACAGTGATAACGGAAGCTACTATTTTCAGGAAAGGAACCTTAAGCCAGGCAATGTGCTACATATTTCACACATATAACCAGTTTTAAAATCTCCAACAGTGCGGCTTGCAAGTACCATAAGCCCCGTTTTGCAGATGTGTACAACTGACATTCAGAGAGGTCAAGTGACTTATCCATGGTCGTGCAGCTCCATGCAAAAGTCAGCATTCAAACCCAGGTCTGTCTCAGTGTGCACTTTGTGATGTTTCTCCTACACAAACAAAAGTTCGTCATAGTGGACTTCTGTGCATCTTTTATAATAACAACAGCTAACATATATTGGATATTTACTGTGAACCATATATTTTCAGCCTGTTAAATCTTTACAGTATTCCCACAGAATAGGTCCTATTATTATGTTCATCTCACAAAAGACAAAAAAGAGACATGGAAAGAGAGAATAAAACTTACCCAACATCACAAAGCTAGTAAGGGACAGCAGAATTTGAACCTAGCCCTCTGATTCCAGCGTGTTCTGTGTTACGCCGGAAGCTGGAATAAAGGGGCTGGGGTTACAGACAGTCCCTTAAAACAAATAATGAATCAGAAATTGCTCTAGAGTTTGTGACTTGAAATCTCAGATATACAACTAACCCACTGTAATGAAGAAACTGGAATTGAGAAGAATCATGGAATAAAAATGAAATAAGTACCTTTGCCCAATAAATTTTGGTACATAATAAAAATATCCTGATACTTTTATATTTCAATTGTCAAAGAGTTTCTCCTATATTTTTATAGAATGTATGTATATGATTTATACAGGACTGGGTCAAGCAGACCATTCAGGAGTAGCCAAGAGACTGGGGTATCATCTGAAAGTGAACAGTAGCCAAACCCAGAGGAGAAGGCAACTGGGGGGATTCCTGGAACAGAGGAGCCCACAGCAAAGGGAATAAAATTTAAAAACAAACAAACAAAGAGCCACTCTGGTTGGAGAGGGAAGAAGCCAGGTAGAAGATGACTACGCCCTGGGAACCCAGTGCCTACTGTGTCTAAGGGAGAAAAGAGTCTGGAACTTCCACTTATTTAATGACATTTCCATATATATTAAGAAGTAGTTCTCATTTTTTCCTTCACATGCCTCCTTCTAAAACAAGTCTGCGACTGTTCCCATCCCAAGCCTGACATCATCACCTCTGGCACCTTAGTCACTGCAAAAGAATGTTTCTTCACTATCAGCCCCAGGGTCTGTAACCAAGGCTTCCCACACATGATGCTTCTTATGGCCTGGCAGTCACCTCCTTTCTAACTCAGTTGTGAATTGCTCATTGAACCTCACCCTAAATAGCCCTTTGAGTTGCTGGGAACTGTTCTTCACCAAGCAGAACAGATTCTGCTTGGGTGGCCCTCTCTGTCTGGTTTCTGCTTTTTCCTGATACTTTAGCAGAAAGAAAAAGGGCAACATCCCAAGAGAAGCCCCTTTATCATTTACTTTTCCTCAACTTGGCACTCTAAGTCCATTACTTTGCCTTCTCAGATAGTCACTACTCCTTGATTTTTAAATATTGTCTCCTTCTCTACTTGCCCTACTCCTGAAAACCATCTGAGTGAGAATCACCAAGCCTAGGACTAGTACCTGAAAAAAAAAATTGCTTTAAGGTTCCTGCTTCTTCTCTGTGATTCATCTTCCCACCATCACTTTCTTTTCAGTATTACCACTTCCCTGAGACCTACATTCATCATCTTAACCCATCCATTTTGCCTATAGGGCAAGAGACATCTCAGATTTACTCAAATCCTCATATGACTCTGTTAAACAGAGAATAACCCCTATCACGTTTACCATGAAACCTTGGCAAAAAGAAGTCCAATGGCTTACTTAGTTCTCACCAGCATCGTAAAAGCCCAAATTTCTTGGCTCCTATTCTATCATCTTCTGTACCAAGACTTCTTCCACCTTTAGAGAAGGGTGATGTCAAATATATTCATGTCCTTATTCATGCCAATATATTTTCTAAATAGCAAATACCTTTATCTGGTTCAGAAATGACATTCAGTAAGATCTCTTCACTTGTAGGTTCATGACACAAAACCATTATCGAATAATATTGGCAAATAAGCATGAGCACCTTATAAGTACAAGATATTGTGCTCCAGAGTTTTAGAGTCAGATATGATGGACTAGTCAGTTTCTTGGGCCCAGTTCTGAGGATGAAGTCACCAAGTAGTTACAGACACCTCTAGGTTTAGTTGTCTCTGGCCTAAGAACCAACAGAACATCCAGGCATCTACCAAAGACTAAATGGGTATCAGAGATCTGCCTGTCTGGTACTACCCTGTGTGGTCCCACTTGTCTCAGTCTAGTTTTCTCAAAGAAATTAGATCAGATGAAAAGTGGATCATAATGGGAGACGGCCTGGTCCCAACGTCCTCCATGACAGGATTAGTGGGGATCGATCCAGGGTCACTTTCCAAAACCACAATATTCCAGAGGAAATTTCCAAATAATGAGCTTCCTATTAGATTGGAAAAGGGGATGAAAGATTACAAAATCCAGAAGCTGAGGGTCAGAGGAAGCATCAATAAGAAAGTTGCTATAATATGAAACGAATTCATGTCTGTGGCATTGTCTTTGAGGTTAGAAACCAAGACCTGATTTGTCCACGAATTTACTCAGAAAGTTTGGGTAAAGCAGCCATGAAGTAGGTCTTCTTGACAAAAGAGAAAGGCCTAGACAGTTTGGGGAGGGGTGGAGAGAGGTGTTCTATTATTCTGCTTATAAGTGTTATTAAACTTACCAGTAAAAACTATATAGAAAATAGATGACTGCATCCTCTTCTACACCCTCCCTACTCACACAGCTCACTCACACTCACACCCTACCACACATCCAGACATCCATAAGTCTCTCACACCAGAACACCCCAGAAATGTGGGGGAGAGAAAGCACTCCTAATGAATCACGGAGTCCCTAAAGCCCCTCTCCGGTTGTAGAAAAAATTGGGACAAAAACAGGATCTGGGAAGCAAATCAAACAAGCCTGGCACCTCCTGCATTTTAAATCAACCACGCATTTAAGTTAATATCATCTAGGACACTGTTGAATTTAAATAAAAATCAATGTGTTTCACAGAACATTTTCATAAAATTATGACTCTGGAAGAACAATCATTCATGGGAAAGACAATTAGAGAAGTTGAGACACTTTTTTGGCTTTAATCTCAAAAACCGTACAAGAAAAAAAGAACACACAAAATTCTTCTCATATTTAAAATTTAGGAGAGGCTGAAGGAACAAAACTTGCTTATCCATTCTAAAACAGTGCTGCAAGGTAGCGCATGATAGATAACGCCATATAAATACTGGAAAGTAAACAATGCTGAAAAAACAAAGGACTTCTTCCACTGATATTGGCTTTAAAATAAGAAAACAGCTGAGGCAGACAAAAGATTCCTTACACAGAGCCACTTGTCTTCCTGCCCCTTTCACTGAAAAGCAAACAAGGCTTTATAGTAACAGGGACAGGTGTGCAATTCATCGCCTGACAAGGTAGGAAACAGAAACATCGCCGTACTTCACCAGCTTTACCTCTGACGAGGCTGATGTTCAGCTGGTATATAACTGCTTTGACATACTAGACATCAAAACACTTAAAAAACAAAACTTCTGAACTAGTTGGAAAATGGTTGTCATACTGAATCCCTCCAGGTGCCCCCCACCCTGTGTTTGGTCTCTCATTTGGAACTTTCTAGACCTCCTCACGATTCAGCATCTAAAATGTTAACAGCTGCCACATCAGGTGGCCTCCACGACTCCGCTTCAGGTTTAAGCCCTGGATCATTAGATTGACTGGTTTCTACGCCTTATGATTTATTGAATATTAAAAATCACCTTATCTCCTTCCCTCTTCTTGTGGTTCACAGTGAGTGGATCATACAGAGTTATTTCTTCCCCAGGCAAAACCACAAGCTCCCCCGCTCCCCAGACGACCCAGTGGAGCTCTGATTTTCAAAGTATCATTCTAGGACATGCCCCCCTCCCTTTTTTTCCCTGAGAACAAAACACAGAGCAGCACCTCAAGGGTACAGAAATCTGGACTTGGCATCAGAATGACCTGGATGTAAACAAAGCCCAGATCTTCCCCTAGTTTTGTGGCCATGATGCAGCTACGTCTCCAAGCTTCAGTTGTTTTCACCTGCAACACTGAAGTACAGCCGAGGATTCTTCAGGGTTTGGAGAGGATTACAGGTAATATGTATATAGTACAAACCATAGTGCATGGCATCTGGTAGGAGTCTGATAAAATGTTCTAATATTAATATCACACTAGAAAGGGCAGTAGAGAGGATATCTGGAGCTAATACTCATGTGTATTTCTGTACTCCCAGATATGGTCCTTTCATTTCCCACATCTTTGTCTACCGAATCCTTATTTAATGCAAATTCAATCAACGCCCTGTTCTCAAACTCCATTTGGGTAGATGCTAGTCTATTGGAAAACCAGGCACAATCCAGGGTCCCACCGGTGTATCCATGTCCCTTGTATCCATGGTGTGATAACTTCAGGATCTCAAAGCCTGCACTGTGGACCATGTATAACTATCTCTTCACATATGAAACATGAATTAAAACAATACCCAAGGCTGATACTCAGTTGACAATGGCCTTGGAGGTCTTGACGCCAAAACTTTATGAATCAAGATCTTGCCCTGGGAACTGGCAACCATGAAATACCAAACTCCAGCAAGACGCCCCTTTAGCAGAAGTGCCTGGTACTTGATGGCTTCTGCATGAAAGGCAAGCCTCATGGCTCCACGTTCTTGCACCTGCTGCAATGCTGCCTTTGGGGTCAATGCTATAAAACTTCATTATGAGACCAGTATATAATGAGGTACTAACTATATACCCTTGTCTAGACAAGCTCAAGGCCAGCCCACTTTATATTAAATTTTGAAATATCATAAGCTGTTTGAGAGTCAGGCCCCAGGATATGAATATAAAAGGCTGCAATGATAGCAGCTACTGTCTATTGAGCATGTTTTAGAGGCCATGCACTGTGCTAATTATTTTCCACATCTCATTTGCAACCACCCTACAACACAGGCATAGTCTCAACTATACATAAGGGAAACTGAGGCCCAGAGAGGCAAAATAGAGAGTCAAAATAACTTACCCTAAATCATACAGTCACAAGTCAAAACCAGAATGCAAACCATGTCTGTTTTACCTCAAAAGCCCATGTACTTTTCAGTGTGTGATGCCTCCTATTTAATTCTCACACTGAGATAGAAATCAGTGTCTCCATTTTGTAAATGAGGAAAACAAAACTTAAAAGGTCCACACTTCTAAGTAATAGAGCAGTATATAAAATTCAAACACACTGTCGCCCTCCATCTAAATGCACACAAGAGTGAAAACACTAAGAGTAGAAGATTTAACATTTGTTTTATAAATAAAAAATTGTGGCAGCCATGGTAGGAGGGGAGGTACAAACAGTGAAAGGAGGTGAGAGAATAGGGTTTAGAAAATGTGGATTAGGCTACCTGCAATAGGTCTACCACCTAGATCTTCCCTGAAAACACTTTCTAGGGAAATATCAGAATACAAGTTTTCCTTTAATCAAGTCTGCCCTCGGTCTTTGCTATTTTTTTTTTCTTTTGATGAGTCACAAATTCCTAGCTATTTGCAGGAAGATATTTATCTCCTGGCCACTCAGCTGATGGACTTCAGCTCATCTTTTCTTCTCCAGTCTTGAGGAATTTAAATCAAGATCTTACAATTTATTTTAATTATGCAAGCTCCTTTCTTCCCTTCATTTCTTACGTGATCATTTCAAAGAGTTTTCAGTGATCAGCACAAAAAGCAAAGTGGCCCATCCTTTCGGAACAGTCAATATTTGATGAAAGGTTAACATGTGACTCAAGTGGTCAAGAAGAAATTGAGGCTGAAAACAGCAAATACTGCCCACTGTAGGTATCCTACAAAAAGCCCTTTGGTCTTGAATTCAGTGCCTTTATTTCAAGCAAACAACGCAACTATCACTCTTTGAGAATATTAAAAGAGTAAATAATGACATCTTTACAAATTCAGCAGGCTCTCTCACCAAGGGGTTTGAGCATAACTGCATCGAATCCATCTCATAAATAGTGAAAAGAAATAAAATCACTGCTCTCATCAGCAAAATAAATCAGTGGGCAGTCCTACAAGAGTGGTTTTCAGGAAAGAAGGCAGAGTTTACTTGTTAAGATAATAGCATATAAAATTTAAGTTAAAAAAAAAAAGGAAAAAAAAATAAGACAAAACTCCTTTCAGAAACAAAGATTTCCCAGATTTAGAGAAGGCTCTAAGAGAAGCTTTAGGAGAAGCTTTGCTAATTAACGTGGCTAAGAAGGCCTCCGCTGCCATAGCTATGACGGGAGATACATCTCCACACTTCCCACCCTAACATGGAACTCAATCTCCTGGGCCAAAGGCAAATGAGCGTGGTGTCCCAACCTTTACCCACCATGGTAAATGCACATAAGAAAACTCAGAGCTTTGCCATTCCTTAAACATTTTAGTCATTCTGAGGCCTTCTTAAGAGTGGTTGCTTTAACTAATTGAAACTCCTAGACCCAGATTTCTAGGGAAAAAAATTAGCATCTGGTATATCTTCAGAGATAATTGGGCTCATTTACCTCTGTTCTTCAGCTAGAAAAACAGGGAGGCACAAGTGGGGTTGGACTTGCCTAAGGGCTCTTGGAAAGTTTTAAACAAGTTTAGTAAATATGAGAGAGCCTAAAGTAAACAGTGTTCACATAATTTAATTAAAAAAAAAGAATTTTCCTCTATCTTCTTAACTAAAGGCTCTTATCCCACTTAAGGAGACCGTTTTAGGCCTTTATAAATATTGAAATCAACTTTTGCCTAATTAAGAAGCTGATAGTTTTAAAATTTATGTACCCATACCAACTTGCACCAATATTTATCTCAAAAAGTTTATAGCCTCACCAAACTCCTATGCTCTCCCATATGTCCACCTTAAGAGGTTCTTGAGATGTACAACATATCTGTCCTTCATTTTCTTTCCAGAGAACTGCACAGTCAAGTGCCTTCCTGACCCCTCCATATGGCTGCTTAATAATTTCCCAAACCAAACGAGACCTAAGGGGTGCTCCTGACTCCATCCGTCTCAATTCATTCCTCGTTTAGTCTTTCTCATCACAGAAATGGCACAACCAATGTCCTAGAGGTTCAAGCCAAGGGACAGCAGTCAGCTCTGATTCCGATTCCTGCCTTTTGTTTCTCTTCCCCATCCCACCCAAGCTCTGGCCCAATTTGTGAGACATCTTGTCAAGCCAATCTCTAAAATAAATCTCAAACATAAGCACTTCTTTCTCCTTCTACTACCAGCATCTTAGTTCAAACCACTGTTGTCTCTCTGCTAAACTAATACTCTTGATTGACCTATTTTCCATCTCTCTCCTTTCCAATACATTCTATATTTAGCACATCACTCCTACTTATAACCTTTCAATGGATTCTACTGCTCTTATGAGAAAATTCCATATCCTTACCACTACCTTTAACACCTCATGTGAGCTTGCCACTTCTAACTCTCCAATATTATCCCATGTCATCTACCGACCACTTAACCCCAAGCCCTCCCCATCCCTGCCTGGGTAAAGCCACATTCCAGCTTCTCTGGCTTTCTTTCTACAGCTTCAATCCATGAATTCTTTCATACTTCATGGACTTCGTGCCTGCTTTTTCCTCTGCATCAATTATTCATCCCCTGGTTACTGATAAGGATGTTTTCATTTTATCCTTCAGCCTTTTTCTAATTGCCTTTTCTCCCACCTCAGTTGCTCTCTACCACATGATCCTGTGTATTTCGTTCTCAGAACTCATCATGCTCTGTAATTGCCTTGTTTAAATGTATTTATTTGTCCCTATATCTTCATCCACCCCAGTTGTGGAATACAATCTTCTGAGAGTCAGAGCTTTGTCAGTCACACTCACCTTTATACTCTCTTGGTCCAACAGTGCCTGGCACAAAGTAAATGCTCAACAAATACTTGTTGGATAAACTAATATTCCTAGCCATCACGCTTCAGGGTTCTTGTGACTTTCTCATGTACTGTTTCTTATTTTATGGTTAAGTGTCTCCTGGAACCATAAAGCTTTCTCTCATTAAACCCTAGCAACAACAACAACCCTACTCCATAACTTTTTATTAAGATGCTTCCAATTATCTAATCAGAAAAACAGATTAAAAACATGTTAGCATTGAATGAAGCATAAAAGTAAATACACTCTGAATGACGATCTAAGAAGCTTGTATTTAGTGCTATAATTTTATACCTATTTTATCTGCTCAAGAGAGCATTTTTGTTTACTTATTTATAGGTATGCTCTATAGAGGAAAAATGACCTCTAGAGAAGAAACCATCATAGTTTTGGTAGTAGTGATAATAATTTAAATAGTAAATTATCATAATAATATCAGTTCACAATTACTGAGTACTTACTAATTGCCAAGGACTTTAGTAATTGTTTTATATTTTAACTCACTCTATCTTCACAATAATCCTATAAAATAAGTATTACTGTTATCATGCTCATTATACAGATGAGGAAACGGACAGAATGGCTCAGTGTCAACAGGAATGTCTCAGGACAGACATGAAGGGAGGTACAATGAGGAGACACCTGTGTGGAGCCAATGAGAGCCCACACTGAGCTGGTCACAGAGGAAGCGGCTCTAAAGAAGTCCTGAAGTCAAGAGGATCTGAAGTGGTACCCAAGGGGTTCTGAGGTGGAGCCGGCAGGGTGTGTTTGCAGCTGACTGGATCATGGGGCCAAAAAGGGGCTGAGGAGCAGCCTAGAATGGAGTACGCACTAGAAGGCTTGAGAGTGTAGTGGGGTGGTCAATATCTTTATTACCTACTTGGATGAAGACACAGAGGTAAGCTCATCAGCCATTCAGATAACTAGCAGATTGAATGAGTAAATAAAAATTCTAAAGATTTTGACAGGCAGGAATGATGGGTGACAACTAGTAAGACAAAATTTCGTAAGGGGAAAATATTGCTTGGGTGAGATCCCTAGCTAGATGAATCACCAGCAGGAATGAGCATCCATAAGGAAAAACTCATGAAAAGAGAATGTTTTATCTCTAAGTCTTTCACCTGAGGGCTGAACAGGGGACACCAGAGAGGACAACATGGCACAGCTTTATTGACCAAATGTCCAAGAGTCCTTGTCTTCCGAACTCTAGATGACAATTCCCTGGGCTCTTTATTCCATCAAGTAAACAAACAATAATTGCTTGTTGGATTTGCTTCTTGCATTTTTGTTTTGAAAATATTCAAACATAGAAAAGTTAAAAGAATACTGCAATGAACCCCTCCCCTATATGCCTATCACCTAGAACTGAATTTGTTAACATTTTGCCATGTTTTATAAATGTGTTTGTGATGTTTATTTGTCCCAAGCTCTTCTAGATTGCTAAAGACATAGCAACCAAAAGTAACGTGGGAAACTTGATTTGGTTCACTGTGAAAACAGAAAGCTATAAAAGATATTATGAGGCAGCTAGAGAAATTTGAATGTGGACTACCATTGTAGTGTTAGTCATGAACAATACATAAATAAATGGATGTAGTTGTGATCTGATAAAACTTTATTTACAAAAACAAGTGAAGGGCCAGATATGACCTCTGGGCCATAATTTTCCCACCCTAGTCTAGAATAATATCATTTAATTTTAATATCTTTTATTTATCCTACTGGGTGGCTTTCTGAGCATTTTGACATCCATCATCCAGTCTGTTCTTCACATGACAGCCATGTTACATAGACAGGTCATACAAATGATTGCTACTAGAGAGATGAGATGATGCTTACAACGGTTTAAGTGCAACCCAAAATCTAGATTTCTCAACTCTTTACCTGATATGTATATTCTCTGGTATTTCTTTATGTAGATGGATACACACCCCAAGCTTACCATTGTGAGCAACGAATGCAGTGCCCCTAAGACTCCTGAAAAATTAAAGGTCAAATATGCTAATCTCCAATTATGCTCTCCCCAGAGAGTTAGCTATTGATTTGCCAGAATGAAAAATAAAACATAAATATACTCTGAAAACTCTAAAAACATACAGATATGTTTTTATTTCCATGGGAAAATAGTTTTTTAAAATGTTCTGAAATACACGACCCAGATAGAAATGAAAGTCTGGGCTTATTTTGTTAATAGAATATAAAAATAAGTAGAGGTACAAACCCTTTCACGTTGTCATTACCTTTGCAATTAAATCTATCAAAGTGTCAGAAGCCACAGTTTTCTTCTCTAACTTATTAACAGGTGGTAAAATATATATCAACACATTGAACTGCTACTCCACAGTCAGTTAATATTATTATTATCTATGCTATTGTTAAGGACAGAAATAATCCTTAAATGGTTAAACAAAACACATATTTTGCCTAACCAATTCAGTTTGTATCCATGTTAGTAAAAGATTATATTTAAATACATAGTAACAAGCTCTAAATATGGTCTGTTTGTTATTGATTCTCACCAGCATACAGTCTTAGGAAAAAGAAAACCAAAACAACATTTGAGATCACGCTCCTTTTATTTAAACAAAGCATTTTCCTTGAACTCCATGGGAAAAGACCAAGCTACTTAAAGTTGGGAGAATCTTAGCCATCATCTGATAGTCCCACCTCCACAATATGTTGACAAAGTTTCTGGGATATGGCTGTCCTTTCACTATGACAAACAAACAGGTTAGGAAAGAGGTAGGGAGCTAACTTTTACAAGGAAACTAGTACGATCTGATAAATTACATTAGGTCTAATCCTAATATTTGCAGGGCAAGAATAAAAACGAAGACTACGCACCATATGGTTAATATTTTACATATATCAAGTTATATATAACACTAATAAATAGTTAAATAAAATGTGTCTTAGTCACCTACCTTGAAAAATACTTCATGACTATAACATTTGAAAATGTATGAAAACTACGGTTTCTATAGAACTGAAAGAAAACTGAACTTAATTATTCTTGCACACATCTGGGCGTTCTGTTGATGGACCTGTGATTTGGGGCTGAGTTGTTGTTTGAAGCCGCCAAATGTTCTTCAGTCACCATGTGAAAGAGCTCACTATTTCACAAGTACCTCTGGAACCATGAAGAGAAGCAAGAAAATGATTGCTTGGTACTACTGAAAAATAATACTTTTTTTATGTAATAAACTACCGCACTCATGCTGAGAGAAAGGTTTTACAATTTAATTAGTCTTTTGTCTTACCTAAGTGCTTTTGCTGCTCAAATCCTCCCCACACTCTGAGGCAAAGCCCGTTTCAGACAGCACAACCCACAGATCCTCGCAGCATTCAAATGTAACCATCTTTTGTGTGGGAACATTGGATAAGAGATGCGGGAAAGCATATCCCTGGGGCCTGAACTGTATTAGTAGTCATGAGAGTGGATGTTTAGCCACCAATGCTGAGTGCTCAATCTTGAGTAGCAGAGGCACTATGCATTCTTTATCAAATATAGGGTGTGTGTGTGTGTGTGTGTGTGTGTGTGTGTGTAATTGTTGAACATGAAGTCTTCCGAAATGTGTAGCCCTGGACAAAGGCCCCCTCTTGCTCAGTTTTAGAGGTCTTACTGCTTGACATTTATTTCCTTACTCAAGGGAACTGTGAACCACTATTTCTCAGTGCATATCCCTAAGCCCAGTGTGCTTCAGAAGTGAGGGTTTTAATGACCCCCACTTTGCCATGCTAAGCTAAATCCAAGGTTTCAGAATAGCCATTTAGTACTGGTAATCACCACTAGCCATGGTCAAGTCAAAGATCATTCCAGTTTTCCCACGGCACAGTTTTATGGGGACAAGGCAAGGGAAACAAACAATGGAACTCTGGGAGAGATAGAGGAGGAGAGAGAAAACTGGGAGTGTTTCTTCGAGGATTACTTTTTCTCCAACTTTGTTTTCTTCATAGGAAAAATCACATCGATACCTTCTAACACCTTAGCAATTTGGGACCTTCTTTCAATTTACCCAGGAAGCACGTGTCAGGCACTGTCCTGGGCTCTGGGGATAAAGAGATGAGTCCCTCCCATTAAAGACCCAAGTATTCCATATCCATGAGCTTTCTGTCACATTTTCCTGGGCCACTACAAGGAAAATATTTATTACTTCTTTCCAACACTCTCCCTTTCATCCTTTTCCTTTTTCAGTAAAAGTTGTTAACTATAGTGAAAAAGGATGACACCAGGTAGGGATGCCTACTTTGTTTGTGATTGAGAGATGATGAATTAAGTGATATATATTTGTAGGTCAAAGAATCAGGTACCTTTCCACAGGGCCTGTTGAAAGGCAATAGGTCAGTAGGAAAAAAAAAAACATTAACCCAATCTTTCTCTCCAACCCATGTCTTTCTACACCCACTGTGTTGATATAAAGCAGAACGAAGAGGAAAGAAAGGAGACTGAGGTACTGGAGGGCTTCTCAGAGAAGCTATTCTCCTCTCCCCAACAATGAGAAGGGAAGGAGGCTCCAAGCAAAGGAAAAATGACATTGTGTGCCCCCAATAGATGTCAGTTTAGTCACCAAGCAAGTCCCTGTACAGCCAGAGGTAGGCAAAAAGTACTGGGAAAGAGCGGTGTAAAAGGAAAATTGTTATAAGTTTCCTATCCGCAAAATATGTGTAGGTTAAATCTGAACATGCCAGTATGCCACAGAGAAAGAAATACCACTAATCCCAGTTGACACTGTCCTATAGTCTTGCCAGGCATAGGTGCACGATAAGGCAAAGCGATATGACGTCTCCAACTAGGAATCAACTAGAAAATAGGATTGAGTCATGTACAAAGAACCACATAGGAGTAAGACCTTTATCAGGAGGGGCTGATAGAGGCACCAGCCTCTCCAAGGATCTCATGGACTAAGTCATAAACTAGGTCCACAGTTATGACAAACCAAGAAGAGTCACAGGGTTTGATAGAACAAATTGGTAGCAGTTATCAAACAAAATAAACCCATTTCATGTATGATCCCAAAGCATTTAGACAACAGGAAACCAGGAAATTCTTAAATATATTCACCAAGCTGCACTGGTGAAAAAGCAATGAAACTACATCAACTCTACTACAGCAAAATCTGGTGTGTGCCTAGGAAGGATCCCCTTAAATCAAGCCTTAGGAAGTTCAGCCCTATTTGCTATTTCCCAGCTGCTTGGAGTCATAACAGAGAGTGATGCTGTTTGTCTTGATCTGCAAAAGCATTTAAAGTTGGCAGAAAGTCTGGCTGAAATGTTTGCAAATTGTCTACATTTACAGCTAGGATCTCTTTCCCCAAAACTGCGGTGAACAGAAAACTGTACTCTGCGTTTTTCTCTTTGTCCCTTCTTCTTATTGCTTCTCATCTTCGTGGTTGCCCATTAAAAGTGATCGCCTTTAGAAAGAAGATCAGAAATTGCTTCAGAAAGAGTCTGTTCTTCCAAATGACATTGTTAAGATGGGGGTGTTTTTTTTATAAATCTGTTTCTCCTCTGATCTCTTCACTTTGCAGCTAAAGTCTTTCAACCTCCTTGGGATGAAAGAAGTACTGTAGAATATTGATTTTTTTCCCTTCCCCCTATAAATTCATGACAAATGGTGAACAAAAGCTTATCTGGAAGTTTCGATGTCCAATTAAAATTATACTCTCAAGTGAAAATTCCTCCAAAAAAAAAAAAAGATTCCAATTTCTGTGCACTTTCATACATCTTCATCTCACTTATGACATGTCCCAGGGCCAGTCTCAAGAAAATAATCTTAAAATTAATTTGGAGTGAGTATGTGAGTGTGTGTGTGTGTGTGTGTGTGTGTGTGAGAGAGAGAGAGAGAGAGAGAGAGAGAGAGTGTGTGTGTGTGTGTGTGTGTGTGTGTGTGTGTTAAAAGTGAGGAGCATCACGTAATATATTTTCAGCCTTTGTGTAAAATAGAAAGTAAGACATGGCATCTCCCAGAAGAATGATGGGATTTTGTGAATTAACTGGTAATTTGGATCCAGGCTCTGAGTGGGCCTGGCTATGGTGAGATAAGAAACAGAGGGCTAGGAAAGGATGGGCACTTTATTTCAGGCACAGCGTCCATATAAGTGCACAGGCAGGAAACCAGAGGGTGAGTGAGGAGCCTGGACAGGTATAAGTAAAATATCTTGGAATGGTGATGGACTGTTGAGGTGACTGACACACAGTTTATAGGGTAATAAGTTAGGAAAAAATTTGAAGAATTGGAGACAGGCTACAATAGATTTATTTAATAAACATTTAGTATTTAAATTAGTCCTTTGCTCACTTTTTTTTTTTGTCTCTGATTCTCTCTATTAACAGTCCCAGCTACAGCTTTGCCTGATGAGCTTTATTGACTCCTTGTTGCCCCTTCTCCAACCACTACTTGAAATTATTACTAAAGATAAAAGGACATTTGGTAATAAACACACTGTTAATTATATAAACTTAGTAATAAAATACTGGGCTGATGATTACAATTCTGCATCCCACAGTAGAAAGATAAATATCTAGGTATACATAAGTATACAGACATATACACGCATACATACACACACATGTATACAAGCGCATATACGTGCACACACATATACGTACACAAGCCTGCACATGAATATGCATGCATATATATATGCGTGTATATATACATACCTATATGTATGCATGCATATATATACCTATGTATGTGTATATATACATCTATATATACACACACATACACAGAGAATAAAAAATAAATGAAAGAAAAAGAAAAAGCAATTCTCCTCATTAAAAACAAACCTGGTCCTGAAAGAGCCAGCCAAATTTTCACCTCACAGAGCTCACTGTGCCACCTGAAGTCCCACAGCACCTCCTCACTGAATAATAGCAACAATACTCTATTGATAATCCAACCTCAACTTGATCATATTTTTTTAAACTTTTTCTTTAACTTTAAAAAAGTATTCAGCACATTGGTTAGACATTTATACAGTTTATAAAACAATCCCCCTCATTGTTCTTTCTCTCCTCTGGCTCTCCACCTAGCCATTACATTACTGCTGACTGCATTCCCTATGCACTGCTCCCCATCTCCATGACCATCTATCAACTACTAATTTTTACTTATTTGACCCTTCGCTCCTTTCTCCCAGACCCCAACTTCCCTCCCCTCTGGCCAGCACCATATTATCTTCTACATTTGTGAGTCTGTTTTTGATTAGTCTATCCTTTTCGTTCCTTAGATTTACATATAAGTGAAATCATATGGTATTCATCTTTCTCTGTCTGACTGACTTCACTCAGCATAATAACCTCTAGGTCCATCCATGTCATTGCATATGGTAGGACCATCATTTCTCTGCAGTGCCATAGAACAACCCGGAGTGATGGATTTAGATTTCTGAACCTCTACAATGCCAAATTCCTAACTTTACAATGTGGATTTCTTCAGATCCAGGAGCTCTAAAGCATTTTCATGTCCCATGCTTCCTGCCTTCCTCACAAGCTTTTCCTTTCCAGCTACACTCATCTCACCTCTCTGGGGTGCTCTGCATTTGTTCTGATTCATGATTGGGTACTGCTAGCAAACCTGCCCCCCTGTCACCCTACAGAGAAATGGTATCTTTATTATCTGGGGCAGGAAACAAACCTACCCACTGCCTTCAAGAAGACCCTATTTCTATCCTCTAAGCTGATAGAAGATGTGCAGATATACAAGAGACTCCTAGAGAACTACTTTCCAACAATAAGCTTGTAAACCATGAGACATGACAGTGGGGAGGGGTGCTTCTCCACAAGGCGGAAACAGGCTCTAATACCAGAAAGAAAAACAACCCTAGGGGGACAAAAAGAAATACTACCCACCCTAATTTGGGGTATCATCCTAACTGCAGGTATATGAAACCTCTCTCTGGCTCCCCAACTCAGTTTTACCTGCTAGGAGTACCTGGCATTGTTTTTGTACCTGAGTGAACTGTGTCAATGCCAAGTTCAGGCAGTTATTTCCATCTGGCAACAATGTTCCCTGAAACCCATTTGTTTGAAAAAAAAAACTAAGTCTCAAGGGTAAAAATATCATTGTGGAACCACCTCTCTGCATGGACTATGAGTGATGAAGACCACAAACTCCTGTTTCAAATGTCCTGGCTACTTTTAGCTTGACCCTGTAGGGTATCTGACTTAGACAATTTTGCCCCGGAATGATCGGTTGCTCCTCTCTAAACCCTCAAGTCCACACAACAAAAAAGGAGAATAAGGACTCACTATTTAGGCAGGGAGGTTAGTGCTATGCTGGAGTAGAAGAGTAAATAGCAGTCTTGGATTCAAAATTTGCTTTGTCATGAAATTGCTATGAACCTACCAGTTCATGAACTCTGAAAAATGCTTTGGGCAGAAGCTCCATGGATGGAATCTAGGGAGGGGAGATTGGTCAGAAATGATACAAGCAAAGTATAGGGCCTAAGAAGAAAATCTCCCCGGAGAAATGAGCCATGCTGATAAACAAAGGGCAACCCAACAAGGAAGGCATTTAAAATCCCACAAAACTATCTCTGAAAGAATCATGTTATTTTGAATTAAAAACATGTTTCTCAAAACTCTGGTTTTATTGTGGATACAGAGCGCTACAGTACAAAGATACACAGATCAGTTCTTTGAGTCACAGACATGGTTTTATTAATTTCAGAATCAGATTGCCTGAGAATAGTGTTTTGAGAGAGATACATTTTGAATTTATATGACCAAGCGAAGTGTGTGGGGATGCTGATTGCACCAGGCAATACTGGGTTCTTCAGGAAAAATTTCAAAACAGACCCTGAATATGCTCATTGACAGCTAAACCAGGACATATGGCCATAGACAAATGCCATAGGGCAAGGGTACTCTTTTTCCTGCTCTCCTAAGTTGTTCCTACAGTCCCAAGCATTCCAGAAACTTATCTATTAATCTATCCATTCGATCATTGAACAAATGTTTATCAAGAGACTACTGTGTGCCAGGCACTGCTGTCTATTGAAAATTCAGCAGTGACAAAACACATATGGCCCCTGCCTTTAATGGAGTTTATTTACAATCCAAGAAGAAATACTGTTATTCATAAAGTAAAAACACAAATGAGTGTCATAAAATATTGTGCTAAAGACTATAATGAAAAAAAAAAACATTCTCTGTAAGAGAATAAATAGGAACAGGACCTTTGTTTGTGTGGTTAGGCATGGCTTCTCTGAAGTGACAGTGTTGCTGAAGAGGAAAAGATGTCCTTGCTAGAGCAATCACTCAAGAGAAAGAAATAAAAGCTATCAGAATTGGAAAGGAAGAAGTAAAACTGTCTCTATTTTCAGACAACATGATTTTGCATATAGAAATCTTAAAGATTCAACCAAAAAGCTGTTAGATCTAATCAATGAATTTCATAAAGTTGCCAGACCCAAAATTAACGTAAAAATCATTTCGGAAAGAGAAGTAAAGAAATAGAATTCATTTATAATAGCATCAAAAATAACAAAATACTTAGGAATAATCTTAACTAAGGAGGTGAAAGATCCCTATGCTGCAAACTGTAAAACACTGATGGGAGAAATCAAAGAATATGAATAAATGAAAAGGTATCATGTGTCCATGGATTGTAAGAATTCATATTGTTAAAATGTCGATACTACCAAAAGCCATCTATAAATTCAGTGCAATCCCTATCAAGAGCCCAATGGCATTTTCTACAGAAGTAGAAAAATGCTCCTAAAATTTATATGGAACCACAAAAGTCCCCAAATAACTAAAGAAATCTTGAGAAAGAATAACAAATCAGGAGGTATCACACTTCCTGACTTCATGGTATATTATAAAGCTATAGTCATCATAACAGTATGGTACTGGCATATGAATAAATAGACTAATGAAGCAGAATCAAGAACCCAGAAATAAACAAGTAAACTTAAGTATACACAGTCAGCTGATATTTGACAAGGGAGTCAAAAATACTCAATGTAGAAAATATACTTCTTTACCAGAGGGCAGTGGGGAGCGGGGAAGGAAGGTAGACAGGGGGAGAACAGGGAATCATTTCTTCAATTAAAATAATTAATTAATTATAAAAAGAATTGTGCTAGGATAACTGGATATTCAGATGTAAAAGAATGAAACTGCCTTACAGCACTCAAAAATTAACCAGAAATGGATTAAAGATTTAAATGAAAGATCTGAAACCATGAAACTCCTAGAAGAAAACATAGTAGAAAAACTCCTTGACATAGGAGAAAAGCTCCTTGACGTGATTTTTTAGATATGACACCTGAAACACAAGCAACAAAATTAAAAAAATAAGCAGTAGGACTACATCAAACTAAAAAGCTTCTGCACATTAAAAGAAGTGAAAAGACAAGCAACAAAAAGGGAAAAAATATTTGCAAACTGTATATCTGATATCAGATTAATATCCAAAACATATAAAGTACTCAAACAACTCAAAAACAAAAAATAAATAATCTAACTGAAAAATCAGCAAAGGATCTGAACAGACATTTCTCCAAAGAAGATAGATAAATGAAAGGCCAACAGGTACATAAAAACCAACTCAACATCTCTAGTAATTAGAAAAATGCAAATTTAAATCACCTCATTAAGATCTCACCTCATGCCTGTTAGAAAGGACATCATCAAAAAGACAAGAGATAACAAATGCTGGTGTGGACATGGAGAAAAGGGAATCCTTGTTCACTATTTCTGGGTTTATAAATGAGTACAGCCTCTTATGGAAAACAGTATAGAGGGTCCTTAAAAAAATAAAAGTATAATTACCATATGATCCAGCAATTACATTTCTGGGAATACACTCAAAGGTGACAAAAACACTAATTCAAAAAGATATCTGTACCCCCATGTTCATAGCAGCGTTATTTACAATAGACTATATATACATATGTATGTATACACACACGTGAAATAAGTCAGACAGAGAAAGAC
>CM053507.1:136992361-137128387 GCA_028627145.1 Eidolon dupreanum | reverse complement strand
AGAGAAGAGAAGAGAAGAGAAGAGAAGAGAAGAGAAGAGAAGAGAAGAGAAGAGAAGAGAAAGAAAACTTAGAAAATGAGATCAGACTGTGGTTTCCAGCGATGGAGGTTGGGGGTGGGGGAATTTGAGGAAGGCAGTCAAAAGGCAAAAGATACAAACATCCAGTTATAAGATTAAGTACTAGTGATATATTGCACGACATGATGGCTATAGCTACCACTGTAGTATGATATATTAGAAAGTTGTTAAGAAAGTAAATCCTAAGAGTTGTCATCACAAGGAGAAAAATTTGTTTTCCTTTACTCTTTTCTTGTTTCTTTTCTTTTTATTGTATCTATATGAGAAGATGGATGTTAGCTGAACCTACTGTGGTAATCATTTCACAATGTATGTAAATCAAACTATCATGCTGTACACCTTAAACTTATACAGTGATATATGTCGATTATTTCTCAATAAAACTGAAAAAAAAAAAGTATTAATAGGTGTTCCTTACAGATTTGGTAGAGGTGAGTAAATGTAACTCTGCTTGGAGCCATCAGAAGAATATTTGAATAAGTCAGCAGGTCTTTCAACACAAAAGACAGCATAACTGTTGTCCTTCAGTAATTCCATTTGCTTGCTCCAGGCTTTTTCACCCCTAAGGACATCAACACTAGGCTTCCTTAAAAAGTGGCTGCATCTAAGAGCTAACATTTGAAGCATAATTATATTCAATTCCATTCAACAAGTCTTTACTGAGGACCTGCTGGGCACAGAATGAAACTATGAGTAACAGAAACCCACAGGAACATAAAGAAGTCTTTGTAAATAACTCATTCCAGGCAGGTTTAGAAAATAATAATGGGGAGGTAGAGGAATTCTAGAAGGCAGCAGCTCTTGCACAGAAGCCAGTGTAGAAAGTGGAATTGGCAAAAAAGAGGGAAAATTTATTCTATTGGTCCTTAAATCGACCACCATTTTCTGCTGGTATGAGCACTCTCTCTCCCATTCTTCCCCCAACACACATCCACCCCGACACCCACAGGAATTGCATTTTGTTGGGAAAGGAATAACACATTCTACAGCATTTCTCTGCAGCTGAAATGAAAAACATATCAATTAACCCTATTCAATAAGAACCACCAATTTCATGAACGTAGTTTCTCCTATTATCTCTAGTTTAGGAAGGAGAATTAACTGCTTCAGAGAGAGATTAACTTTCTCAGATTAGGTCCCCAAATGCATCTATTCAGAATATTAGACTTGTGAGGGGATACATCTAGTCTGATCTCTTTGAGGTCATTCGGGGAGGTCAGGGACTTAAATAATGTCACACTCGTCACAACAGACCTGACATGAGAGCCTGCCTACCTCTCCCAACTCTTTTTCCTTCCCCTACAGTCCTTCCAAAGATTCATTATGCTGGGAAAGTGTTCATTTATATAAAAAATGTGTAAGTAAACTTCATTTAATGACTATGAAATAGCACATTACAGAGTATTTCAGCTTAATCAAGAGGCAGTCTGTTCAAGTAACTCCAGGCCCTGAATATTCTGGCTAAGATTTCACTTCGTGTCCTTAGCTACTGTTCTACTCTCAGCATCAGACGTGCTTGCATGCCATGAAGATAATCATTAGAAGGATTAGAGACACTTCTGAGTGCAGAAGAGTGACAGAGTAACTAAGATTGGCATCCTCCTTGGCAACATCATTTAGACAATCCAAATTACAAGAGTGAAACAACATTTTATTTCAGATAGAATGAAGTTGGGGGAAAAATATGCATGACAAACATCAAGAAAAAAGCAGCAGCTCCAATAATATCTTTATACAAAAACAAATCCCAAACCTTAACAAGTATATCAGTCAATGCTCTTTTTTCCTTCTTCTTCTTCTTTTGTTTTTCTTTTTTTTTCTTCTTCTTCTTCTTTTTTTTTTTTTGTCTAAGAACAGCTGAATGGAGTGGGAGTTTTGATGGGGACAAATGATTTCTATAATTTGGTTCCCTCAAGTTTATTTGTTCTGGTCATTTTCTCTCATTTATTCCTCACAGATCAATATCTTCCTTTAGTTCCTCCCCCACAATTTAGCAATCTGAAAAAGAATGAGTTTCTGCAGAAAAATTGTGACTCATGGGGGTGGGGGATGGGGTTGGGCATCCACAGCAGATTTGAGTTTGGGGAAACCTTCCTGTGTGGTACTGATGTCAGCACGTCATCTGAGTTTGAGATCAAATATTTACTCGGGAAAATGTAATTACTTTTTAATTAAGGAAGCTTAGACACAACTAAAATAACAGAAAGAAAAACATTTATGTTTTCTATTCAGTCCTAAGACAGTCTACTACAGAAAACTCCTTTCCTGAAAAGACTGAGTTCACAATCACTCAACTATGTCATTCCCGGCATTTCTGATGACCAGACGGACTATGCTGCAGCTAACGAGGGGTTTGAGAACTTGCCTTCAGGGGAATCTCCTTGATAGACTCAGTTTCAGTGCCTGCTTTGCCCAGAGAGGCAGAGAGAGACCCAGTGAGAAAGAAATGAAAGAAACAGAGATACAGAGCTAGGGGATGGGGAAAGGAAGGGAAAGAGAGAGAGAAATTGAAAAGAAAAGAAGTAAAGACTTCCAGATGGGACAGAAAACACACACACGCATGCACACAAACACACACACACATACGAGGATGGCTGCTTCAGTGCTCTTACACATCTCCACCTTCAGCTGTCACATTTTCTGTTTCCTGTCCTTGGAATTCCTGGTATTCTCTCACATCCTTAAAACCAGGCTTCTCACAAACCAATATATGCTGAGGAGACTAATCCCTCATTCTGATTGGTTTGGGGAGCACTGGCTTCAATTTTTTTTCAGTCAACGTGACTATACTAATCTATAGTATAAATGATCATAATTTGATTCATAAATATGAAACTCACATAGCAAGCAAATATAATCAGATGACTCTTCCTAAAATTCACTGATGCCTCCCCATTGCTCCAAGGACATGGGCCAAATTTTCCAACCTGTTTTACTAAGCCCTGCAGGATCTGACCTCTGCTGACCTTCCCAGCAGGTGCTCTCACCTCCTCCTCCTCACATCCCATGCTCCTGCCAGAATCATGGACAACATCCCTCAGTTACTCAAACCCACCAGGGTCCTGTCTCTCCCAGGCCTCTCTGTAAAACCTCTACCACCTCTGCAAAATCCACACTACTTTTTCCCGTGGTTCACTTGCCAGTCTAATCCCTGATTCTCAGTACTTATAGAAAAGCCTTTTCTAACTCCCATCCTCAACTCTGGGTTAGCTGCCTTTCATAAGCATTCCCACAGATTGGTACAGCTGCCCCAACCACAGTACGCCTGGCCAGACTGCAAACGCTCCCTAACTTGCTTCTCTCCCCGCTGTGAGGACTGGGGAGTATGTTTTATGTTCACTACTGTATGCCCAACCTCAATACTGAGGATGATGTTTAAAGAGTGCAAATTTAGGGTCTCTGTAAGCCAAACCATTCTTTGTTTTCTTTGAGCATAACAAGGAGAAATTTTTACTAAGAGATATCAGTCAAAAGACTGCATACTCCACGTAATCCTTATGAAGTTCTACACAGAGCAATATCCATATGTCATGAGCACAGCTTCAGCTCACTGCCAAATGTAGGATTTTAAGAGTCAGAAAAGCTCTGGACCAGTATGGTTTGCTTAGTAATAGGGGCTAAACACTGAGGGATTCTGCTCTCAATTTTCGGCCAACCCACTGCAGATAACAAGACAATTTTTCTGAGGTTGAATTTCTGGGGAAAAGCCTCTAAAATGCTGAGATTTGAGTGCAAAAGGTTTATTGGGATCAATCCTGGCAAGAAGGGCAGGAAGCAGGATTAAGGCAGAGGGAGGAGCTGACCTGTGACACACTCCCTACAGAAGTCTCTAGATCCCATAGGGAGGTCTAGGGCTTGAGTGGCCTTTTAGAATGATCCTGGGCAGAGTGATTCCCTTATGCCGTGAGCAATTAGGAGAGAAGATGAGATCTGGGAGCTGTCAGCTGCCCACACACAATACAAATGGAGACAAGAGCGCCTGGGTCCTAAAGCGGCATTTGGGTTGCACACCACAGCATCCACCACTCTGTTTCCGAAGAGGGACAAAGAGGTTCTGATTCCTTTACTGCTTTCCTTTGGTCAGAACCCATGGGCTTATCAATTACAACTTTGCCTCAACGGATGGACAATACAATGGGACAGATTTCTCCCTCACATTTTTATAGGGATGTATTTAAAGAGCTAGCAAACATTTTTAATAGAAGCACAACTCTATCAAGAGACTTTTGGTAGTAGACATGTGAAGCTTTGGAAGGGGAGGGGTTGTGAAAACACGGAAAACTTTAGGGAAACTTAACGAAGAATGATAAACAATAGCTGTACTTTATTCATTCCATAGGCTTCCCAGGAGAAGGGAACTGAATTGGAATGAATCTGGATGAATCAATCATGAAGTTCCAGGCTCTCAAAGGGAATCTTCCCGAGGACCTATGATTACATGTATAGAAACTGGATGCACATTCATTTAACTGAATTGAATGAAATCTTATGGGTAATTATTGCACTCATACTCTTATTCTAAAACAGTGAAGGTTTTAGTTCTCGAATATGCTAAGTTAGCCTTTTACAAGTAAGTTAAAAAAGATGTCCCGAGGTTTGAAGATGAAAACGGGAGGTAAAGGAAATAGAAGAAAAAGAAAAAAGGTCTTACAGGAAGTCTTGGGTGAGATAAAGGAGGTGAAAGGAGGTGAAGTGGAGCCTTCTACTACATTCTGGCCATGTCTGAGCCAGGGAAAAAAGCCGAGAGGCGTCTAAGAGGGGCTGACAGATGTGAGCCCCAGGAAGGCAGAAATCAATAATTCTGAGTCATAAAACCAGAAAGGCATTGAACATTTGGATTGTGAAGCAGACCCAGAAAAAAAATATACCTTGTGATATGCACGTCTGCCAAAATAAATAAATAAAACGAAAAACCATACAAGCTACTTACTGCAACTATTGGGAAGGGAGGTCCTAGAATTACCTTACTACCCACTAAAAATGTATATACCCTCTCACTAGTAATATTGTCCTTATTTATGGTGTTGTTTTAAGTTATGTTAATGAACATAAAATTTTAAATGTTTTCATAGACTCATCTGGATCTTTTATTGCCCACCCTATTTCAAACATGATGCCTTACTATGGAGGGTTTTAAACACCAAATTTGTGTGGTTAGAAAGAAGCTATTATATGTACACAGATTTTATTAACAATTGCACATGCATTCAATTGCAGCTTGCAGAATGCCTACAAATTCACAGAATTGACAATGCATGTGAACTACTGGACAAGGAGAATGGTAGTTCTAGCTCTGTCATTTATTAGCCTCGAGATCTTGCCAAATCTCCTTAATCACTGTAAGACAGAGCTATCTCATCTCTTAAATAATATAGAAGTGAATATAAAACAGGCCCCGTCCATCTCACAAAGATTTCTAATTCAAAGGAGATTTTGTAAGCGAAAGTAGCTTGTAAACTTTAAGATGCAATACAAACATAAGAAATTATTATGACATGTGTAGAGAGCACAGGAGTCTATTATAGAAAGAGCATGGAAAATATCCAGTAAAATTGGTGAGAAAAATATTTCAGATATAAGTTCATTTACATTTGGCTATTTTTCACCCTTGTAATAAAAGCTACCACAATATGAAATAGAGTAATAAATGAAATGCTTTTTATGCTCAAGATAGCATCACAAATAAGCTGTGCCTGGTACAATGATACACAGATAGATGATAGATAGATAGATAGATAGATAGATAGATAGACAGACAAATAGACAGACATAGATAGATATATAGATATTTACAAAGTATACTTAATATAGGCTTGCACTACTCTGACAGTTTTATATATGTTAACTCATTTGATCATCATTACAACTACAGGTATTAATATTAAACCCATTTTACAGATGAGAATCTGTGACTCAGAGAAGTTACTTAACTCATCAATGGTCACTGATACAGGAAATGGCAGATCCAAGTGGTCTGGCTCTTAAGCCAACTTAGTAATACACTGGAGTGACAGAAAATATCAGTGCTAACCTTGAAAAGTTACAACCATGGAAAGAGAGCAGGAAGAGAAAGTCAGGGGATAAGTATATTTTTTAAAAAATTACTGTGCTTAATATTTTATTTGCCCTCTTTCAAGTGTATAAAACAATGTGATTAAAATCAATCCCCTGGCCCACAAGTGGTCCAACAACCAAGAATCCATTCTCATAGACAGGTTTGTCCTTGGTGGCTCTGCTGCTTAATCTCAAACTGACCCATTCAATTCCCAATCCTTAATTAGCAACAATCCAATTCGAACCAGGGTAAATGGACAGTTTGGTCATGGCTACAGTCTGCCACCAGAACTTCTATGGCAACAATCCTAGAGAAAAGAAATGACCTTGGATCTTAGATCGTTTATCTTTTAGAAGAGATGGAATATACAAATGGCCACTCTGCTAGGCCAAGGAGCTGTGTAATAATGAGCTCTCTTCTCCCATAGGTCAGAGTATGATACCTGGCCATTCAAGGAAGATAGAGCAAATCAAGTATCCTTGGAGCTTATGTGATTACAGGGGGGGAAAGTTCATTTTGAACTCTTTGGTTTCTGCCAGACCTTTATTCCTTTCTCAAACATGAGCACCTTCTCTGTGCCGGGTACTATGTCAGATCCCAGGAAACAGAATAAATATGACTCAGTCTTCACCCTGAGTTGTTTAGAACATACAAGGCAAAGCAGGCACATCAATCTCTGCCTGCAATAAACGAGAGAGGAAGAAAGTAATGGGAATATGGGGAAGGAGTACGTGGAGGTTGATGCATATTCTGGAATTATTTTTGAGTAAGGTGTTTGGGATTTAGGGTCTAACCAAGTGATGTGGGAGAGAAATAAAAATGGCCTCCAAGATTTCTAACCCTCAGATTAGTTCAAATCAACATAAAGATAGTTTACAGATCTAAGAAACTGGACGGGTTCGGTCGTTCAAAAGCCCTAAGCAATGCTTTAAATTACTATTAGCGCCATCTGTTGGCCATAGTAGAACTTGTCATATACTGGGCTGGCCTGAAGCTTTATCCAAACAAACTTTAGAAGTTTCAAAATTGAAGACCAACTGTATATGATGGTATCATTAACGTAGAAGAGAAGGAAAGGATAGAGGATAAAAGTATATGAGGTTTGAGGTCAGACTGCCATAGGGGTAAATCAATAATATACATGATCTTTGTTAAGTCACTTATCTTAAGACTCAGATTTATTTAAATTTAAAATGAAAATAGACACAGGAGGGTAAAGTACAGCATAGGAAATATAGTAAATAATATTGTAATAACACTGTATGGTGTCAAGTGGGTACTAGACTAATCGGGGGGGATCACCTCGTAAGTTATGTAAATGTCTAATCACTATGCTGTACACCTGAAATGAATATAATATTAAATGTCAACTGCAATTTAAAAATAAAAAATAAATAAAATGAAATGAAAATAAAATAGTACCTATGTCAAATAAGTGTTTGAGGATTAGAATATACACAGCATGAACAAGAACCTTCATACACTAGTAGTGAAATATAAACTGACAGAACGATTTTGAAAAGTTGACTGTTAATATCTATTAGTGTTGAATGTATATATATCCTATGATACAGACTTTCACTCTTAGGAATAGAGCCAACAGAAATGTGTAGGTATGGACTTCTGAATGATAGATATGAGAATTTCATATTGTTCCTATTTGTAATAATGAAAACCTGAAAATAATACAAATTTCCAGCCTGAAAAAAATAAATAGATGACAGATAGATCAATAGATAGACAAACAGAGAGAAAGACAGACTGTAGTAAGCTCACACAATGGAAAACTATCCAGTAATAAGCTCAAGCAAGCAACAACTACACTCAGAAAGATGGAGGAATCTCACAAACATAACGCTGAGGAAAGAAATCAAACACCAAACAGAACATATTGTATGACTCCATTTAAATAATGTACAGAAACAGGGTAACTAAGCAATGTTGTTAAAAAGTCAGGTTAATGATTAACATTGTTTGCAGGGCTAGTAACTGGAAAAAGTACTAAGAAAACTCTGAAGATGCTGGTGATGATCTTTCTTAATTTGGGTGCTGCTTACCTGAACACATTTACTTCATAAAAATGTATAAGGTTGTATGCTATCATTTGAGCATCTTTCAGTATGTATATTATATGTTACCACAATTTTATTTTAAAGTGATATGCTGCCTGTATAACTCTTATACTACTCAAATGTCAAGACTTGCTATAAAGTTACAGTAATCAAGACAGTGTTGTTAGCAAAAGTACAGACACATAGATTAATGGACCAGAATAGA
This sequence comes from Eidolon dupreanum, assembly GCA_028627145.1. Classification (NCBI taxonomy): domain Eukaryota; kingdom Metazoa; phylum Chordata; class Mammalia; order Chiroptera; family Pteropodidae; genus Eidolon; species Eidolon dupreanum. Next base: position 137,119,977 of record CM053507.1, on the reverse strand, counting down.
GTGACTGGAAACAGACCTACACAAATATGGTTAAATGATCTTTGACAAAAGAGCAAGACAATCAATAAAGGATAGTCTTTTCAACAAATGGTGCTGGAACAACTGGGCATCCACATGTACAAAAAAAAAACCCCAAAAACAAAAAAACAAAAACAAAAAAACCTTAGATGCATCCATCCCTTATACCTTTCAGGAAATTAAGTCCAAAGGGATCATAGACCAAAATGTAAAATGCAAAACTATAATGCTTCTAAAAGAAAAAACACAAAAGCATGATCTATGAAAAAAAAATTAGCAAGCTGGACTTTATTAAAGTTAAAAATTTCTCTGCAAAAGACAATATTAAGAAAATGAAAAATGAGCCACAAACTTGGAGATTATTTTTGTGAAACACATATCCGATAAAGGTCTTATGTCCAAAACATAGAAAGAACTCTTAAATTTTAACAATAAAAAAATAAACCCAATTGAAAGAGTAGGCAAAAGATCTAACAGACACCTTACCAAAGAAGATATAAAGATGGCAAATTAGCATATGAAAAGATGTTCTACATCGTATGGCATTAGGGAACTGCAAATTAAAACAACAATGAGATACTACTACACACCTAGTAGAATAACTAAAACCCAGGAAACTGACAATACCATAGCTGGTGAGGAACTCTCATTTATTGCTGGTGGGAATGCAAATTGGAGGATAGTTTGTCAGTTTCTTATAAAGTTAAACATACAATTTAATGGTTGTGCTCTCAGGTAATTACCTGATTTAAAAAACTATGTCCATACAAAAAACTGTACATAAATGTTTATAGCAGCTTTATTCACACTGGTAAAAACGAGAAGCAACCAAGATGTCCTTCAATATGTGAATGAATAAACAAACTGGTACTGTGGTATATCCACTCAATGGCATATTATTCAGCAGTAAAAATATGCTATCAAAACATGAAAAGATGTAGATGAATCTTAAATGCATATTGCTAACTTTAAAAAAAAAAGCAAGTCTGAAAATTCTACAAATCATATGATCCAAATTATATGACATTCTGGAAAAGTCAAAAGTATAGCAACAGTAAAAAGACTGTGGCTGCCAGCAGGTTGGAAGGGAGTGTTGAGTAGGTAATGCACAGGGGACCTTTTATGGTAGTAACTCTATTATGTACAATAATGTAAGAGTGGGTACATGTCACTATACATTTGTCAAAACCTATACCACTTTATGGCAGAAAATTGGACCTTAATGCATAAAAATTTTTAGCAAATCATTTAGGAGGTTGTGAGATCCCAGGATAGAATGCTAAAACTGACAAAACAACCTAACTGTATCACAAATGTACGAAACAGTCTCACTGCTGGTAGAGAAAAACAGTGCTGACCCGAGTAACTGTGAAAATGACTATGATCTGTAAGACCAAAGTCAATATAAATTGTATATAAGCACTGTATGCCAGTTGATAACAATTTTTCCCACAGGGGTACAGATTATCAATTTTGATAACACTATAACTATGCAGTGGCATTGAGTAATTAAGAAAATGAATGGCAGATGGTGGGAGCCAGGTTTCTCCCTATGAAATGAGATGTAACCAACAAGCAAGGGGAGAGAACCCAAAAGATCCAGGTGGTAGGTAGTAGATTACTGTTGGGGACTCTATGAACTCATGTTTAGCTTAAGATAGATACAAATGGTTATGTATAGAAATAGTTATATATATTTGTATGTATACAGATTAATTTACACACATATATGTCCTTGCTCTGTCAGCTTAGAGGGCCTCAAAGAAATAACACCCCAGAAACAAAGAGCATGCCTAGCATCCAGATCTTGGTTTCTAATACCATTCTGCAATTAAAAGAAATAGGGATTCTTGTAGAAATGGCTGGTTCTAGGACTAGGGTACAAAATAGGTAAGATAAGCTTGACCATTCTGTAGTGTTAGGCTCCAAAAAATTTTAAAACACACAAAATTAATAGGAGTAGGTTAAAAGCAAACAGAAACCAACTGAAAGACCTCCCAATGACCAGAACATGGATGATTTAAGCAACAAAATCAAGTATCACCAGGATATAACCAAGGTATAAAATAAATAACCACGAGTCCGTGCTGATATAACTACTTGATTAAATAATAAGTAGGGGATAATATCTAAATCTCCTGTGTAAAAAAAAATTCCAAATAATTTATGTAGATACTCCTCACTCGTAAACATAGGCTGCATATAGTGACTCCCTTCCAAAGAGTCTCGTATGGAGAAGGGGGAAAAGTGTAACTTCACAGTAGAGAAATCTGACAAACAATACCTCAGTCAAGTGACCAAAGTTAACATCAGCAATGATAAGTCATGCTGAAAATATGCACCTTGATATGATGTGATAAAACATCACAGAAATCCCAACTGAGGGACACTCTACAAAATTCCTGACCATTACTCCTCAAACCTAAAAATGTTGTCAAAAACTAGGAAAGTCTGAGAACCTGTCATAGCCAAGAGGAGCCTAAGGAGACACAACTAATAAATGTAATGTGGTAGGTGTCCTGGATGAAATCCTGGAACAGAAAAAGGTAAAAACTGAATAAATAAGCAAATCTGAATGAAGCACAGACTTTAATTTTTTAAAATGATTTTCTGCTTTCAAAGCTCTATGCATAGGACCTGATGCCTGAAATATGTTAAGTATTAGAACATCATGAGAATGAAGAGGAGGAGGAAGAATCAAGTGGAGGATTGTTTGGAAAGGGAGTATGAGGGCTATAAATTCTACTGTTACATTCATATAGAGATATTTATCAGCTCAATAGGTAGTCATTAAAGCCATGACAAAGTATTTGATTGCTAAAGGGGGCTTCTAAGTATAGAACCTGGGAAAAATATTATATGCAATGGAGATAGAGGATTAATTTGAAAAAGAGACTTAACGAGAGGTGGAAGGACAAACAAAATAGGATCATGGTTCAATAACAAAGAAAACAGTGTCTCCCCAGAAGGATGGTGTCAAAAGTTTTAATGCTACATAAGATCAGGACAGATGAAGACTATATACAGTCCCACAGATTTGTCTGTGACCTCAGCTAGGTCAGTTTTAGAAGAATGAAACAAGAGAATAAAGACAGTGAGACATGGACCACTGGAGCCATGAAAGGAAGGGGAGAAATGTGACACATTATCAAGATGAAACAGGTGGTAGCAACGTTTTTATTATAATTTTTAAGATTTGAGAATTTTGTTAATAATTTGAATCAACAGTGGAAAGGAAGCAATAGAAGATACAGGAAAGATGAGGTAACTGACAGAATAAGGTTTGTAAGGGGCCATAAGAAGAAATGATCCAGTTCCCAACTGAAGCACTTGGACTTGGAAAGGAGAGTGAACCCCTCTTTCTCTAAGACAGGCAGTAAAGAAACAAGGATGAGTACCAATGCAGCTTGCTACTGATGATTTTGATGACGACAAAGATGATATTGATGATGATGATGATGATGATGATGATGATGATGATAATTATGATGATGATGATAGTTGCAGCAAACATTAAGCTATTCCTATGTGCTTTACTTACATTGGATGTCTCACTCATAGGAGAACTCCAGAGGGCATGTACTACTGTTACTCACATTCTACAGATAAAGAAATTGAGTTTAGCTAGGTTAAATAACTTGCCCGAACTGTTAAATGGCAGAGCTTTACTGCTTCCCACCCCCAACACTCTCCTCAAAATATATCAGACCTCATTCCCCTCTTGGTAGCAGCAGTGTATTTAAAAGGTACTCTTCCAGTACACAAACCTGGATGTAGGAAATAAAGGGCACTCTGGTCTACCTGTAATGTGCTATGGAGCCGTGTGTACTTCACATGTCATTCCTGAGACTCAGTCTCTCATCTGTTGAATGAAAGACCAGGACTAGATGAATCATTTCAGATTGTTTCCACCTCCAACATTCCTTGATCACTTTTAAAAACCTAGAGCATATGGAGAAGAGTGTAGTATCCAACTGTAAAATCTTTCATAGTTTTTAAAGTGAAAAATGTGGCTCATTCACTCCAGGAATCAGTACATTTTTTTCTATAAAGGGCCAGATAATAATTATTTTAGATTTTTCAGGCTAGATAGTGTCTGCCATTACTACTCAACTCAGCAATCATAGTAGTGAAAGCAGTCATAGACAATATATAAATGAATAAATGTTGTTTTGTTTCAATAAAACTTTATTTACGAAATTAGGCTGCAGGCTGGATTTGGCCCATGGGATGCAGTTTGCAGACTCTTTCAACTTGGAAGCTATGGCCATTGATCACCTCTTCCTCCTGTTAACTCAAAGGATGACTTCATATGAGTCAGTTATACTTGCTTCAGATCAGTAAGCTAGAGATCACAGAAAACAAAGGCATTTACCTTAGTGTGACATGAAGAAGCAAAGCTATAAAAGAGATAGTATAACAGTGAAAACAGATTTAGGGATATCACACAGAACAGCTAGGCCAGCTGTTCTTTCTTTCCAGTGACTATTAAATAAAAAAAAAAAAAATGAGATTAAACTGCACCAAGTGTTATTTAACTTAAGAAAAAAAAAAGGGTGAATGATCAGCTATGAAATATCATACTGCATGGTAAAGTAGAGGATTCAACTTCTGTGGGTATCTTGAAGAACTGAATAAATAACGATGTCTTAACAATCATCAGAAATAAGTCCAAACAGGAATTGATGGGAAGGAAGTGGACTTGGAGCCCTCTTTCCTTGGCCTATGAAACCCACTTGGTGGCATTCAAAATACTGGTGCACCCCATTCTGACATCCCCATTTACATTTGAGACACTGTGATTTCGGGAATAATGACTCCATCCTCACCTCTTGAGGTAAACAGGTGATCTAGCCTAACCCAACCAAGTAAACTGATCAGAATGACCCTCAGGCCCTTCCTAAAAAAAAAAAAAAAAATGAACAGGGCATATTCACCTTGTCAGGACATGGCATTGTGTGGACAGGAGGCCAGGATCTGCTGGCAGCCATCTGCTACCATGAAGAAAGCCGGACTCTGAATGATGCCAAAACACCAGGGAGGACAGGTCAAGAGAATCACCAGCAATAAAGTCAGAGTCCTAATGATACCATGGCCTTCTGGATCAAATATCACTTGAAGCCTGCCCTACCTTTGGCCTTCGAAAGTCACATGAGACATCCTCTTTGTTGTCTAAGCCAGTTTGAGTTGGTTTTAGCGCTACTTTCAAAAGAGTGCATCCTAACTGATACATTGTCTCTCCCTGATTTTTATCTACAGCATGCCTTGGGCAAGGAGGGAAAACGAATGTTTAAATATGCTCCTAACATTTTTATCTACTTCTAAATATTTTCCTAAACTTTAAATTGTTTTGAAAGCACAATCATCAAATGATCTGTGTCGTCCTGTGGTTCCAACTTGTGTCAGCAACTCATTTCTTCCACAGCTTCTGAAAGCAAAAGATAGACTAGCTTGAAGTCCTCTGCCCTTTTAATCAGATCAGGTAAAAATAATCATAATTCAAAGTCCCTTTTGCAAAGCAGTTCTGTCTTCAAGTCTCTAAACTTTTACCACAAATGGCCTCTAAGAGAAAACTATAGAAATGAAGCTATACGCACACTATTTCTAGGTCCTGGAGAACCCCATCTAAGGATAAGAAACAAGACATTAGGAATCTTTGTCTTAGGGCAGCAGAAAAGAGATTTCTAATTTATTCAGGAAAGAAGGGAAAAGGTTAGAAAATGGTAGGTTATGTTTCATTCATTCTTTCCATTCTATTTTTTTGTTTCCTCCAGGAACTAAAGTATCACAGGAAATTTTTAGCGTTCAGCATATTGGATACTTTACATGAACATAAAAACAAGAGCAGGACAATCTACTGACCGTCGTAACATTTCTCTCTTGCTAGCCAGCAGCAAAACAAAGATAATGTATTAACCAGCCTCCCCAAACCATTCATCTTCTCGAGATATGCTAGATTCTTAGCCTGGAAAGATGCAAGATGGTGAACATCCATCTTTTACGTGTCATTGAAACAAGGCTACTACTTCAAACACAAAGTCGTCCTTTTTTCCTTCACTACTACTAAGTAAAACTTTTCCAAATGGCATGCCCTCCCGAAAACTCCACTATAGATAGAACAGGCCCACTACAAAAATATGCATTTATCTACGTGCCCAGAATGTAAAGGGAGTCAAGTAGGTCAAATGGAAAGCAAACAAAAAAGCCAATGAAAAGCAGATACAGGGACTTTAAAGGCATTGCATGGATCTTGCTTCTTATTTAAGTTATGTGTCTGATGAGGTTTCTTGGGATTCTATGCCTGTGGGAGAATTTAAACAGTGGAAGGGGAGGGCAAACCGTCCCAAAACATCAAAAGGTGCCTTGGGGACAATCCCAGTGAGTCTCTTAGACCCCGGCTGCAGCTTCTGCTTCTACCTGTCTTGATCTATTCATCCTCTTCCATATCATACTAGCTTCTCCCTCATCTCTTTCAAAAGTAAACTCATCTACAAATTGCGCCATCCTCTGGTGCCCATGAGGTTTGATATACCATTAGCATTATTCATGTATTACTTTTCCTTCCTACAGAACACAGAAGAGTAAAGTTTTAACCGTTATTCTAAGCAAGGAAGGCCAAAAGCCAAAGTGCCCTTTCTTAAAATGTATCTGCATGCTTGCTTTGAGAAGGAAGAAATAACATTTGCAAATATCTTGCTGGAAGTTCTTTTGTATAGGAATCCTACCTGCTTTATCTTTATTTCTTCCTAAATAGATTAGAGAAGAACTTTCTTTTTCATATCTCCCCCAAAAAAGCCATATAAGAACATCATGGGTCAAAGTTACAACTGGATTAGGTAGGGGTTAAAATTAACTCCAAGAACCCAGTCCCCTGGCACCAAGAAAATTATAAAATTTCCGGGATGTCCCTCCTCCCTTGCTGAAGAGAATATTGATCAACTACCAAGAGCCCTGGCTATGAGATTCCCTTCTGTCATTTCTGGTTCCTGTCACTCAAGGAGCACACCAACTTCAGGAGCCTGAGCCCTCAGAATTATTGAAAAGACCCACCTTAGGGGAGAAACCTGGAAGAATTTGGAGAATTATCCAAATACTTGGTGAGAAGTGTCCTTGACAGTGAATAAGGAACCATGTGGAACTGTTCACTATCCTGAAATTTCCGCTCACTCTGAAAGCAATAGAATCAAAGAATGGCCCAGTTCAGAAGGTAGAGGTATCCTAAATTGGTTTGTAATTCCTCAGGCTAATAACCCTTTTAATTAACCATGTCTCTAACCCCAGCCCTGCTAATGACCATGTACTTTTCAAAACTCTCCACAGAGAGTCCAGAACAGAGAACAAATCCTGTCCACTCAATAAAATCTATGTATGTCTACTTTTTGGAAACTCTTTATAAGGTCAAATTAACTATTAGTAGTAACTCTTTCCTGTTATAGAACAAAAGAATATGCACTAAAACAACTAGAAGTTTCAGAATCTCCTTGCAATCAACGGTTGATGAAAATAAGGATAATGATAATACAAGCCTTACCTGGTGACTGGAAGCATCAGCCTACTTTGAAAATCCAAACAAATTAATATCATAACACAGTTAAGCAGCTCCAAGCAAACTATGCTGGTGCTGACCTTTGCGACCAGGTAGTATTCCATTGCAGCTGAAGAGCTAATTTCCCAAGGACCTGCAAAGGATCATGAGTATCAAAGTCATAAATTAAGGGTGGGGGCGGGGGTGGTCTGTAAGCAGGGTATGGAATAGAACCCAAAGAAATACAGACACATACACACACATGTGGCATACATAATCTTATTCAATATTACATTCTGTATTCATAACACTTCAATTCTTTTTCCTAGGCCCCTGTTATGAGTGAGCACACAGCTCTACTCAACACTTTCCACATATTTTTCCATATAAATATTCTATCTACCTATCTGCCATTTTAAATAGCTATCCATTCTTAGGACACATGGCAACTGTTCTACACACACACATACACACACACACACACACATGTGTTTGCATACCTAATATATCCCTTCTTCTCCTTGCAAAGAATGAAGCAACTTCATATAGAAACCTGAATATAATGGTAAGTAATAAATATTTCTTTTCCTAGTCTGCATCTATCTCTTCATCTCCACAAATGAGCCAATTGTCAAAGTTGGTTTCTTTACTTGCTCTCATTAAAGACAAGTACAAGTATAGCCTTTTCCAAACATAGCTCTATGTTAGAATCTCCATGGGGATCTTCTAAAGAATATTAATACCTGGGCCTCACCCTTAAGAGATTTTGGTGTAATTGGTCTTTTAAATTTAAGGACAGATGAACTTGATTTGAGTCCCTTCTCTATCACTATGGGTTACTTGGGTAAGTTACTTAAATTTTTCTGTCTCAGTCTTCTGATCTGTACAGTGGAAATTGTATTAACTGAGAGGGTTAGAGCCACCATATGCAAAAACCTCAGCATACACTCTGGCAAATGCTACACCTCCAAAAATGGCAGCTTATTATATTTATACTCACAATTCTTCAGGTTTCTTGACAGTAAAATCGAACCCACAGTAAAAGAGAAAGCTATGCAGCCTTTAAGGATTCTAACATGCTTTAAAAATGCCATGGTGTTTAGTAACTATGTCCATGAAAAATTGTATACAGTATCTAAAATACTATTGTGACATCTTAAAGATGTAACACATTTTAGTACTAAATAATGGTATGTTTAGACTCTTTTATTTTATCACACATTTCTTTTTATTAAATGTCTTTATCTAATTTAACACAAGTATATTAACTGGCTGGGTTATTACATGACCAATACTTTTAACCACAACAGAGTATAATAGAAAGCTCTTTAATGTTTACTTAACAGTAGAGCATTACTTATGTATAAATGAAGCCTGAAATTAGTGTTGTATAATGGTGTTGTTTCTTATGTTTATTTTTCTGTTACATATGAAATTATGCTGTGTACAAATCTGAGTAGATATAAGCTGGACACATTACCAAGATACTATTAAGCTGTCATGGTCGGATAATCCTCAGTAGCATCTCATTTGTGTAGTGTCTTGCTACCAAATGCCACCAATGCAAAACGTGTGATGGCAAAAATCAAATAAAAACGGAGAAATTCATGTGCAAATGTGGCGAAAAAGATCTTCATTTCAGTACATTGACCTGAATTAGAAACCAAATTTTTTCCCTGAAGCAATCCCACATTTCTAAAAACATTTCCCTCTAGTAGAAGAATTCCAAAGAAAAAGAGGCAAAAAGAGGTACATTATGGGTCCTGTCTTCTACAGGATGGCACAGTCATCTTCCTTTTCACAGAAAAAGTTCCAGCCCTGTTACTAAAAATGAAAGCAAAGAATTCATGAGAATAAAAGGTCTTGCAGGTACGTGGAGTATGAGCACTCAGACCCATGGGAAAGGAAGCAAAGGAGAGCAAGTGCAATTATTTTCATTCTCAGTCTTCCTGTTCCAGATATTGGAAAGAATAAAAGAGGTATTGGAAAAAGTGCCTGGAGGCACCACCCCAAATGTTTTAAATTACTATTCTGAACATTCGTTAACCATCAAAAATATGCTATGCTGAACACACGCTTTGGTAGATATCAATCAAAAGCACATTTTCTCACAAATGAGCAGGCGAAAAAGCCCCAGCTCTGGTATCTTTGTTCCTCCTGAGTCTTTTCTCTGGGAAAATATTGCTTTAAATTGCTGTTTGTTCTCATAATGGACTAGTGTCTTTGAGGTCTTTACTGCTTAAAGTGCTCTTAATGTACAGTCAATATACATGTAAGGTTCGTGCTGATTATATGCAGCTCAAAGGATTTCAAAACATCTCCCCAGAATTCCCACATGAGCTTCCTGGAGGCTGATTTTCAACAGAGCACTACGGAGTCTCCTCTTGGATATGGATTTCTCACAGAAGCAGGCTACATCAAAGGAGAGCTCACTAACGTGAGAGGGGTCTCTCTGATGTCACTGAACCGCCGTGCAGAAGAACAAAAACCACCTACTCACAGATATGGGAAATGTCACGCCAGGCATTAAGCACTGCTCTCACTCTTTCCTCCTGTGCTTTTATGCCCATTTTTTCTCATGGTTTCACTCCTTGTGTTTTGTTTCAGAGGTCCTTGGCCTTCTCACTCGGAATTTCTGCCACATTCAATGAACTTATCTGGTGCATGGCTTTCTTGTCCCCTCTCCAGCATTTGATAGGGTTAACTCTTAAAAGTGTCCACACTCCATTCCATTCCACACACACTTCTCAGTCTCTGTCCACATGTGGCTGCCTGCAGGGGACCCACATCAGCCATGTCCCATTTCACCCTGTATGCCCATTCCTTTAGGGAGAGCTCAATCATTCTTACGGCATTAATTACTATCTGTCTGCTGATGGCCCCAACTCATATCTCCAGCTTAAATCTTCTCAATCTCAGATACCTAACATGGGAAATGACTGACACAGAAAACACATGATCTAATTCAACAGGGCAAAGAGCAGGCAGGAAACACTCTCTTCTACCTAAGACTGGAAAGTGGCTTCCTAAAGGACAGAGTGATGATCAGAGAAATAAACCATCTAACATGGGAGATTCGTTTTTTAAGATTTTTTCTAATCATCCTATCTGAATTTGTAAATGTGGCTTGAAGTTATGGATTGTGCTTTGATTGTGTATAGGTTTATCATATTTTAAATACACACACACACACACACACACACACACACACACACACACACACACAAATGATCTCCGGAGGTCATTTGATCTCATGTCTTGGAACATCAAAACATACTCAACACAAGCAGCCTCACTGACCCTAGTAGGAGATCAGGCTTAACAGTAAGGAAAAATCAAAAGGGATGGGGGACTAATCTGGTTTTCAGATAAAGGAGCAGAAACCTTGAAATATTACTTGGTCCCGCCCCCACAGCTTTCTTCAAAATAATGGATACTGTAGGTCAAAGTCATAAACCCAAATGCCTGCAAAAGCCCAGGAGCTCACTGATCAACCCCGAGTGAGTACCACAACAGCTGTGGCGTGCGCGTGCACACACACACACACACACACACCTTTTAGAAGGCGTTGTGGCTGCTCAGCTCCAGCACTGTGCTGACACATCTTCCACTATCTGATGGCATCTGTCTTGGGTTTTGTCCTATTGCTATATACCGTGCATTTGTATAATGGAATTCTTGAAAGTTCACCTTTGGTTTAGTGTGTTATGGGATATTAGATCTCGCCAGGTCAAGAATGAATTCTATTATCTTCTTCCTCCAGCTTCGACATAGCCTGCTTCCTCACCTACTTCAGGTATTTGTTCAAATGTCACTTTTCAGCAGACCTTTCCTGATCTCACTGTGTAAAATTATTAGCCCTTTACTCCCAGCAATCCCCCTTCTCTGATTTACTTCTCTCAATGGCACTTATCATCTGACATACTATAATTTTTATGTATGGATTTGTCTGCCTTTTCTTTCTAGAATACAATCTTTGTCAGGGTAGAAATTTTTGACCTTTTTTTTTTTCACGGTTCTATCTTCAGTATCTAGACTAGTTACCCAGCCCATAATAGATGCTCAGTAACATGTGGGTCAGATGAAGGAATTAATCCTTGATGACTAGATGTCAAGAATGATGGACCCATCTGGGTCTTTTAGCTGCAAATGGAAGAATGATAGAACACAGGAAGCCAAAAGTTCCACAAGATAAAAAAAAAAAATTGAACCCATTTACTCTCCTGATAATGAAAGCTCTCCACATGCCTCTGATAATGGCATAAACCACTGTTTAAGAGATGTGTGTTATTACGGTGACACAAGTCAAGAAATGGAGAAGATGGGATGGGGTAATACCTATACAATTTGGGGAACAGTTTGCTTCTTGGATATGTATTTGAGACACTACCTAGCCAGCTACCATGGGACAGCAGCCAGCTTAAACACATGACCTGATGTGTAAGGTTTTGCAAACCAGACTGTCTTCTCTGAAGAAACCTTAGACAGAACCCAGAGAGAACCCAGGGCCTTAGTCCCAACCAGGCTGTGAACCACACTGCCTCATGTGCTCTGTAAGGTACATATGATGGTGCATTTGTTGCTCACTCTATCTCTGAAATCATCATTTCATTTGACAAATTACTTAGAATACCTGCCAGGTACAAAGCATAGTGCCAGGTGTCAAAGAAGAGAGAGCAGAGAATCAAGTCCCTACCCTCAAAAAATAATGAGTTATAGTGTGGTATGTTGAGATGGCTGGCCTTGTATGAGCCTCTGAGTTTTATCTGAGTCAGGGGACCTATGGTACAATCTTGGACAGGAGAACTGTGCCTTTCATAACTGCTTCCACTGGTCTCTTTAAATCTTTATTTATAGTCGTATGTCACAGGAATTCTAGAGACAGTTATATCATCATTATTTAGTTATAAGAAAGCCATATACTACAATCAGCTAAGGCTTTGCTCACTATCTGTGACCCCAAGCTTTCTAGAAAATTAATACAATTACAGACATACCTCATTTTATTGCACTTCACTTCACTGTGCTTTAGAAATGTTATATATATATATATATATATATATATAACGTTATATATATAATGTTATATATATATATATTACAAATTGACAGCAAGACCCTCCACCAGCAAAAAGATTATGACTTACTTTATTGTGACACTTGCTTTATTGCAGTGGCAGTCTGAAACCAAACCCACAGTACCTCCCAGGTATGCCTGTACACTATTAAGCACTCTCAATTGTGTCTGAGCCATTAGATTCACTATCCCCAAAGGCAACAGACAATCTTCCATTTTATAGGAAGGTGGCATAACACCTATGGTTACCATCTCCCCCAAAAGAAGACTACCCACCAAGTAAATCAGGTCACATTTAAAGGAAACACTTATTAGAGCATTTCAAACCAACACACAAAAGATGGAAGAATGTTAACTAAGAATCATTTTGAACAAAGAGTTGGGGGAGGGTGGAAAATGACTGAAGACTGGTTAAATCTGAACTTGCGGCCTGGGTGCAAAGTTGGAGGCCGGAGCCAGAAAACAGAATTACGAGGAGCTGCAATAGGTCAGCACCGTGTTGACATTCGCATGGAAGGGAAGGCGGGGAGACCATTACAAGCCATTCTCCTTAGGACATCCCATGCGGTTTGGAGCACTTTATTTTGCACATGTCAGGAGATGGGAGGTAAAAGAAGGAAAAGTAACAGGAATTGCCTATGACACCTAGAAAAATAGTTTAAATAATACATGCTAATTAGAGAAATGAGAACAATGTAGAGGGGACCATGTCTGCAAAGAAACCATGCAAAGCAAGAATGTTTGGGAAGTCAGGACCCTCAGTTAACAGGTTCTACTAAGTCCACCTGCTAGACACAAGATTTCTCCTCCAAGGGTGAAAAATAAAACAAAACACTAATATTATATTGTGGATACGGCAAACCTGAGGGCAGTGAGGGTGGAGAACGTCTTCCTGAAGGGAGATTTTGACAAAAAAGAGAAGCTGAGATTTCCTTGGATTTCCACGAAGTTATGTAAAACCTTAAAAAAATCATACAGAAGAAACCTCACAATAATCCTCATCTGCCATCTTGTGCAGAGGAAGAAAATAAATCGAATTCCAAAAACTTTTTAAACAGATAGTGAAATTTTAACCTTATGTTTCTGAAGTACTAAGTAGTTGCTACCTGGCACGTCAATACAGAATCAATACAATTTTTAAATTTAATTCACAAAAAAAAGAAAAATTGACCACTTCCTAAAAAAGTACAGGAAGAAATACTAACAAGGAAAACTTCTTTTAAACATGTTTGTGTATTAAAGTAATTAAATAAAAAACATGGTAAGGGGATAAATGGTTCTAGTATTAAAAATTGCTTTTTCAAAACCTTACCAAACAGTGTCATAGAATCCAAGGAACTTAAAGGACTTAACCTTTCTGCTTGACCCATGGCGGAATTAAATTATATCTTCCCAAACCTGATTTCTTCCATGAAATCTATTCTGTTTAGGATGAAGGTCAAGTACCAAGTGAGAATGATTTAGTGCTGTTCTTCAAATCCAATTCCATAATCATTCTCTTGTCTCAAAATAACAGCTGGACATCAAAGATGAAAAGAAAAAAAATTCAGTCTCATTCTCAAGAATATCATGAAGCTGGAACACGACCATTTCAGATCTTATCATCCTCGAGTACAAATAGAATTTTCATTCATCAAATACTAAGCAAACACGGAGCCCGCTGCTGGCTTCGCTGTTTTTTAGCATCTCACCTTTTCACACAGAGCAGCACTTCCCATTGCAATCTCCCCTTTCTCAAACGACTTCTTATGAAAAAACTGCAGTGCTTACATTAAATTCTTTTATTTTCTTTTCTGTCTAATGTATAATAGTCACTTCACTCCAGAGGAAGTAAAATTCAACAATCCCTGGTATTACCAAAAATACTTCAAAAACAGGCAGGACCAAAATAGCACAGTGGACAAGCAAAGCTACTGTTTGGTCCTTAATACAAATCTAACAGCAGCTTGGAGTGGGAAAAGAAGTAATCTTTACTGCTTATTACCTGTGCAGTGATCAGAGGTTTGGAGAGGGAAGATGTCATTTAAGTAGCTGCCTTAAAACAAAGTTTGAGCTAGGCAAAAAGATTGTGTGCTAAAGGAATTTTCCTCCCCAGTTCTCTCTTCTAAAGCTCTTCAGAGACACACCATAGATTAAAATTATTCTTCATTGATAAGTTAGGGTTTTAATTAAATACTCCTGTAAAGACGCATTACCCAACATAAATTAATTGGGTACCTACGACGTACTCTGCTTTTTGTTATGTTACGGTCTTTACAAAGTAATAGAGGAAGCGTTTTTCTGTTTAAGAAATCTACAGACTAATTAGGGTAATCAGATACTTTGCTGTCAAAAGCTGGATTACTCAGCAAAACAGCAAAATATAAGTGGTTGTCAGGTAGCACACTATATAATGTATGGGTTGTGTGTTTAAGAAGTAGTACAAATTTAAAGCAACATGATGCCACTATGAACCTGGCAGTGGGAGGTAGACCCTGAAATAAGGTTAAAAGTTTGGGCAGCTTTAAAGAAGAACAAAGAACAAAAGATTTGAGGAAGAAGTCACATGAACAGAGCCCAAATGCAAAAAGGCCTAAATTCCATTTGAGAAGCAAAGGCAGAGTGTGATTAGCTGGGTATGCTCTCCTGAAGACAGTTCAAAGTTAGGCGACTTTTTATGTATTATGTAGTACATATCCATGAGACTATCTGCCTAATATCCTTCCTCTCATTCTCATGGCAACAGAGAAGTTTACCTGCCTCTTCACTCATTGTTTTCTAGATTCCCCCTTCTCTTTTCCCCCTATAATTTAGTATCTTAACCATTTTTAGGTGTACAGATCAATGGTATTGATAGCAATTACTGTTGTACAACCATCACCAACATCCATCTACAGAACTCTTTTCATCTTGCAAAACTGAAACTCCATGCCATTAAACAGTAACTCTCCATGATCCTCTTCCTGCAGTCACATGCAACCGTCATTCTATTTTTTAAATTTCCTTCTTTTTTTTTTTTTTTTTTTTTTAAATCTTCCCTTTTTCCCCATGCCCCAGCCTCTGGTAACCACCATTCCCTTTTTCTGTTACTGTGAATTCAGTTTTTTGTTTTTCTTTTTTTTGTTTATTTAAGATTCCACATGTATCCTGTCTACGGCCATGCCACCCTGAACATGCCCAATCTCATCTGATCTCAGAAGCTAAGCAGGGTTGGGCCTGGTTAGTACTTGGATGGGAGACCACCTAGGAAGACAGGGTGCTATAGGCATTAAAAAAAAATTCTACATGTAAGTGAGATCTTCCTGTGTCTAATTTATTTCACTCAGCATGTTCTACAGATTCATCCATGCCACTGTGAATGGCACGTTTTCCCTTTTTTAAATAAAGCTGCATATTATTGCATTATATGTATTATATAAAATATATATTATAGTTTATTTATCTATTCATCCATCAATAGACATTTAGGTTGTTTCCATATCTAGGTTATTCTGAATAGTGCTGCTATGAATATGAAAGTACAGCTATTTCTTTGATGTCATGATTTTATTTCCTTTGAATATATACTCAGAAGTGGGACTGCTGAGTCATATAGTATTTCTCTTTTTAAGTTTCTGAGAAACCTCCATGCCATTTTCCATATTGGATGTATCAATTTACATTTCACCAACAGTGCACAAGGATCTCCTTTTCTCTGCATCCTTGCCAAGACTTACCTTTTGAATTTTTGATAATAGGCATCCTAACAGGAGTGAAGTAGTATCTCATGGTTTTGATTTACAATTGCCCTAATGATTAGTGACGATGAGAATTTCTGCATATACCTGCTGGTCATTTGTATGTCTTCATGTAAAAAGTCTATTCAGATTCTTTGTTCATTTTTCATTGCTTTTTTTTTTTTTTTTTTTTTTTTGCTATTTAAAGAGTTCCTTACATATTTTGATATTAACATCTTATGAGACCTATGATTTGTAAATATTTTCTCCCATTCAGTAGGCTGCCTTTTCATTTTGATTACTTTCTTTTCTTTGTAGAAATGTTTTAGTTTGATATAAACTCATCTGTCTATTTTTGTTTCTGGTGTTTGTGCTTTGACTGGTGGCTGTTCCAAAAAAACCACTGCTAAGACCAATGTCAAGGAGATTTTTCCCTATGTGTTCTTCTAGGAGTTTTACAGTTTTAGATATTAGTTTAAGTCTTTAATACATTTTGAGTTGAGTTTTGTGTATAGTATAAGATAAGGACCCAATTTCATTTTTTTGCATATGAACATCGAGTTTTCCAAAATCACTTACTGAAGATGCTCTCCTCTTCCTATGAGTATTCTTGGCACCTTTGTCAAAAGTTAGTTGACTGTATATGTTTATATGTAAGTGTTTATTTCTGTTCCATTGACCTATGTATCTGTTTTTATGCCAGTACCATATTGTTTTAATTACTGTAGTTTTCTAACATAGTTTGAATTCAGGAAGTGCGATGCTTCTAGCTTTGTTCTTCTTGATCAAGACTGTTTAGCTATTTGGGGTCATTTGTGGTCCTCTATGAATTTTATAATTGTTTTTTCTATTTCTGTGAAAAATGCCATTAAAGTTCTGATTGAATTCAATTTGTAGATCACTTTTGGTAGTATGAACATTTTAACAATATTAATTCTTCCAAACTATGAGCTTGGGATATCTTTCTACTTATTTGTGTCACCTTCAATTTCTTTCATCAGTGTTTAACAGTTTTCAATGTATAAGATCTTTTCATTCCTCAGTTAAATTTATCCCTAAATATTTTAATTTTTTTGATGCGATTATAAATGAGATTGTTTTCTTTAATGCTTTTTCAAATAGTTTGTTGTTAGTGTATAGATAGCTTGCTGTTAGTGTAAGGAAATACAACTGGTTTCTGTATGTTGATTTTGTATCCTACAAATTTACTGAATTCATTTATTAGTTTTAACAGTTTTTTTTGGTGGAGTCTTCAAGGTTTTCTATTTATAAGATTATATTATCTGCAAACAGACAATTCGATTTCCAATTTGAATGCCTTTTATTTCTTTTCCTTGCCTAAGTGCTTTGGCTAAGACTTTCTGTATTATGTTGAACAGAAGTGGTAAGAGCAGTCACCTTTGTCTTGTTCTTAATATTAGCAGAAAAGCTTTCAGTTTGTCACCATTGAGTATGATGTTAACTATGGGCTCATCAGACGTGGCCTTTATTTTGTTGAATTTTTGTTAAATATTTTTTCTGCATTTATTGAAGTGATTATATTATTTTTATCTTTCATTTTGCTAATGTGGTACATCACATTTATTGATTTGTATATGTTAAACAATCCTTGCATCTCAGGAATAAATTCCACTTGATCATAGTGTATAATCCTTTTAATGAGTTGTTGAGCAGGTATTGCTGACTGGCTAAAGTTAATAGCCATTCCTAACCCCTACTTGATTATTGCCTCTCACAACAGAGGTTAATGAGGTAGCTGCTTGTTTTCCCAGAATCCTGTACAAGTAGAGACATTCTAAGGTGTCCATTATGGCTGATAAATGATAAAGGAAGTCTGGCGTGGGCTTCCAAAACAAGCAAATAAAAGAGACTGGAGGAACAAGAAATTTTGCTAACATGCACCTTTTCTCTTCCTGCCTTCAATGTGTACATAATGTTTAGACCTCTGGCAGCCATCTTAGGATAAAAAAAATGATAAGCAGAAATAGAAAAAACCTACATAGGGAAGAAAGAGTAAAAATATAGAATGCTACAAGGTTCTTAATGGTATCATTGAAATAATAGTTCAACCCTAACTCCAGACTTTTTCTTGTAGTAGTAAATAAGAGTTAGGCCACTACCAGTTTACACTATTTTGTTACTTGCAGCCCAAGGCATTCCGAATTGATTTACCTGCCCACAAAGTCCAGGATACCAAGTCTACAAGGCTGCCTCAGCAGAAGCCGTATTCTTCATGACTTTACTCTCCAGCTACAATTAATCGTCCCGAAGATGAGGTCCTGACTCAAGTCCCTCCTGGGATTTTTCACACTGAATCTGAGAACCAAAGCCAACCCTCTCATATGGCTAAAGTTACATAAAATGTTAAACTTGAGTCATCGGCAGCAATAGTTCTTGCAACCAATAGAAAGCCCATCTACAATGAGAACGGCGAGAGTCGATATGCTCAGAAAGGCATAAATGAAACACGATAGAAAATCCTATTGCGATTTGATTCCCTGGTGCCAGCTGTTCCTGAGCCCTGCTGCGTTTGTGTCCTTTCTATGATTGGTGAGTCAACCATTTTTTGACTTCCAATAAATCTTTTTGTCTAAACTAGTTTTGAGTTAGGTTTCCTTAATTTATAACCCTAAAAGTGATTCTTATATATTTCAGATTCTTCTCAAAAGAACTTTCCTATGAGTTTTTCAATAAACTAATATGAGAAGCAAATATAAATTTTCCAGAAGGTCAATGTGTAGGAAAGAGGTAGAGTTCATACTTTCTACCAAATCTGACTGGGAAATGCTATTACTATCCTGGGTTCAAATCCCAACTCTACCACTTAGCAGTTTTGTGACCCCAGGTACATTTATAACTTATCTGGACCTCTGCATACCTATATATAAAATGGGAATGACAATTGGAGACAATTCAGTGTTTCTGAGAATTAAATAAGTTAACACATATTAAGAACTTAGAACAATGTAAGATAACAAGGGCAATAAATGTGAGCTAATATCCTTGGGCCTAAATCAAAATCCTGAAAATAATGAGATATCTGATCCATGAATAAGAATAAATGAATTTTCAGCTGTGGGTCCAACAAATTAATCTTTTTAAGCATCTACTATGTACATAGCACTTCATATTGTTTAAAATAGTCCCTAATATTAATTCTTAAAATAAATCTATTAAGTAACTTATAACTATAATCACTCTGGAGGGAAGAAAACCAAAGATTAAGAAAAGTTAAATAATATGTCCGCTGTGGATTAACTAGAATATGAATTACAACAATCATCCTTTCCCATGATATCACACAGTCACAGGAAAAAAAACACATTCGATATTTTGGTTTTGTATAGTGGAGCAGACTTATTATAGTGGAATCTCATCTGATACAGAGTTGAGGTCTAAAATCAGATTTTAAGGCAAAAATTAAATATAGACCCTTGAGAAATCTCTTAATTCATCTTTTAAATTTCCAGCACTTGGGTCTTTGAAAGCACAAAAGCCAAAAATTGATTTAGTTTTTCTTAGTAATTTTTATTTTTAAAAATCTTTCAGAGAGGAAGTACACAAAGCCCTGTAAGGCTAAAGGATATCTTCTCTAAGCTCCTTTCCTTTGGAATTTGTGTGGTTGAATTTGTACAAGTGGAATACGTGGCAAGACTCCATCCTCAAGAGCACCGTCTTGAACAACGTCGCTGGCTCTGGATATGATCATTTAACTTCCCTTCCACCTTCAGGAAGGATGAGACATCTGACTCAAGGTCAGGAACAGAAAAAAAGAAAAGTACAAATATGTAAATATTCCTGTTTCCACAGGAGAGTTAAATAATTATTTGCCTTCTTACTCTATGAACAGATAATGCCTTCGTATACCTTTATGTTTGAATAAATTTTGAGATTCCAGATATATATCGTACGCTGAACACATATCTTTGCCACCACTCTGAGTTGAAACTCCCAAAGTATAACAGTTAAAAAATAAATGAAGACAAAAAAAAAAAAAAAGACAAATGAGAAGAGAAAACACAATTATAATTTGAAAGCAAGAGAGCAGATAAAATCAGCAGACCTAAAAAAGAGTGTCGGCAGTGGGGGACCCCCTCTCTAAGAGGATGTGTATGGCTGGATCCCCCCAAAAAACAGGATTGGGGGGGGCAACAGACACCAATGAAAGATGAGAGTAAAGCAGAGATTAGAAAAATGGCCGAAAGTAAAAAAAAAAAAAAATTCAATCCCCCAGACCACCTCTCTCACTCCTCGCTCCTCTGTACTGTCACCTTATCTCACCTCTCTCTCTCACACACACGCAGGTCATCTCTTGGGCAGGAGTTACTATGTCTCCAGGGCACCCTTCCTACTGGGGCTCATGTATGTTCACAGGACACAGTAAACTCTGGTATATCTTTCTACTTAATTTGACTTTTCATTTCTCTCAGCAATATTTCCAACATGGCAAAATCTCCTTCACTACCACTGCACAAATAGCTAGTTCTCAGCCATTCATTTTGGTCTTGCAACTCACTTCGGAATTTTACATCTTTCGTTACATGGCACCCTGAATAAAACAGAATTTAATATCCTATCTCACTTACATAATCAAATATTATAAAACTAAATATTGGTTCTTAAAAACATTATGATATACCTATAATGGAGGAGGTGTCTGATTTAGTTGGAGTTAGAGAAAGAACTAAGTCTTTATTTTCCAAAGGAGAACGTCAATAAGTAATATCAAAAACTAAAAACGAATCAAGAAATGACAATATAAGCAAGTCCCGGGGAAATGTGGAGGTAAAACTCAGAAGAATACCTTGAAAAGCTGGAAGTAGTTAACTCTGGGAAGTGGGAATCGAGCTGAGAGGAGAGACAGAAAAAACACTACTGTCATTCATTGTGAATCTTGTACAACCGCGTAATTTTAAAAATTCTATGAAACCTTGAAAAAATAAAATCAAACAAAAATAAAATACATATGAATGAATCTGTTCCCTCTCTTAGTTGTTAACTCTAAATTCAGTTTTACTTTTACATCCTATTCTCTCCAAATAACATGCAATGACCACGTGGTTAAGTCAAATTAGGATGTCAGAATGATTAACTACAAGTCACACTTTAAACAAGTCTGAGAAAATCCATATTTAAATATTACAAACTAAGAGATGACATATCAGTCTATAAGTCTCTCCCAAATGGATTCTTTCACACAGAGGTCTTCTAATATATTTAAAATGAGTTCATTGATTTTTAAATATGATTTACATATAGCTTTATGACAATGTATTCACTGAACATAGAAAAGCAGGGCTATATTCAATCTGCAATTTCCACACTAGTACACTGAGGATGATACAATTATGTGAGATTACTACCTTAAGAAAACTTGAAACAGCTGTTGGTTATATCTCAATCAAAATATCTACTTTTCAAAAATTTTTAAATGAGGCTATCAATCCATTATTATATCGCTTAACACTTATGAGTTAAAATGAGTACCCTGCGAATGATTTTTCTCATGTTTAGAGTAGCTATGAAACAAGGATTCACAAGCATTATTAGAAGTGTGATCAACCCCACTGAGAATTGCTGTGAATAAATGGCTTTGGTAAAGCTAACTGTTAAAACCTGGCATTCACTGTCGACATCTAGCTATCTGTTTTTCCCTCCTATCTACAAAGACTTTTCTCAGATAATGCTTTGTTTGATAACTTCCATAGCCCTGTGTATTCCAGAGTTGTTTGAAACACTCGAATATTTTTTTCATTAGATCATAGTGACTTTGGCCTGTTTGACATATCATAAGGTTTCAAATTATGGGGTTTTTTTCCCACTGCAAAAGAAAACATATCTAGAAGTTCATTACATGTACTCACAAGATTTCCATGTATATATGCATAGATCTGTGGAGATGTATAAGACTATTGAAAGCTTTGGACACATTTCAATTGTGGATATCAAATTTCTGCCATGAACTTGGCCTAAAATGCACTACTGCATAGTGTTTAGTATACAGAAAGCTCTCAAAACAGCATCTTAAAAACATCATTCTTTTCACACTTTTAAAAAAGGTGAATCATATAATATTTAAGCCGCTTTTTGGAAAATTATTTCCAGCCTCAGTGACTGAAATAATTGGAGTGACTAAAATCAAATTTTTTAGATAATGGCAGTATGTGTTAGAATGATACCACTTTCATTGACATCATATTAATAATGGCTCTATTCAGATATGTTACAATCTTAAATTTTCTTTGCAGCAGTTAAATCTCAAAATTAAAAACAGACATATTTGTATAAGGTGTTTTTTTTTTTTCAATTATCCAGCACATGTTTAGGATCATACAGTAAATGTATGTCTCTTTTTCCTTCCTAAAATGCTTTATCTAAGTGTACTGGAGTGTACCCTGCTATCAGTATAGGCTTATAAAAGCAATCTCCTAAACAACGATGAAAATGAATACATCATCCACCCTGAAAGTAAGCAGTTGTTCCAGTTTCCATCAGAAACTCGAAGGTATGGTTGCCATAAACAATCTCATGTAAACTAAAAGAAGATATCAAAAATTGACATTAACTCCCCTACCTAAGAAAGCAGTGCCATGTAACTAGTATTCGAAGAAATGCTGAAATGTCTCACTGGCGTCTCGAGTTTGAGGTCCCAGTGAGAAAGCAGCATAGAAGAGTCTCAGGAAAGATAAACACTACTTATCAAGCCACAGCACTCCTTGGATAGGAAACACACTCCAGGCACCGGTACTGAAAATGGGCAAAGAGCTGCCAGAAAAGTTGACTGTGTAAAGATGTGTATGGCCCCTTCTAACAGTCCATAAACCACAGGCACCTCTTTAACCTCCTTTCTCACACAGGAGGCCCACTCGCCCTGAAGCAGGAGAACCCACAAAAGCCCAAAGGGCAAGAATGACCTAATGTCTGGAAACACATTAATATAATCCCTCATGTTGATAAATAGAATGATAAAAATTATATGATAACATAGAGAGATACCCAAAAGACATTTGATAAAATCCAGCATCCATTCCTAATTAAAACACTTTTTAAAAAAAGAAATGGAAGAGTAGATACATCTGTATATAATATGTTTAATGGTGCAAGAGTAGAAAAATATGCATTGAAAGAAAGATTTTAAAAAATCAAGGACGATTGCTGAAAGTTTTAGCCAATTCAGAACAAAAAAATTAAATGTGGCAAATGTTTTTTTTGGAAGTCGTTTGGCAACATGCACCAAAAGCCTTATTGAAAACATTCATGTCTTTTTACTAAGCCAATCCCACAACTAAGACTTTACACTCTGAGATAAGCAACTCCCGGAAATGCACAAATATATAGGTGCTTGTCACAGCGAAAAGAGTGAAACAAATGTAAACACTGAACCAAGAACTGGTAAAGAATAAATATGTATGGATGTGTGTTTGAATGTATACATATGTTATGGTCCAGCTAACTGTTAAAATACTATGTAGTCATTAAAAATGTTATCCAAACTACATGAGTATATGGATAAATGACTGCTCATTTTAAGTAAAATTCACTAAAAAGAGTATACTCTTTATTTTGTTAAAAAAAAAAAAAGTCTGTCCATTTCTGCATAGACATACAAAGAATTCCGTGCCTAAAATTTTAACAGTAAATGGTAAAAAATTATAAGTAACTTCCAATCTTTAAATAAACATTTTCCAATTTTCATCTACAAAAAAACATTTATTCCTTGTGAATTGTGAAGAAATAATAAGTGTTCTTAAAATGTCATAGCAACTCTGTGACTGCAAGAGGCGGAAAGTGAAGGATGGAAGAAATGGGTGAACTGCTTTTTTTTTTAATTTAAATAAGTTGAAAATTTTAAAAATAATAATAAAACAAACATCACAGCCAGGGTCTATGCTGAGCTAAAGGTCTCTGTTCAGCAGGAGAGAGTTTGGTAAAGTTGCCAATGATTAGGCTTCCTCCAAGTGATACCAACTAAAATAGAGGCTGGGAATCCCTGGTAACCCAGGGTAGGAATAATTGGAACATACACAAATGCAAGAAAATGTCTAAATAATTGTGTTACCACCAGAGACAGACATATTTGGTCAGGTTTCTATTAAAAGAGGATGTGATTGTAAAGCTAGTCTCAACGACTCCCCCAGTAGTGTGAAGGATGGCCTGACAGACTAGGCTGTAGCACATCATACTGAGCAGCTGCTACCTTGCAGGTTCCGCATATGCTCAGCATGAACAAGATCTGCGAAGGGCAATGTCACCAGAGGTGCGTATAAGGTGCAGAGTGGCAGTGGTGTCTTCATGTACCCATTTATCTGAATGCATGCCTTGGGAGAACTACAAATAGAAGCAAAAGGATGAGGGGCTCTGAAGAGGGCTGCAGTAGGGTGAATATAGATGATTCCTTGATCACAGGCATTACCTACTGGAAGAAGATCAAGATACTTCCAGTAAATGTATCTCTCCATGCATAGAAAACAAATTCACTCCAGCCACGGTGGAGATGGATAAGGATACTCATACTGCTAGATAAGACAGTGAGCATAGTCGAGAAGAAACCTAACACAAGGGTTTAGACAATAGGTGGAAACTGTCCCCAAATGTCTCTTGTCCAGAAAACAGATTGGGTGATTCAGAAAGGCTCCTTAGTATTTTATGAAGATTTTAAAGATTTAGACAAATTTATTGACTCTGGAAAAATATATACTTTTAACTTCTTAGTTCTAGTTCATCGCTTGTTAATGAGTTCTAAGAAGATAGTTCAACTTCTTTAGATTAAAAAAAGTGGGCAAAAAGGCTAATATGCTTTCAAACAAGTTATATTTGTTATTTTTCAAAATGAAGTGACCATTTTTGCATATTGGCATACAATTATCAAAAACAAGTTATCTACAACTTGCATAAGTAAGCTAGACTTTTTCTATGTAGTCTTCCACCCATTAAGTTAGATATGCATCTAATATCAGAGTTTTCTCTATAATGATCTAGGGCAGAGTTTCTCAACCTTGGCCTGCTGACATTTGGGCTGGCGAATTCATCTTTGTGGGAGACCTCCCTGTTCATTATATGATATTTAGCAGCATCCCTAGAGTCCATTAGCAGTCTCCACTCTTACAGTTGTGACAACCAAAACTGTCCCCTAGGCGAGTGGCAAAATTCCCTTCTCCCCCTTTTGAGAACCACATATTGAGTGCCATTTTGACCACTTACTGGGATATTTCAAGGTCTTTATATTGTGAACAGTGATTGGGGACTTTATGAATCTCAGGAAGTTGCTTAGAATTGAATTTAAAGAGAATAACAACATGCTTTTTAGTTGTCTGCTGTGATTTAGCCTAATTTGAGTAAAATTTAAAATTTACCAGAGGGTGTGTTGAAGGGTGAATCTTTTATCATAAAAATAAGATCATCTCATAAATTTTACAGAAAGTTTGTCATTCCTTTGTGTCTCCATGGTTGGCAAGAAAAATAAGAATATGCTAGAAGGCAAAAGTATAAAATCATGTTGCCAACACAAACCACTCCATAATTAGCAGATTTTGATTATGTTAAATGAGCATATGTGTATATCATCAATGGATTCAATAGTATATGAATACAAGAATGTTCTACTTGGAGAAAATAGTCACTAAGTGTCAATAAAGAGGCTTCTGCCACAAATACTTAAAGGAAATCTATGGAGATGTGTTTGTTTACATCTCTGCTCTAATCTCTACCTATATGTCTTAAAAAAAAAAAAACCTGTATTTTCTCAGCTCTAACATGGAATAATACACTTTAGATACCACTTTTGAAAATGTTTTTCTGTGACGAGAACCCTTGCATCATAAAGGCATCGAGCATTATGGATCCACTGATGTGGCCAGACTGGACTAGAATAGATAGAAAAATTAGAAAGTATGACATTCCATCATAAAAATGATATTCCTTTACAAATCAAATTAACTTGATATTTTATACTCTAACCATCCAATCCTCACCTATCCTGGAACTTTTAGTTTAAATTATTTATTATATTATTATTTACTATTGTTAGTTATTCTTTATTTTCTCCCCTACCTCCTAAACCCTGAATTCTTATCCTCAACCCCGTACACTTCTTTTCCCAGATATTTCTCTCTCAGAACACTTAGAGACTTAGAGACACACCGACAGTAAAAGCATTAATCAAACAAAAACATTTTTGGAGTTCTTCCTGAAAGCAAAGCTCCAGACCAGGGGCTATGATATAGCAGATGAGTAAATAATGAAGTTCTGCCCTTGATAAACCTAGAATATAGTGGTAGATACAGACCACAAAGTCAAGAAATGGTAAATAAGAGCACAGTGGCCACCTTAAAAAAGCCTGCCCTGATCCCTCCATGCTGAGTACGCAGCTAACACTCCAATTATCAGGCAGCTCAGTTCAGTGCGGGTGGGGTGTGTGGGCTCAGATCCTCCCTCCCTCACTTATGCTGTGAGTGGCCTTAGGCATGTAACTGCACACAGGGTCCACGTCTCTTAGGCTGAACTGTACTAAACATCTATTCTAGAATTGTTTTGATGTACATCAATGGCAACAATAATTTCACATGGCTCGATCTAACACAAAATGAGAATACTAGTCACATCAACATTTCTTAGATTCCTGGAAGGTTCAACTAAATTAACGCAAGCAAAGCTTTTAGAACGTACTCGGCCCACGTTAAACATGCAATATAACTTTATTATCATTATGACTAGTTCTTGATAATTATTTTCCCTCCATGAATTTGAGCTTCTTGATTACTAAACTCTTTCTCACTCAACTCTGAATTTACCTTTATTCTAATTCCAACATCAAGAACAGTACTAGGCACCTAATAAATGTTTAATAGGCGTGTGCAGATGAATAAATGAATGAAATGGAGTGCTGAGGGACTTAAGATCACAGCACCGTGAACCAGGAGGCCAGGAGAATTTGCACAAGGAGATGGCCCATAAAACTAGCAAAATTCAAATGTTTTGAAAGAAATAAGGAAAACATGTTAAATGGTGTGAGTCAGGGACTTACAGAAAGGATGGAAAGAACTTGCAAGACTGGCCAGGGCCCCGCTCTACAAAATGACTTGTGTGAGGAAAAGGCACACCTCTGGGTCACCTCAGTTCTTTAGGTGGCCTCTGTTTATAAGGAAGCACACTTAGATTTCAGACTCCACTCACTCAGGATCAGGAGTCTTGGGCAGTGCACACCCTGTACAACCAAAGTGGCCCTGAGGTGCTCCTTGAGAGACAGCAGAGGATTTCATTTTTCAAGCTGGTGCTCAGAACCTGATCCTACTTGGTTATGTGGCTGCCGTAAGCAAATGCTCTCCTCACCACTCTGGCCAGCTGGTCTCATTTGCTTCTCTACCTCCAGACCTCAAGGCGACAGAACAGCATGGAGTTTGCATTTCAGCTCTACTGCTTACGTGACCTTAGGGAGGTTAAACATAACGTCCCTGCACTTCAGTTTCCCCGTCTGGAAAATGGGTATGGTTGTACTTGCCTCACTGCTCCTGCGAAGAGCAAGTTGAACAATCCTGTGTGAGACCCTCAGCTCAGTGCCTGGCCCCAGACAATTCTCAACCAAAGGCCCCAGTTACCATGCACCTGGTTAGATTAAGACTATGTTTCCAATAGGAAGCATTTGGAGAGCTAGTTACCAAAATGAAAATAGCTCTTTATGCCCCTTGGGGATGGGAGATTGTATGTTCTCACACTTTAAATTACCTATTTTATTGAGGACAAGACGTTGGTGCTACCTTTTTAGTTAACAACATACTAATATTAGAACACTTTTG
This sequence comes from Eidolon dupreanum, assembly GCA_028627145.1. Lineage (NCBI taxonomy): Eukaryota > Metazoa > Chordata > Mammalia > Chiroptera > Pteropodidae > Eidolon > Eidolon dupreanum. Next base: position 137,091,870 of record CM053507.1, on the reverse strand, counting down.
AAAAGCAGAAACTCGGGAAAGCTTTTAGTTTTTTTATATGTTCATAATTGCACAGCCTCTTATCCTTAGAAGAACCCAAGAAGATGGTTAGAATTGTCTCCCTCAATTTACAAATGGAGAAACTGAGGCTCAGAAACACAGAGGGATCAGCCAAAGGGCACGCAAATGTAGCAGTAAATCTGACCGAAGCAGGCCAGGTTGTGAGAGATCTGGAGCTCACGTAATGAGGGGAATAAAGAAGAGGAATTCGATGTTATGAACACAAAATCAGGTCCAGCACTCTGGAAGGATCCTGTGCAAGTGAGAAGCTCCAAGCTTTAAACTTTATTTACTGCGAGACAATTCCTCCTCTGGCTGAGGTTAGAATTAATTTATTGCACTCAGATGCAATATTTATGGAGTACGCAGGGCCCCGTGCTAAGTGCTTTAGTGGACATAATTCTGGAAGTATCCGCCCACCCTCCCAACACCATGACAACGACCCTGGGTATGGTTAGTTTTATGTGTCAATGTGGCTAGGCTACAGTACCCAGTTATTTAATTGAATTCTAATCTAGGGATTGCTGTGAAGGTCTTAGTTAGCTGTGGTTAATTTCTCCCATCAGTTGACTGTACATTACCCTAGATAACGTGGGTAGGCCTCATCCAATCAATTGATGGCCTTAAAAGCAAAAACAGAGGCTTCCCAGAGATGAAAACCCTTCCATCTCAAAACTATAACACAGAAATTCTGCCTAAATTTCCAAACTTCTGGCCTGCCCTACAGACTTCAGACTTGTCAGCCCCACAATTGCATGAGCCAATTCCTTAAAATAAATCACATATATATACACATACATACATCTATGTATATGTATAATCTTTTTTATATTTATATGTATGTATAAATGTTATGTATACACATATATAGCTGCATAGCTCCTATTGTTCCTACTTCTCTGGACCGCCCTGACTGATGCACAGAGCTCCCTCCTCCTCAGAGGTTGGGTGTGGTCAGCTCTTAGCTAACTGTGCAGCATATGGCAACAGACATCACAGCACAGGCCAGCACCAGACTCCTGGGGAAAAAAAAGCTGGGACTCTGTTCCATGAGCAAGCATCACTGCCCCATTTCTCATCACACTGGTCCTCCTGGTTCCTTAGCCTCATGCTTCCCAACCTCCCAACACCATGACTGCCCCTACCCAGTAGAAGGCTTGGTGAGAATCATTCTAAAATGGGACGATCCAAGCTTTTGCTCTGCGTACACAGCCACTGATTCAGAAGTCAAACTCTCAACAGGAGGGCTGAATTCCACCATAGAGGTACTTTATTTGTCTCATAGTGTTTTAAAAGAATTTGAGCCAACATTTAAAATTCATTAGGTTTCACATTAAAAACCAGCTTTTCTAGTTTGCTTTGAACATACTGAAATGTCTGGAAATGCCTTGGGGGATGGAGTTGGATACTGCTCCCTTTAGGAGCTAGAGCTCACCTGTCCATCCTCATCTCCATCACGTCCTCTTTTAATCACGCCAGTCTCCTTCTTTTATTAAAAAGAACTTGAACCCTATAATCCATCAGGGTTTTTCTGGTGGTGGGGGCAGAGGACAAAAAAATGCACTTAAAATCCTACCACCAGGCAAGGTTAGTTGCATGAAACCACTGGCCTGTGGGCTGGACAGGCACCCCTGGAAGGCTGAGCCTGTTCCCCTACATCTTAGCACTCTTCACATCCCAGCAGGGGCTCAATGAAGGCTTGGCTGATTTGCAGCCTCCTGCTTTCTAGCCCATTCATTAGTCATTAGCAGAGCCAAACAGGAAATGTACAGGGAAAAGACATAAACTATTCATTTTTTCTAATCGTTAGCAGTTCTCGCAACAGATTCAATTGGGAGCATGAAATGAAAAATCTTGGCTGAGAGGGCAATTAGGAATTACGTGGGACCTTTACTTTTAAATTCCTTCCAGCTCACCTATGTACAGATGGTGCTAAAAAAATTCGTCATTAGTGGAAGATGCTTTTAAAGTTAATATTCTGGTAGTGAGAAAAAGACTGTAATGAATTATCTATATGATTATGAAACCACCTGAAAATAACAGCAGAGTGCTCTGAAGTGTGGAGTAGATCATGGGGCTGTGCGATAAAAGAGAAAGCTGCTTTTCATACTATGATAGACCTGCATTTTAGACAACAGGCTTAATGAAACAGAGCATTTATTTACTCTTCCTATTCCCTCTCTGTTTTTCGTAATTATAGAACACAGTGATGGATTCCTGAATTCACTGCCATGGCCACTCGTAGACTACATCATACCAGTACACAAATTAGATAAAGATGTCCCTTCTGAGCAGGTGAGTTAGTACATGGTGCCTGTCTGTGAGGGAGAAAAGCCCCAAGGACTCTTTGATTGGCCAGTGGACCTTACTGCTGTGCCAAGAAGAAGACAGCCCTACCTTTGATTAGATAGAGCCCCTTGCCAGGGTACATGAGCAGAGCATGGGCTGCATTCCAGCATCAAGCTGTCTTCCTGTCTGGACGCTCGACGCAATGCCCAAACTGCACAACTGTATTCAGCAGTCCTACCTGAGATATAAAATAGTATCTCTTCATGTTTATAAATAAGATTTAAAAAAAAGGAAGAAAAAAGTAAGTTGTTTAGGTGTTTAGGAGTGAAACATATTTTATGACAGACCCAGACACTAAAATCATTTATTTCTCTGTTTACTCAACAATGATTGAGCAGCTAATATGTGCTAGTTAATGAGGATTCAAAGGTATTTCAGACACAATCCCTCAAGATGCCAAGGGAAAGAATGTGTCAACATGAGCTTTGCAGGTGTAATAATTTCAGAGGAACATTTGGAAGACGGGATTAGCGGCAGGTGAGACGGTCTGCTGACGTTCAGGCACCTGATGCTTCTACTTCACACTTAAAAGAATTTCTGCAGGTTTCCCAGCATAGGCCGCTTAGGAGGTAAAACACTGAAAAATGGGAATAAAAACCAATAGATCCAATTCTTGCAGTCACCTATTTCCTTAGAAAGCCCAGAGAAGACAGCTAATTTAAAAAGAAGTAGGCACTGAAGTCCAGACTTCGTGATGAAAAATGTTCTCTAGAATCACTGCAACTAGCTCTGTTAGTAAACAGAAAAGAGTCATCTCTTCTTCTTGCAACATGGCAAACCAGACACAGAAAGTTTCAGTCTAAAGCATGAATGTAAGGGGGAGAATATTTTGAATGTATCTTTAAGAGTTCAGTCCTATATTTTTAGTTACTAAAAATGATCTCACAAACCAGAAATAGGCTTCTTAGTAACTGCTCTGAAAAATGCTCCAGATTCCAAGTGGTAACTAGCCCATGTTAAGTTCTAGCCTCCTTTTGAACTTTAATTCTGTGAGGATTATAAGAGGATATTAATAATAATAGTTAATGATTGGCCACTTGCTATCTGCCAGGTATTCTTCTAGCCCTTTTGCTATATTAATTTTCTTAACCCTTATAGCATCTCCTTTTTCCTGATAAAGAAAATAGGGTACAGAAAGTTGAAGTAATTTACCCAGAATTGCAGAGATGATTAATTGGTAAAGCTGGGATTTGAATCAGGGCTGTCTGGCTCCAGCACCCGGGCTGTTAACCACTATACTTTCCTGCTTCTATAAGAATCATCATCATTCTGTTTTACTTACCACATTGAATTGTAATCATTGGCTTAGCTGCCCAACTCCCCCACAGCATCAATGTACTCTTTAAGGATAAAGACTCTCAAATCACTAGTACAGGGCCTACTACATAGTAGGCATCCAGTAAATATCTGCTAAATAAATGGATGAACTGGACTCATGGTTCTGTCTTAAACTATGTGTCGCCCTTACCAGAAGAATGTACCGCATATCCACAGGAAACAGGCAAAACTAAGTGAAACACAAGAGGTTGGGAGAAAGGAAAAGTCTAAGTAGGCAGAAGCAGGAGGTTCAAGAGTTTTCTCAAATTGCACAAGGTGTTTAAGAAGGACCATTTCTGGGGTGACACTGTTCATACAGGCAGCAGGAAGCCGACAACTGAGAATGGGGCAAAATTTCTTGCACAGACATGCCTAGAACCGCGTGGAAGAGGGGCAGGAAGGGAAGCAACAAGATATTCCAACCACCATGCAATGCAATCCCAGCTAACTGACATCTCCCTCTTCCGGGATGTTGGGAATGACAGCAAATGACAAAAAAGATCTAATATTACAAAAGATGATGGGGGGAGGGGAGGAAGAGGAGGAGGGGGAAGAGGAGGGAGGAAAAGGGAGAGGGAGAGGGAGGGGGAGAGGGAGGGGGAGAGGAAGGGGGAGGAGAAGGAGGAAGAGGGGAGAGGAGGAGGAAGAGGGGAGAGGAGGAGGAGGTAGGGGGATGGAGAGAGAAGGAGAGAGCATGCGCATCAGTCTATCTGTGTGTTTAGGGTGGAGAAGCAAAGGCAAGGAGAATGAATACCAGCCTTTATAAGGCGTGGGCCGTAAATTAATGTGGCTGAAACACTGAAAATAGAATACACAAGTTAACCACAGTACCCTGACCAAGAAACCCAAAGGAACAATTCAGAGAAGTACAGAAAACACAATCAAAACCACTTAGTGCAATCAAAACACAATCACAAACTGCTTATGCTAATGCAAATTTTTTCCTATTTTGCTCTCACAGAAACCAGATAATAACCAAAAAAATTCTAAAAACTAGCTTTTATTCTTTACTGTGTGAAGAGAGGGTAGCTTATGGCCTTTTAGAAGGAGTTATAAATGCAGAAAATGAGATATTATCTCCGAAAGAAATAAAGAAAACAAATGCAATATCCTTTCTATGTAAAATCAAGTTGGACGTACCAAACACTTAATAAATTTCAATCATCATTGTCTCACTACGAACCCTAACATTCCTTAATACCAGACCTAAGTATGGGGACATCTCCAAATTTTCACTGGAAGATACCAGAACGGCACCCAGCCATGGCATTCTGGTTGAGACTTGCCCTTTATCTACAAAAGCCACCCTGTTACAGGTGTTTGTCCAGCCATTTTGGCCACCAAACAATTCCTTCCCCAAACAACAGCTAGAGTGATTTTTTTAAACTCACAAATCATATATATGTTATCCTTGATTAAATATTTTCATTGCATTGATAATCAAAACCCTTGCCACACACCTTCAAGGCCATATATATAAAACCTGGTTCTTGTATCTCTCACCCCTCATCTATTATTATTCACTGTCTCCTAACCTCCAAGTGCCCTCTCTGTAATTCAGACACTCTTATGAAGTTTCACCAGCTTCTTCGTCACACAATGCCATGTCCCTAGATCTCTTCCCCATTCTTTTCTTCTTAGCATTCAAAGAGGCTGCCCTGATGACTCACTCTCTGTAATCACATTAACCTGTTTTATTTTCTATTTAATATTTTATTTTCTATATCTAAAATTATCTTGATCTCTGACTTGTTTATTTATTATTGTTTTACCCACTAGGGTCCAAGCAGGAAATAAATAATACAAACAAATAGGCAGTTGGAAGATCACTTCCTAAAGAGGCTATTTACAAAACAGGAGCTGAGTGTGGAGGAAACCACAGGGCAATACAGTCCCCAGGGCCTTGGAACAAGGACGGACATCAGCAGCCTTGGGCTTGGAGGGGTGGCCGAGGGAGCGGATGCTGGCCTATAGAGAAGAAAGGGTTTTGTATTTCAAGGACCACCTGGTAAACGCTGCGACCTTCAGAAGCTGATTCGGCCAACCCGCAGACTCCAAAGGGAGAAAGCTTGAGAAGAAACATCCCAAAATCCGTCATCCCTCGCCCTCTGACTGCCAGCAGCAGCTCCCCATTTTCTAAGCTCAACAAGAAGACGACCAGGAATCTATGGACGAAGGCCAGGGGTCAGCACTTTTTTCTGTAAAGAGTCAGATGGTAAACACGTGAGGCTTTTCCAGCCACAAGGTCACTTTGGCTGCTCCTCAGATCTGTTTTAGAGCAGAAAACTCTAAACAGTAAGCAGCAGTAACAAACGGTGTGCCTATGTGCCCATAAGACTTTATTTACAGACACTGAAATTTGAGTTTCATATAATTATCACATATCATGAAATATTATTCTTTAGATTTTTTTCATCCATTTAAAATTACAAAAATTACTCTTAGCTCCCAGGCCATACAAAAATAGGTAGCCAGCCAGATTTGGCCCATGGGCCACAGTTTTGCTGGCCCTTCACGTGAAGGATGTAGGTCTGCCTCCCAGGACTCAGATTAGAGCTGAGAAGGACAGACATTGGATCCGAAGTAGCAGATGGATAACAGGCAACAACTCTCTTTTCACACAACTGAACAGAAGTACCAGGGAAGCAGTGACCTGGCTGGATCGCCTGCACTTTGCATGGGGCCTAGAATATAGCAAGTGCTCAATAAAAAACGTCGAATGCCTCCATCGCCTGAGTTTCCAGTGATCATTCTTTATGTGGTCAAAAGCATGATAACTATGGAGAGTCCTTGAAGCTTCACTAAATTTCATTCCCTGAAAACATTTCTGGGGCATTATCATGCGGCATTTCGGCTTTTATTAAACAACCAAACAAATCGTGCAGCGGATCTGGAGTCCTCAGATGAGCTAAAGGAGGGATGGCGTGTAGGCGTTAGAGGGGTGTGCTTCCTCTCTTAACATATTGGGACCCCAAGACACTTTATCCAGAGTCTAATTCAGTAAGAAATGATACAACAAGAGAAAAAGAATATTTTCCTTTGCCTTAAGCCACAGGCAGCTCTGGGACTAAGCCTGAGGGAATCTGTATGCTTGCCTATCGATTCGTCTTCTAATCAAAATGGATAAATGCGCCCACGCGGGCTGCAGCTAGACAAAGAATGATGGACGCAGGTGGGGAGATCCTGGACAAGTTTAGGCCTTTCAGCTTTTAATACAAGAGCAGCCCTGGTCGTGAGCATGAGATGCTTCCAGGAGCTGGAAGAAGACTATTGTCATTTAGTGTCACTCAGGGAAAACCCTAATTTTGTACTTCGGTCTCCAGTTTTCACATCAAGTCGCTACCCAGAGAAACAGTAAGAATATACTCCATGAATGAGAAGGAGAAGAAAGAGGTGAGCCTTGACTTATGCCACAGCGAACACTAAGAAATTTTACTACTACTAATACTAATAATAGCTAATTTTTTTTATAGCAGGTATGTGCAGTGTGCTGTTCTCAAAGCTGTACATGCATTAACTCATTTCTTCCTCCCATCAAATTTAGGAGGTAGGAACTATTATTACTCCCATTTTATAAACAGAGGAACTGAGGTACAGAGGGGCAAGTAACTAACTTTCCAAGGGCATACAGCTAGTAAGCAGCAAGCAATCCATCTAACACAGGAGTCTGGCTCTTAGCAACTATACTATTCTATTTCTCTAATAAATAATCAATCTACTAAAATCTCTGCCAGGAGATGCATGTAGTTCAAAGCTGACAAGGAAATGACATCATTCATGCGCTCAAAGTGTCTACAGTCAGGATTCAACACAAGATTCTTGGTAAACCGAGAGCTATATACATTATGTCATCACAGCATTAACTTCACACTGAATGCAGTCCAACCAGGGCTCATGCAGCATCTACTGGGTGTCCCAAAAGGATGCCAGGAGCCTCTGAGAACACAAGCAGAATATGACAAGGGCCCAGTAACAGGAGTAATACATACGAAACAACTATAGCGTTAGCGACCAAAAAAAAAATGATCGAATATCAAGTTAAGTATTGTTTACATTTGCTTTGTGGAGAAGGAGCCCTTAGCACCAAGTGAGCACCAGAGCACTTTTCCATTAGTAAAAACTTTAAGTAAAATGGTTCCCAGATAATCTACACAAACACCTATGAAATATCTTCATCCTTATCCTCTCCCTCCCTCTCCCTCCTTGCCACCCTCTCTCTCTCCTGAAAGGTGTGGAAAATACATAGAACCACTAAAGGAAATTATCTCCTTGGAATAAAAGAGATGTGCAGTATTCAGTTAGTCTCCTGCTTGGGTATCAAGAAGACTTGATATTTGCCTTTGAACCAGGAAGCCTCTAACAGCCTCCTCCAAGCTGCCCTCTTGTTCTTTATTTATCTTGTGATAACATTGGCCAGAAATATATCACTGTCCAGGAGAGATGGAAAATCTGGGTTATGGAACTCTAACCAAGCATTGCCTTTCTGTTTGTGGCTTCTTTCTTCATATCTACTCACCCACCCTTCCACCCATCCTACCGATTCTGGCTTTGACAAAATTGCCTCCAGCTCCTTTTCTTCTGACCTCTAGGAAGTCCACTATCCTCCAGAGATTTCTTCAAATCCTAGGGGATTTTTGCCTCAAGGTCAAATAGATCCAAAACTTCTTCCACATCTCACATGAGACTCTACCTCTACAACACCTCTCTTGGCTCTACTATGCCAGCCCAGTCACAGGTTTCAGACACTGTGAATACCACAACCATGCATTGGGATGTGTGGTAGACTTTACTTATGATTTTAGAGTGCAGCTATACACATAATATCGAGCATTAGACTTTTTCATATTAAAATATAACACTGGGAATTTCTCCCTGGCCACCTCTCTTGGCAAGGTCCACCCTCCTGTCATATTGTCTATCTCATTAACTTCCTTCGCCCTACTCCATTCCCGTCTCTTTCATCCACCTCTCCTACTACCTTATCCTGTTCATTGCATACTCAAATACATTTATCTACCTGTTTAACATTTTATTTACCTGTAAGATAGTCTTCACCTTTTCCTAGGTATTTCCTAAACAAAAATGATTTCCATACTAAAAAGAACTTTGGTATCAACTATTAAAATGGTGATTTTTTTCACCATCTACAAATTATTAACATACTTAAACACATAATGCATAAACATTTACAGTGCTCTTAAAATGGATATGTAATTATTTTAACAAAAAAGTAGGTTCACATTTAATTTAATATATACATAAATGTGACAGGAATAGTCATTTTTATACTAGAAATACATCACATTTCTTCCTAACATGACAAGGCTCAGCTTGTTCACAGGAAAATAAACAGTTGAAGTTCCACATTAACAGGAATTTGTTCTTTACACTAGTTCTGCAAAATTCACTTGTATAATTATTTCAGAAAGAAGCTTGCTGCTTCTGAGATCAGCTCTAAATTCTAGAACAATCTTTATTCTGCTCAATGCCTTTCCTGAAATAGCAGTCCTAGCTCTCATGGGCCTCTGATGACAGTGGCCTCCTGAGAGCTCTGAGTCTGTGGCAACGCCTCCCCATCGTACTCGATCACATGAATGACTCCCCACATGACTTTTTAACTGTACTACACAGCTTAAAACACAAAGTTAACTATGAAGTATCCTGAGTGAAAGAGGTCTTTCCACCTGAGGGATCACGTGATCTGCCCTTCTCCGCCCAAAGATGTGCCACCTCTCAACTGGGTTTCTGATTCATCAGCTACAAGTACTTAAAGGTGCTGAGTTCTACACCAGGGTTACAGAAATTCTGACAATTCTGGCTCACAAGGAGAAAATAAACAAATGAATAGTCTTACTAAAGAATGGAGATACATACACATTAAATAATTTTTCACCCAAATAATGATGCATTTTGCGGCACTGTTTTTTTTTTTTTTTTAAAATAAGTATTTATAACAAATAATCTCCATTTAATTATAATAAAGCGACCTTGTTTTCAGAAGCACATAGCACCTCTTGCCAACAACAAAACAAAACAAAACAAAAAACCAGAAGAAGAATTAGCAGAATCCAAAGTGTTACCACCGATGGGAGAGGAAAAAGAAAATCCAACATGGAGGCATTAATAATGGCAGTATAGCAAGGCCAAAGAGCAAAAGAAGAATGCAATATTTATAAAATTATTTTTACTGGCCCTATATATGGGCTCAACTCCAAGCTCATAACCATAAAGCCAAAATAAAATGTGCTCATGAACTCACTCCAGGCACCTAACTGAGACGTGAAATGACCTCGCTATTTCCAATTTCCAGGAGACCAGCAACCAGCATACATTAGATATTTTAGCAGAGACTCAAACTAAACATGACAACTGACTTCAAGTATACAATTTCCTAAGAGTTCTGGTATTTGGCATGGGAAATTTTGCTTTTTAGCGTGGGAAACACAGTTCACTAAAAGAGAAACCAATTTGTTAATCAACAGGCCTGAGTCTTGATTATCAATTAAACAGATTCTAAAAACACCTAAATAGATGCTAAACATATCTATGCAGATGGTCTCATTCAGTCCACAAACCTCAAGAGAGGAAATTCTAGCCCGTTCATGGAAATTTCATCTTCTGCAAAGTGAGAAAGACATGGCATTGAGTGCAATTTGTCTTTTAAAAAGAATAACACTGACATTTGTATGAGAAGTAATTTAAGAAAATTAAGTTACGATGGTGGTGAATTGGAATGGGGGTGCTGCAATAGGATTTTGAAACAAAATTCTAAAGTTCTTTATTGGCAAAAATCCACAGTATTCTTGACTTGTGTAAGTATGAAATATTAAATATTAACTGCATTCCTTCCCAAGCAAGATTCTTATTGACCTCAATGGAATTCCTAAAATTGAAATAACTTTTGGGATGGTTCCATGTATGATTTTAACATAGTAACTGGAAAATCATTAAGACTAAAAATTCTCCCTGATTGTATCACCAACATACATGTTGACTGCAATTCTCTCTTTCAGGGTTCACTATTATGAGAGATGCTAGGAAAGTTTCTTTTTAATCATTCATAGGATTTCATATCTGTATGACACTAAAATCTTTCATTTTAAGACTGTACCAAAAACTGTTTCAAAATAATGAGGATTATGCTTTGAAATATAAAACTTTATAGGCAAAATTAAAATAGATACTATAAATGATTAAAATACATTTCCAATAAAGGTCTTGTTTATGCACGAACATGGACTACTTTGTAGTAATGAATACTTTCCTTGGAGTTCTATATCTGTAATGTCACATAGGTCAAGATGTGAATTTGGCAGGGCTGTTTACTAATTATTCCAGAGCACCTAGAAATAGCTTCCCATGCTTGATCAGTCATTTTCCCCTACATTAACAGGTGTTACAATAGGAAAGATTTAGGGAAAGAAGAAATGGGACTGTCACATGATTACAGAGCTTTGGGTTTTGGGAGAAGTGCTACCTCCAAGGAACCATGGAACTTTCCAAACAGAGAATGTTTGCTCTTTCTTTCCTGTTTTCCTAAATCTTCATGTTTGCTTTCTCTTTCCTTTACCCATGTGGGATTAGCTGCCATAAAGTCAACAAAGGAGAATTTTTCTAGAAGAACTTTGACAGGTTTCCTTTTTCTTTTTCTCCACCTTGATTTTTATTCTTTAGCACAAGAAAGTAAACCTTTCAAATCAATGGAGAAGGAATGAATTTTTCAACCAATATTGTCTGAAATTTTGCAAATTTGGAAAAAGAAAAGGAAATTAGATTCTCACTGTATACTACACAGGCAAATAATGTCCAAATGGATTGAAGAAATAAAATATAAACGATAGAGCATAGGTAAATACTAAATTACTAGGGAGAAAGATTTCCTAAGAAAAAATACAAAGAAAAAGGAAAAAAATGTTAAATTATTTTCTTAAGGAATGCATACTAGAGTTGTTTTACCACTATGGTATAACTACAGCTAAGATAATTTTTCTACTTATAAAAATTTTACACTCTCACACCTGAAAATTTAGAACCCACAAACAGGGTAAAAACAAACAAAAAAAAGTTTAAATCACCTCCAATGAGACAGACACTATTAGTGTTTTATTATGTCCTATTATTTTACTTGTATTATATTTAAAGGAATGTCATACATACAGGATACCAATGGAGATGTACTCAGAGGTAGTTTGAGAGGGAATGCAACACCAAACTCTAGGCAAGGAGCACATAATCCAGACCCAAGCCAATTAAGATCTGATATTCACCTTGGTGACCATGAATTATCCAGAGATGGATCCATGTTCCAGTCAGAGCCAGTGAGACTGCTGGGACTTCCTAAAAGAAAATTCACTCCTCCTAACAGGCTGGGTGCCATGTGTGGCAGCCATCTGTGACCAGAAAAGGCGACACTGTACGAGAATGGAGCAAATGCACTAAAAGCAGAGCCAAGAAATAAAGAGAAACTAAATTCTAATTTGAGCCCTGAAGTCAACTGAGCCTGAAGCCAGCCCTACTCCAGAACTACTGGTTTTGGTAAGCCAATATATTTGGTTTCTCTTTAATTGGTTATGTTGAGTTTTCTATCATTAGCAACTGAAAGAGACCTACCAGATTGATTAGTGGGTAGGGGATTAAAATAACCTCCATGAAGTTAGGTCTCTAATAATCAACCTCTCTCTTCACCAGTAGTTTCAATTTTCCTAGCTAAAACCTAGCAGTGACCCATTTCTAGAAATGTAGGTTCACATACAAGTTTGAAAATTAGAACAAGTTACCTGAAAAAAAATCATGAGGAAAGATAAATGGATGATGGACTCTGTAAAACCAAAGCCATATCCTACAACTTACTGACAAAAGTTTGGGGATATATGCAGGAATTTCTGTTGTAGTTTAAGGTTTGGCCTGTTTTCCTCAGAATACAGGACACTGTAACAGAACCTGTGTCGTCTATAGTTTGGCTCATATTCTCATTCTGACAATCTCCTATACCTGCAGCTAAGGTTAATAGCATTCTCCTCCAGAGGAAAAGAAAATAAAAGCAACAAACTCTAACAAAAGATGGTACTTCACAACTTCTATTACCAGTTAGATCCTAATCATTGTCTTGAAGGATGAATAATTATGCACTACAAGTGCTGCATCAATCAGTCAGTAACATGAATTTATTGACCTCCTTTTATGTGGCTAGCATTACACAAAATGCACTCTGAATTATAATGTGTATTGACACTATATTAAAATGTCAAAGTTATCATTGCAGCACCTCAAAGAGCTGTGTGGGAAACACCAGGCAGGCCTCTTCACCATATCCAATAATCACACAGTCATGTCTGACACCATTCATCGGCATTGACTTACGAAGGCACTGATCAGATTTCCTTGCTAGAGAAAAAAAACATCTCAGTGGCAGTTTTATAATCACGTCACTGTGTGTGTGTGTTTTAACAGTTTTCAAATGCAGAAAATAAGAAAAGAGGGCTAAGACTAAGATACTAACTGCCAAAAGAAGCTCAGTGCATAAAAACCATTATGACTTGTGTTTTGTTTGTACAAATGTAGACTTAAAACTGCAATATATTTTGTTCTTTCTTGTCACTCTTCTTGCCTTTTTGGCATAGAAGAGATAGAGAACAGAAAAACTGGAAGGAAGAATAGCACCATTCCACTGAGAAATTTTCAACAGCTGCTGAGACCGTTGCCTACCACAGGATGTCAAAGTTTTGGAACACCAAAGCACCAGAGACAAGGCAGTTGGCTGTGCTACAGAAGAACTTCTGACCCTATGAAAGGAATTAGGATGTCAGGGTTATTGAGAGTTAAAGGGAAATTAGGATAAATGGAAGCAGTTGTTAATAGCAGTTGTTCCTTAGTAAAAATTGCATCTGTAGTAGACATTTATGGATTGACTGTTTCGGCTACTCAGCATCCAGATGTACTCTTCAGTCCTCATAGAATTATAAAGACCAGTCATACCTCAACCCATTCCAAGGGGCAGTCATGTAACCCAAGCTTCAGTTATTGAATACTTACCTGTAACTTCCAATCTTGAGAAAAGTGGCACAAGATCATAAATGATGAGACATTTAGCTAGATCCTGTTGCTGGATGCCAAGAGTTGTCTGTTTCCTAATCCACGGCCAAGGATCATCCTTCAGTCTACTCTCCAGTTTGCCATCTACTCAGGATCCCTTATCTAAACTCCCTTTTTATTCTTTAACTTGAACAGTATTGGGATCTGTTGCTTATACTAAAAACTCTTAAGCGAAGAAGTATCCAACTGCAGCTCGGTGTTTGTATTTATTTGACTCTTACTCTAAAATGCTGTTATTCTTTTAAAGGTTTTGGTAGCCACTCCAAAGAGCGCAATAATAAATAGGAATTAAGGTTTGGAGCATTTGTAGTTAGTGCACCCATTATCCTGAACTTGGTGGCTCAGAGTAATAGCATTTTTTGAATAAAAACATCCCCACAGCCATAATCTGAACATATCACCTTGATCTGTGAGTTAAACTTTTATAGTCACAAGACTCCTTGCTCTGTACAAAACCTTAAGCCTAAATCTCCAACCAACTTAACCCATTTCCTTCTAAGACAGAAAGGAAAAAGGAAGGAAGGGAAGGGAAAGAAGAAAAGGAAAGGAAGAAAAAAAAAAGAGCAAAAAAGAGCAAAAAGTAAAGAGATCATAAAATCTTTAACACTATTTTGCAAAGAAAATATGCACGTGTTCCTGTTTTTTTAGTGATCTTTCCACTCCTATGATATCAGAAAGTTCTACTTTTATCTGATATAATTCTATATCATTAGTATCATTTTCATTTTATTCTGGTAACTTTTCAATTCATTCTTTTTCTAAGAAAGATACTATTGTGTTTCTAATAGCACAAGCCATGAAGCGGGATCATGACTGCAGTACTAGAAGATAGTTTTTGTTAACAGTAAACCATAAATGTTGATAGTTACGTTTTGATGAGAAAAAAAACTATAACCAACTCAAAAAGATATGCTGATCAGTTCTATTATAATAATGATGACTGATATCTATGGATTATCGCATAAGTTCTCATTTGTTCTTCATGACAATCATAGGTAGCAGGGATCATTTGCCCACATTACTGATAAGAAAACTAAGACAGATCTTAGCAAACCTGAGATTCCAATGCCTGTCTTTTTCCCAGAATGCTACACTATTCACAGCTGTCCTTGCTTCAAGGAAACCAGGCCATGCCACCCAAGTACCACTCCACATCATGTGGCAGGTTTCCCAGACTGCAATTGAAGTTATCAACTAGAAATTAAAACTCTACAAACCCTTTCATGTGATGTCATCACTTCCCAGAGAGTTTCAAAGGAATCTTGAACATTCTCCAAAAAGATTTGACCAGTCACAGACTGATGACATTCAGTCTGATTCATACCCTATTACCAAAAAGGATGAAGTAGATTATTTTTTAGGAATTCTATATATTAAGTTTAACCCATTAAATCATGCTAGCCGTCAATGCAAGAAGATGAGAATCTGGGCTCAGCCTATTCTTGTGCCTTCCATAACTTTGTCTAACTCTATAGAGTACAAACATCATCAAAAGTCTTTGAATCAGTCATCCAGAAACGTTAAGCTTCTAGACTGCATTACACTTACCAGAAATTGAAAAGTTCTTTCATTTGGGTTTATTGCCTCTCGAGTTCTTTGCCCATCCTATGGCTGAAATTCAAAGGACAGAAGGAATGGCAAAAAGAAAGCTACTAAAAGATCCACAGAATTTGACAACCCATTAATATAGATGTTCAGACTCTGTAACACCAAGACATGACAATATTAACAACAGTGCTGATGTACCCTTTGTATGCAAAAACCAAGCTTTCATAATTACCCTGAGAGCAGTCAGAGAGAACCATGTTTAGAATTTCTGATTTACCTGATTGTTTCTAATAAGGTTTTTTTAATTGAGGATGGTTTGCGTGACTTCAGCTTACTCTTTTTCTTTCAGAACCAGCATGGAGGGTGGTAGTTAAGACTTGGGCTCCAGAATTGCACTGGCCAAACCACTAGCCACATATGGCTACTGAGCACCTGAAATGTGGCTGAGTCCCAACCGAGAAGTGCTAAAAGTATAAAATATCCACTGGATTTCAAAGATTAAATAACAAAAATATAAAAGAATATGAACCGTCTCCATAACTTTTATACCGATTACAAGTCAAAATAACTTTTGGATATATTAGGTTAAATAAAATGCATTCGTAAAAATATTTTACCTGTTTCTTTTTACTTTCTAAAATGTGGCTACTAGAAGAGGTAAAATTACATTCCATTTCATTCAGAAATGCTCTCCTGCTCTACTACTGCCAAGGTTTGAATTCAGGATCTGTCACTCACCAGCCACTCACCAGCCAGTTGCCACATAGGCTATGTGGGTTGTGTAATGCACAAGTTCACCGGGCAGCAAGTACAAGCAGGGGCTGAAATCCATCCTGTGCTCCGGCAGCCGAGCAATTACGAGAGTGAGAGTCTCGTGATTATACTCAGTGGCACGTGGGCTAGACGCAGCCCTGCGTATTAGATGCCTGCTTATTAGATGGGAATTTACTTAACCTCTCCCATATTCCTCCCATAAAATGGGGAGACACTATGGACCTCACTGAGTCCTTGCGAGGCCTAGCCCAGGGTTTAGCACATAGTAAGTACTCAATAAATATCAATCATTAGTAGCTGTTCTGTATAAATTATCCTTGAATTGTGAGTCTTCTACAATGTGTTGAAAGTCTTCGGAAAAATTTCATTCTAATATTAGTCCTTCAAGCAGGTGACCATTCTCTAGCTCAAACATCCACGGTTTTAAGAACAGTAAGAGTATGCAGCCAGACATTCTTTCCCGACAGTTGGGAAAGCTGCAAGCATTGGATTTCACCAGAAGAAACTTGACCATAACTATTGGGAAAGAAGTAAATGAATGGAAAAAATTTTTAATGAGTCTAATGGAAATCTGAGGAAAAAAGAGGAATGCCAAATAAATTATTTCTCATCAACTTGCAGTGACTATATCTTTTCTTCTCAAAATGAATGTCAGGTGTTTAAGAATAAAATTTCAATTAAGCTGCTATATGAAGATTAAATGACCTTTAAAACAACTAGTCTACTTGAAAAGGCTATTAATCATCATTAGGGTATGTGTCAACCATGATCCAAAAGTATGAGGCCTCAGCCTGGGCACACCATTTCAAAGGTGCTAATGTTTCATTTCAAAGTGCAAAGTGACAAAGGTTGACTAAACGAAGCAGGAGCACGAGTTCCCATCAGGGAAGGTTGTTACCTCAGCCTGTTTTCCCACTATGTGGAAATGAGTTACTGGACACAGAGTTCATTAAGCTATAAGCCCAATTACTATCACATGGCATCAACCGTATTGCAATTACTATTCTTCCAAGAGGCAGCCAGCCACCTTTTTCAGTAGAGAAACACTGGTTTGGACAAGGTTTATAAATGATTTTCATTAACTATCATTTACCATTAGAGCAAATAAATGCACTAAATGCCCACTTTGCTGTAGAGAATGACCTTTGGCCCAGATTTTCTCTCTAACTGATGAGGGCTAAATGTATTGTGACAGCTCCTAATCACATTTAGCGCAGTCCATGATTTGATGGCGCTGGGTGTCCCATCAACTATAGACAGCCCTGGCAAGGCCATTATATTCCGTTTCCTTTTAGAGATATGCATATTAGTGTCCCAGGGAATCGAGAAATATAAGCCTTTTCCAATCATCTGTTTTATATTTCAACAGTTTAAAAACCTCATAGAGTTACACCATTACCTACAAAGACTTGCTTGTAATAAGAACATATTTCTCCTCTTTATAATTCAGGTTTATATGTCTAAAATGCATTAATCTGATCAGCCCAACTCTAGTACTGTAGATAAAAACCTAGTCATCATAACTCACCAGTCAGAAACAATCCTCTCCAAAATCCACACATAATGTTTTGCAGCTCAGCTTCATCTCATAAAAAGTTAATACAGCTGTGTGGTATTTAATACCAAGGCATTGGTGCCTGATTTTATACTAATCCAGGATAACACATTTCACAGAAATGTCAAGGGGAAACACTGGGAAGTCAAGACTCATAACAGGAAAATGATTTACTTTGAAACTCTAATTCCTTGATTTGAATAAAAACAAGTGAAGGGCCATCAAATGTTCAAAATAAAACACTAAATTATGAGTCCAACTTTACATTACCATAGGTAATAGCTTTCCTTTTCTGAGACTGGATCATACCCTTCCCCAGCAAACGTCTGGTTCCAAACGGGATCATGCTTTCTAAGTACATGGTCTGAGTCCAAGAGGGGAAAAGAGGTAGAAGATTTACAGGGTGATGCTAAGGTTGTTTTTTCAATAAAAAGCAAAAGCCAAGAGGCAGATGAATTAAGAGCTGCCCGTGCAGTAATGGTTATGAAGCAGGGGTCAGTATTATCAATTGTCTTTGCAGCAGGAAGTCTCATTTGTCCTCCACTCTTTGTTCCCAGCAGGCACAGTCTTTACTACCAGGGGGAAAGCAGCCAGCTGATGCCTGCCCTCGGTTCTGCAGGAAAGTGTAATGCATTCGGGAAAAACTCAAGAAAAGGTGATGCTTTTTATCTCCATACTAATATTTAAGTAAACACACACACACACACACACACACACACACACACACAAAACAGAGGCTTATTTAGTCTTTTGGAAGTAAAATAGATGATTTACACAGACAACATAGACAGGTCCCTTGTCTACAGACTTATGGCAGAATGCTACATACTTTATCGACACTGAAAGGGCCTAAACAATTTTTAACTTGGCTACATGAATACCCTTTAAAAAAAAAAGTCCCATTGCAGTTATTCTCTTTACTCAGAACCTACAAGAACTCAGAAGTCAGGGAAAATGTTTTCCTCTGTGTGTTAAACTTTTAAAATCAGAGCTGTGTAAAGTTCCTTTAAATAGACAGAATGACTTCTATGTGAAGAACAGAGCCTGTTGGGCAGTGTACTAACAAATGAGTGTTCTGAGCCTACTGAGATTGGGCCCAGAATGTTACAAATCCACAAATGAATGCTATCCTGTGATGAGATCCCCAGCAAGTTTGGGGCAAGAATTTCTAGAAAGTGTGGTGGACAATTTAGGTCCTTTTTTTTTTTTTTTTTTTCAGTTAAAGGCACACAATTACACAACCAATGGTCTCTCATATCCCATGGTTCCAAAATACCAAAATATATATTTTTTAATTACAGAAAATAAAAGCCTAAGGTCACATAGTTAACCTATAAAGAGCTCATTACACCTCCCTTTAATACTACCTTACAAAGCAGTTCCTCTGAATATAACAGTTCAGGACATGCTTTATTTGTACTTCTCCACGCTATTCAGCACTTTGGATGTGGGTTATAGAACCTATTGTGCTGCTTTTTTTTTTTTTTACTTCAAAGTCACTAAAACTAAAAGCTCTGCTTCCTTTCTTAATGTTATGCATTTACGAATAAGCCACCGTTGGAAATAAAATATTCTAAACGCTTCTTCAAATAGATGGTCCATGTTTTAGCAAAACAGGGCATTTCCACTTAATCCAGTTTCCTTTGAAGATAAAGTGCTTTTAAATTCGATCTTTAAAAATGGGTCACCTGCAACTGTGTCAATTTCCTAATTTATTCAATGCCTTAACCTTGACATGCCCAGGCACACCAGGCAACCTGTTCATAGACAATCCATGCTGGAGTTTAAATTAGGGGAAATGCACCCTGAATAATCCTTAGAAAACAGAGTTGTGAGGCTAAACCCAAGGATAGCATTACAGCAGAGGGCTTAAGAACAAAGACAAAGGTTTGAAGCTTACAGAAATTAGAATCTCAGCTTTGCTACATATAGAGATTGTGTGTGTGTGTGTGTGTGTGTGTGTGTGTGTGTGAGTGTGTATATACTATATGCACCACATAGTACATATACATATAGCCCTTGGCAAATTATTTAACTTTGCTGAATCTCAGGTTTCTCAGCCATAGACTAGAATAATAATAAAAAAGATAGCATTTAAGCAACTCACATGTTCTAGACATTCTTCTGATTATCAATTTAAGCCTCACCACATTATGATAAAGGTGATATTATTACTGCCATTTTATAGATGGGGAACTTGAGGTTCAGTGAAGTAAAAAGACTTGCCAAGAAAACCCAGCTGTAAATGGTGGAGCTGGGACTGGAACCCACGCTGTCTGACTCTGACTTGCCTCCTTAATCATTTTACTGAATGCCTCCCAGGGTTGATAATATAATAAAACGAGATGATGCATATAAAGCCCATTACTTTTTAAGCACTCAGAAACTGCAGTTGCTATTTTAATTTTTATTTATTAATTATTATTCGATGTTGATGTGAAAAGAAATGTAGGCCCTTGAGGTTTTGTTACTCCTTGCATCAGTAAAATTCCTATTTACTGAGTAAAATACTGTAACACTCTAATAATAGCAGCAATAATGCCATAATAGAAACAGAGTAGTTCAGAGCATGGCTCCAGGCTCCAAAGGTATGGGTTCAAAAGTCAAGTGTCATGGTCTGAAAGCTTGTATCCCCTAAAATTCACATGTTGAAGTCCTATCCCACAACGTGATGATATTTGGAGATAGGGCCTTTGGGAGGTAATTAGGCTTAGATCAGCGGTCACCATCTTTTTGGCACCAGGGACCAGTGCTCCTATGAGAATCTAATGCCTGATGGTCTGAGGTGGAGCTGAGGCAGTGATGCTAGCATGGGGAGTGGCTGCAAATACAGATTAAGCTTCTGTTTCGTTCATTCACCTACTGCTCACCTCCTGCTGTGCAGCCCAGTTCCTAACAGGCCACAGACCAGCACTGGTCTGTGGCCCAGGCATTGGGGACCCCTGGCTTAGATGACATCAGGAGGGTAGGATTAGTGCCCTGATAAAAAAAGAAAAACAGGGAGAGCTCTCTGTTCATGCTCACACACTGAAGAAAGGCCATGTGAAGACCGAGAGAGAAGGCAGGCAGTGGGCCCTCATCCTCATCAGGATCCAGGTCTGCCAACACCTTGATCTTGGACTTCCCAGCCTCCAAAATAAATGTCTGTTATTTAAGCTACCCAGTCTTTGGTTTTTACTATAGCAGCCCAAGAGGACAAAAAACACCAAGTCTGTTACTTACTGGCAAGATCTTAGGCAAGTTGTTTAATCTCTCGAAGCCTCATCTATACAAGGCCCCATAATTTATTAGGCTGTAGTGAGAATTAAATGAAATGATACATCAAAACCACTTAGCACAGTGCCTGCCCCAGAGCAGGGACTCTGTAAATATCAACCATTATTTTGGGTATGGCCCCTATCTCAACAGACTCCAAGTCTCTGGGTAAATCGAATACATATGCTTCTGACTTATGATGGGGTTGCATCCCAATAAACCCATCGTAAATTGAAAAGATCGTAAGTCAAAAAAACATTTAATACACTTAAACCTACCATACATTATAGCTTAGCCCAGCCTAACTTAAACATGCTCAGAACACTTATATTAGCCTACAGTTAGACAAAATCATCCAGCTGCCACGGCCCAGCATCACGAGAGAGTATTGTACCACATATCCCTAGCCTGGGAAAAAATCAAAATTCAACATTCAAAGCATGGTTTCTACTTTCTCGCACCATTGTAAGGTCAAAAAATCCTAAACTGAACCATAAGTCAGGGACAGTCTGTATGTCTATTAATAGGTTTTCTCATTTGGATGGTCATATACTAATAGATGTTTCCAAAACTGTTTTAAGTGATATTACTTGTAAATCTCCAGAATGTCTTTTCTTCAAGCCTATTCACTATCATTATCCTAGTGGTGTTAACACAAACACATAAGAGCCACACAAGGCTTTTCTGTTTTCCCATTTTTCTTCCCGTGTCCTTTTACTAAGCATTTTTTCTTTTTAATGAACTCCTTTCTTGGATCATTCATTTTTTTTTTAAATACAACAATTTCTAAAACATTCTCTGTGCTTCTTCCCATATACTTCCATTCATAATGATCCCACCACAAGTACAGGCCTCATAAATTTGTTCCTTGACAACACTTGGCAAACCCTGAGTGTCTGCTGTCAGCAGCACAGCTCTGAGGGCTTCTCCGCTTCCTCACTTGAACGGGACTCCATCCCTTCTCCTTTGCCCAGCTCTGGCCTGTGATGCAATCCTTTTCATGGTCTGGAGATTTCACTTCCTTTACCTTCTAATATCTTAAGTCAAAGATACCAAATTATAGCTGTGTGTTGCAACTGGAAACAGAAAAGGATGATTTAGAGAAAGTTATTTGCTATGGTGCAGAAAGAAACCACCTAACATTTAGGCTGAATTTTCAACCAGTTGAGTCAGTATGGTTTAAAAGCCTTAAAGCTGTCTTTATTTCTCCCTAGCTATTTTAGATTATTAAAGTCTTTACTATTCCATTTTCTTTTTGCCCTGTAGAAATGTTTATTCTTGAGAATGGAAGTTTTGCTATACAGTCAAAAAATACCAAACTTCTCTCTTTTAATCACCAATTAACATTTTTTGTTTCTCTTTTTTGTTGTTTATGCACTTTAGGAGTTAGACTTATTTCTCCGAAAAGAGGCTAAGCCTTTTCACACCAAATGGGGAAAAACGAAAGTGGAACATTTCAGTTTTCTCCCTCTCTCTTTTTAAATATTAAGACACAAACACCCATTAAAAAGCACCACTTTACCACATATAATCCTCCTTCCCAGAAGAGTGAGTACATTATGCACCCTCTAACCAAAACCACCTCAACAAAAACACAACTTGTTCAGTTCAGGCAATGATGGGTCCTCCGGAGGGAGAAAATGAGGGTGATCTAATGACCCGAATGCTCCCTAGATAGCAAATACTGGTTCCAGCCAGTCGACTGGCCACACTTAAGCCTCCCTTCTGAGGAGGCAATCTCAGGTCAAACACAAGACATCCCCAACGATTTATCTCCATCTTCCCTTTGCCCTATTTCTACTATGGACTCATAGTCATTTCTTTTCTCAGACTCTACTCCACCAAATTTTACTCAGAGGAGTTATATTTATTTCATAATTGTTTAAAGCAAATCTCTCTGTCCCCAACTGCAATGACTGCATTTCAAAGCATATACCTTTTGCCTTTAGCTGCTAAGTCAGTCATTTTGCTTTTCTATAAAAGCTGACCAAAAATGGAAAACCAACCAAGCATTTACAATTTTTATAAATGTGTAGATATTATTCACTTTAGAACCAAAAGGAGTGATACATAAGGAACACATAAATCACTTCCAGTTGGAGGGGGTATCTTCAGGTACTCACTCCAATTGACCTCTTACTTTCTCTCCAGCTTCCTTCTGTTCTCTTAAGCCTTACTCCTTTTCCATATTGCTGAAATACTTCCTATTACAATCTTTTCATAAACTCCCTAAACTTTTGTGCATCCAAAAATATCTTTTTCCCTTCAAGCTTGATTGGTAACTGGCTCGAAACTTTCCCCCACCCCTTCTGGCATTGTGAAGACACTGCTTTCTTGTCTCCTACCATCCAGTGTTGCTGATGAAAGGTAGAATGTCACTCTAATTCTTTTACCTTAGTAAGTAATTTGCTTCCTCCTCTCTCCAGAAGCTTTTAGGATCTTCTCTTGATCCTCAGAGTGTAGAATTTTCTTAGAATATATTAAGTATATTATCATGACTTTTGTGACAGAAACCCATCTCAAACTATTCTGTTCTTAATGTCCAAGGGGTAATGCTAAAATCAGAGGTGGCCACATGGATGGTTTAAACAATGCTGTTAGGTCTGAGTCTCTTTCTTCCCAGCTCTCAGACCTGGTCCTATGTGTTGGGTTCTTTCTCAGGTTGACACTCTCCTTAAAAAATGGCCCCTTTGAATTACATGGTCACTGGGTCCTTAGTAGAGACCTCCCTTAGAAAGAGCAAGAGCCGATCTCTCCCAGATTCTACACGGATCTCCCAAGAAGCATTAATTGGCTATTAATTTTTTTTCCTTTTGGTCACTATGGTGAAAGAGTTCTTAGTGACCAAAAGGGGAAAAAAATTGAACAGACAAACAACAAAAGTCTACTAAGCTAGCAGTGGGTTTTCTTTTCCATCATTCTTTTTGGCAGTTATTAGAATCTTTCAACCTAAAGAGTTAATATTTCTTCTGCTAAAGAAAATTGTCTTGTATTTTTAAGCTATGTCCTTGCTTCTATTCTTCCTTATTCTTTCTTTCTGGAACTCCCATTAGAATCGTGCTGGATACCGAGACCTCTGCTTCTTGTTTTAGTACTATTTCCCAATTTTCTGACTCTATTTACTGTACAGTGTGAAAAAGTGCCTTGATTCTATCTTTAAGAATGCCAACGTGGTCTTCAGTCCCTTTTGATTTATTATGTAGCCCATCTGTTGTTTTTTTTAATGTCAGCAATCTACTTCTTGATTTTCAAAAATTCTTGCCTATTTCACAGATGAAAGCTCTTGATTTAGTCCGAGAATGCTAATTTGAATTTTTTCCCATTATTTGAATTATTTCTATTTAATTTAGATGTGTTGCTCTGATCATCTTTGCTCTTTTCCTCATAGTTTTCACCAAATATCTGTTAAATCTTGTTTGTTGATTCATATTTTTGAATATATGGTTTAACTAGTGTGGAATTACTTTAAAGTTTTATAAGTTTGCTTACACAGGCCTCTCTCCCTTGAGAGGAAGGGCTAAAGTCAGGTTCTAAGCAGATCGGTGGAGTATGGGAGCATGTCAACAGGCTTGCATCCTGGAGCATGGTTGGACATGGGACATGCAAACACTATGGTGAAAATTGTGGCTGTGGGGGTAGCCACAATTACCATAGCGATAGAATAGTTTGCTGTATTTCCTTCCTGGAACTAGCCTTTTCTTTGTTTTCCTTGTCTGTTGTGAAGATCAGGATTTCCTGCATACACATCCCCATTTTACTCACAGACACATATTCTCACTGGGATCTGTCCCAACATATATCAATTTCTTTAGGAAAGTTCTTTAACCTTAGCTCAAGGGCAAAAACCCATTCCTATAAACTGTTCTGATGAATAATGGCTAGGAGGAGCAACCAAATACCCAGGCTGCTAGAAACACCAGTCTACACAATAGCTTCGATGATGCTGCCGCATGGCCCACTGTAGCTCCCGTTGTCAATTTCAGGCTTGAAGCTGCTCTGAGTTGTGGTTTCTACTGAACTTTCTCCAGCAGTCAAATCATGTCTGTTTTCTATCCTCCACATATCCTTCAAAAGTTCTGGCCACTGACAGTACCTTTACTTGTTCTCCTTACTTTGCCTCATTCTTTTCTAAAATAATTTTTTTACTTTTAACTGATGGGAGAAAAAATTATATGTATAATGTCAGTCAACCATTTTGAGCCAAAAGCTGCCAGATGCCAATTAAAGCCTACTGGATTGACATAAATTAAAATAACTGATAATGTTGGGTGATAGCAAATGTGTGAGAAATAGGCACTTTGCTCTTAGAGGAAAGGAGACTGAAACAGTTTTTTTGGAGAGAATTTGACCATCACTATCAACTTGTTAATTGTCCATGATCCATGACTTTATGATCTCACATTTATAATCCACACTACAGAAATACTAGCATGACTACTTAAAGATATATTGTATAACTATGTGTACCAAAGCACTTGCCTAAAAGCAAATAAATACGTGATGGCATAAATAGGGCAAAGGTTGGACAAATAATTGTACACACATAAAATGGGTAAAGAATGAGGCAAATCTATTTGTGATGACTTGGTGACTTGAAAAAATGTCCATGATATACGACTGACAAAAGCAAATTGCACAAGAGCCTATTTCTGATAATCTCAATTGAAAAAATAATAAAATAAAAACAGCATATTAATGACGTGCCTTGCTACTATCCTAATATGCTATAAAATGCTTCTAACATATTTCTTTTCTGTTCCTACTTCTTTTCTTTTTAATTTGCAACCTATGTAGAAATCTGACATAGTTAATGGCTATCGTCAATAAAAATTAAGAAGCAATAATGCACGAAATGCAAGATTTCTCTGGAAAAAAGGAAGTGTAGATAAGATACAGTATACAGACAAAAAAATGTTGTAAATCATAGGTAAAATATTTCAGTGTTTAGAATATTTTATTTGCTATAATTTTCATATTAACACCTCCCAAATTTTAAGTATCCAAATTCTATAGCTAATGTCAGAATACTTCATGCCACAATCTGAATTCATCTTAAGGCAAAACTATTTCTCACTAAATAATTTCTATAAGGAAATTAGTTGATTTCACCCAGAATCTAGCTGCACATCATGTATCCAAAATCACTGTGTGATGCTCTTTTTCCATTTCTACTTCTTCACAAGCTCGCTTTTTCCCTTTCTTGGACATTTTAGAGGAAAGAACATCATAACCAGGACTGAAATGTATTAGGTAAAAAGCAAAGTGTTTCACAGAAACAACAAAATTTAGACTTGCTTACAGTTTCAAAACTGACATTTGAATGCATTCATAACATTTAGAGGCACTTAAGCCAAGTTTTGCCAATGGGGCCATCAAAGGCATCTTCATTTCTGTCACAGTGTTTTTGATTTGTAGCATTTCTTTTTTTGGTTCTTTCTTAGAATTTCCATCTCTCTGTTTACATTACCCATCTGTTCTTGCATACTGTCTACTTTTTCCATTAGAGCCCTTAGCATATTGATCCTAGTTATGATACTCAGTTGATAATTCCAACATCTCTGCCATATCTGCGTCTGATTCTGATGCTTGCTCTGTCTCCTTAAACTGTAGGTTTTTTTGTTTTTTGTTTTTGCCTTATAGTATGTCCTATAATGTTTTGTTGAAAGACAGACATGATATAATAGGTACAAGGAACTGTAGTAACTAGGCCTTTGGGGACAAGGTGGTGAGGTGTGGGGGAGGGAAAGCATTCTCTAGTCCTGTAGTTAGGTCTCAGTCCTTCAGTGTGCCTCTGGAACGGTGACATCTACTCATGGTTCTCAGTCCCTATCCGACTCTTCTCAGGTGAGACAGGAAGGCCTCCCCTCCCCCAAGGGGGGTCAGGCTTTGGTAAAACATCAGTTACACTTGAGTGACACAGACTCTTTTGAGGGCACACCTTGTTAAGAAGAACAAAATGTTCTGTCATATTTCAAAATGGTGACTTTTCCTCTCCCCCTGACAGAAACACAGAGGATTTTTCTCACATCTTCACTGTGAGAGCCTAGTGGGGCTCCTAGAAGTAAAACACGAAAGTGTGGGGCTCCCCTGAGATTGAGCCCCCTTGGAGCTCTCAAACTCTTCCACACGGAGCCTCCAGTGACCCATCAGTTAGAGCTTAGGTTTTCATACTCTGGATCTGGTCCAACAGAGGAGTCTGTTCTGGAAACTGTGATTCTCTGTATTTGCCTATCTTTCCAATTTTAGGGACAGTGCTTTGCCCTGTGACCTTGGTTCTCTGGTGGATCTAAGAAGAGTTACTGATTTTTCAGTTTGTTCAGTTTTGTTCTTGTTGTGCAGACAGGGGAGGTGACTTCCAAGCTCCTTACAAGCCAGACCTGGAAACGGGAAATTTTATAACCCTTAATACTTACTCGAATGTGCCTGTGATTTGGAAGTGTCTATTCCTATTATTTATTTTACATGACAAAATGAAAGGAGATCTTAAATAAATTTACCCAATAAATTAGCAGCAGGTCATATAAGAAGTTAAAATCTAATATCTTGGCAAATTGGGTCAAACTTACCTCCAATGGGATGCCTAGGTACTTACTGGCTGTTAGAAAATGCTGGTAACAATGCCTTTAACTCTATCTGGTGGGGTGAGAATGAGGTAGAAGAGGTATCCTACTAATTGTTTGCCTTTATTAAGAGTAAGTTATTAATTAGATATACAGATGATTCTTTTAAATAAATATGAAAGCTATTAAGAATTAGGGCAGCTTCCAGAATTACCCCAAATTAAACACACACACACACACACACACACACACACACACACGCACATGGGGAAAACTAAATAGCTAAGAAATATGAGGGATGCTCAAATTAACTATTAATAAGAGAAATGCAACTAAATCCCATGAGGATGGCCAATTTAGAAAGGAGGACAATTTCAAATGATTCTCATGCATGTTTCTCATAAACCAGCTTGCATTGCTAATATAACATAAACAGGTATAACCATTCCAGGAAGGAATATAGCAGTATTTACACTATGTATATATGCTATAACCAGGTAATCCAATCTCAAATATACATCCCCTAAGACATGAGCTGTGTGGTTCTCAACCAAGTAATCATTTGCTTCCTATGCCTTAGTTCACCACCAAGTGATTCAATTGTTAAAAATCTAGGGTTTTAGTAATCATCAACTCCCACTTCTTCATTTCACAAATTCAGACTTGCTTTGTGATTTCAAAAGTGACACTTAAATAACACTCAGAGCATTTAGGGGCACTTAAGAAAATTTTATAATCCTTGATACTAAACACTTATTTAAATGTGTCTGTAATTTGAAAATATGCATTCCTATTATTATACATAGGAGAAAACGACAGGAGAAAGTCTTGCTTCTGCACATAAATCTAGTAAATTATTAATTTTCAAGGGAGAAGCACCACAAACTTAACCTATCAAGGCTGGAAAAAGGTGCAGTCAAGGGTACAAAATATCAGGGTCCTTTTGAGGGAGGGGCAGTTGGCACTTCCATACTTTCACTTTTTTAACATAAAATCCAAAAAGGCAAAAGAACTTAGTTACCTTTTAAATATTTTTCTACATCTGAATAAAGGCTTTAATGCTGAAAATCCAGCATGAGATGGTCATATTTTCTAAATCAAAACCTCTACCTTCATGTATTAATCATTTTTTCATTGTTGTAGACTAGAAAATTAAATTAGTTCTCACTGACAAAATACTTAAAGGAAGAAGAGGCTCACAAAGCTCTCCCCAAAAGTAAAATAGTCCCAGAAGAGTGAATTAAAATGCTCATTTTAGTTTTCCCGAGGTCTAAATCTCCTCAGGCAACTTCTGTGATCTTTTATTTAGAATAAAAAAATTCGGCTGTCTGCCTATACTTTCTTCTT
Organism: Eidolon dupreanum; assembly: GCA_028627145.1. Classification (NCBI taxonomy): domain Eukaryota; kingdom Metazoa; phylum Chordata; class Mammalia; order Chiroptera; family Pteropodidae; genus Eidolon; species Eidolon dupreanum. The sequence continues at coordinate 137,063,034 of CM053507.1, read as the reverse complement.
CAGGCATTTAGCCCCCCAAAAAAGAGGAAACAGGAAAATATTTCTAAAGAAAGTCCAAAATATAAAAAATGAAGAAACAGATTAGAATCAAAGTGAATTTTACAGGAGGTTGAAGGTGGTGTCATTTAGAGTAACCCCGGATATACAGATTACATGTGACTAAATCCGATCCTTCATAAAGAATTGGAATTTGTATTGATAGAAACAGCTTCCAGCTATAAGAAAATAAAAGTAGCAACAATAAACAACACTGATCTCTTTTCTCACAGAAGCACTATTCATGGACAAAGGAACTGAAGTGGAAAAATAACTTCAGATTTCAATCTATTCTATAGAATGAGTCACACAAACATATACAGAAAACGGGCTTAAATGATAATCACTTGAACAAAATACAATACACCTTGGGTAATGGCATATCCCCCAGGTTGAAGAGTGAATTCATACACTTAGCAACAGCCCAAAGAGGTCACCAAGAGGATCATCTCATCCTAACACAAGTTTACTTAGCCACTTCTGCCAAAAGAGATTCTGAAAATGCCTTAAGGTCTCCAGACAAGACTCCAAAGTCACAACCAGGGACACATTTCAAAGCTTAACAGCCTGCATTACCAGGAAATTATTTCATGCAGGTAACTTAAATCACCCACCAAAAAGAGATTTAACCTGTTTCTTCTCTTTTTGATTGCAGAGGATAGCCCCTGACCCTGCTTCAGTGACAAGCATGTCCCTCGCTAGATATGCATTATCAAATCGTTCTTCAGGATGAGTCGCTCTTCTGTGTGACCTTTTCTTCTGCTTCTCCCTTCACAACACTCCAAACACTTTAATGGCTCCCCAGGAAATCCTCTGTAGCATGAGAATAAGTCATGTGCTAAGAGGTGCAAAGAGGTGCCTTTATATTAATTGTAAGGAGACTAGAAGTCCACCAAGGAACCCCTGGGATATCCACATGAAGGGTGGGAGGAAACTGAGAATAACTCTCAAAAGCATATAGGAAGACCCAGTAATTCCTTTCTAAGCATTTATTGGTTTCTTCACATCCTCCGCCTGTCTCTTCATTTTTGGCTTCCACCAATATATATGCTCCCCTAGGCTAATCTCAGCTATTACTCTGTAACTGTACCTTCCCACCAACCCCTCTCTGGCCTTTAGAATTAAATCTCCCATCTTCAGAAGTCCTAGGGAACCACTGAACTCTATACAGTATATCTAAAAACAAACCCATTACCCTCTCCCCACCAGCCTGCTCCTTTCCCAGGATCCTTTCTCTTTATTCAATGGCATCATCATGTACCCAAGCTAGAAATCTCAGGGTTATTTTTAACTCCTCCCTCTCTGCTATTCTTTAAGCAATTTAGGACAAGTCGTGTCAGGTCCACCACCCAAATCCCACTAATGTCTCCTTATTTTTCCTTCCAGCCTTAGCTCAATCCCCCATCATCCCTAACCTGCAACCTATACTTCCTTCCGGTTCAAAATATAACTTCATTATCTCATCCCTATGCAAAGCCACCCTACCTGCAAGAGAAAGTCTGAACTGCTTTCTCCTATGCACAAGGTCCTTTAAATATGCACAAGGTCCTTTAAATATGCACAAGGTCCTTTAAAGTCTAACTCCAACTTATATCTCCAGTCTTAACATTCCAAACCACCATCAACTACAACATGCTCCACATACACGCACACGCATATACACATGCATGCATGCACACACACACACTCTAAACCCGCCAAGTCTCAAACATGAAATACATACAATGCCCACATGTCCTTGTATCTCATCTCTACTGCCTGGAAACCTCACTCTTTTCTCTATTATCCATTCTTTAGCATCTTTCTCAAACATTCCTTCCTGTCTGATAATTAAGCCTCAAGTTTCACTCCTACGTAGTCATTTTTTTCACCATGCTTCCACACGCCGCATTTTCCTCTTTTATACTTCTTATACTTTCACTTCCATGCTGCCCTTACCCCCACATGAGACTATAAACAGGGTCCTTGCCCAAGTCCTCTGTTGAAAGCTAATAGTCACTTCCCCAGCCTCTCTTGGATCTAGGGATGGCCATATGACACAGCCCAGCCAATAAGACATCAGTGCGAAATTGCTAGGGAATCTCTGCATAGTTTTTGTGTTTTCCTGATAATAAAAAAAAAAGCACAGCTGATATCTCCCCCTTCCTCACATCTTACACATGGATATACTATCTAGAGCTGTAGAAGCCATTTTGCCAACAGGAGAGCAAAGCCAACAGAATCACTGAGATTCCAGTCTTGATATCATGGAACTTCTAAAGTTCACTACCAGCCACCACTCTGCAGATTTATTAGGTAAGAAAAATCAACCTTGGTCTTTCTAGCTATTTTTCACACTGTCTGGTGCTTGCTGCATTCCTAACTGATATTTTATGAAAAAGTTAATGTAGCAATAACTATTTGGGGATCTACCCGTCTCCTGACACTATAATGAGTATTTTTATTTCTTTTGCTTTATTTAATCTTTAGGCATCATCATTTCTATTTGCAGAACTGAAGACTGATGTACTGAAAAATTAAGTAATTTCTCAAATATCACACACACAGCTATGAATTTTCTGAGCCAGGATTCCAAGTCAGAGCTGTCTCATTTGAAAGTTTTTTCTTTTCACAACTTTTGAAGACTGATTGAACAAGACTAGACCAAGAAAAGATCTGTCAAAGACAACATGGGTTTGCAAGGCCAGCAAATGATAAATTCATATCGGCTAAATCCATTTACCAGTTTATCGAAGATTTGGTAGTGTGAGATAGAATTTAAAAAGGCTTGCTTAAGTTGGTAATAGATGAATTCTTTCTAAACTGCCCTCGCAAGAATTATCAATCCTGCCACTCGTTGTCACAGGAGATTGGAGACTTCTTTATGAAGCCAAAATGATTACTGTCCATTTTCCTCAAGACACTTGTAAATTCACTCACAAAGGAGACCCACGTTCAAAAAAGGGTAGGAGAAAGGTTGCTTAAAGTATCTGTGAGCATGCAAAGGTGCCGCATGAAAGAAGTGAGGAGGCCATGTTTGGGATCAGAAATTATTTTAAAAGGAATAGGAAAACACCTCCACAGTGTGATTTAAGGATCAAGAAAACTGTGATTTAATTTAGCCTAGAGATATGAGACCAAAAAGTCAAATACACTCACTATATTGCTTAGTCTGATGTACATCATATTGTGGGGAAAAAAGGAGAAAGAACTATGTACCAGACAGAGTGTATTTAAATCTCAATTCTACCGTTAACTATGTCTGTGTCTCTGAGACTCATTTAACTTAATGGGCAAATGAGGGTAATATACTTACCTTATAAGGTTTTGTGAGGATTATTAAATGAGATAAGAGATAAGCAAAACACCTAGGTCACTGCCAGGCCCCAGAAAGTGCTGGATAAATGGTGTTGATAGTGGTTACATTAACAATTAGCAAAGGAATGACAACAACAATGGCTCAGAAGCACCTCAACTGGATGATAACCGTGCTACCATCAGGGAGAAAAAAAGTGGATTAGATTTGCAAGTTAGACTATTAGTAGGATCAGTGCCATTAATATTGGTCCAAGAACACTTTGCATAAACAAAGCCGATTGTTTCCTATGAAAGGGTTGACATCTTGAAGACTTCACAGTACTCTAGAATAATACTGAAAAAGGATGGTGGGCATTAATGTTTATCATTCCAAAGTGGTGTCCCCATTTGTCAGTAGTATAAATGGTGTACTGCACTTGGCCACCATGTTTGAAATTATGTGATTCTTGCAGAAAATTTTACTTTAGGAATTAGTTCACATGATCTTAAAATTTACTCATAAGGTGAAGTAATTTAACTTTTGTCACAAAGTTTCACATACGCATAATTTCAGTTCTCATAAAATGTGACTGTTCCCAAGCAGTCCAAGTTCTGTGAATTAGTCTGGAATCTCAAGTACAGTTGGTTTTCTCTCTATCAAAATCCATTTTGGCCCCAGACTCCCAGTCCTTCTAAAGAATACACTTGTATCTGGGAAGCAGCTGTCCCACAAGAGATCATATTTCTCAGCCACCTCAGACTAGTCATAACCTTGTTACAAGTTCTCTCCAGCAGAATGAAAAGTGGCATTGCCATCTCTACACTCTTACCCCTTCTACAGACTATATGCAAGTGATAATGTGGCCTTCAGGGATGGCAGGCCATAAGATGGAAGTAGTCTTGGTTCCTGACTCAGTGATGAGGAAAATCCACCCACTGACCTAGAAACATACATCTTGGGACTATGACATGATTGAGTAGTTTTATTGTGTTTGAAACATTATACATATTTAGGACTGTTTTTATTTTAACTAATATGTATTCCATAGAGGTAAGTTACATGAAAGATTTGAGTCAATCAGATCCATTGGGATACTTAAGCAAGATACAAAAATAAATCAAGATACACATAATTGCGACCCTTTAGGAGACCTTTTTTAATTGAACAACCAGCATCCATTATAACATCCAGCTGTGTATCTGACAGGTGTTATTAATAGCAAAAAAAAAAAAATCTGAACCTATCAGATATATGCTGTTTCACATCTCTGTTTATGTGAAAAGCCTAGGGTAGTTATGGCCTCCTTAGGTTTAGAAAGGATCTTTGCTAAAGATTCTATCTCCATGCATATGAAAACGAAGGACAGGCAGTAATTTGAAGACTCTTTTCCAGTAACTGGCTATAGAGGCCAACCTCCAAGATTCTTACCTGTTGGTATTCATACCCCATATTATCACACTGAATAGGGCTGACCTGTGTAATCAATAGGGTACTGCAGACATGACAGAGTGTGACTTCCCAAGCTAAGTCATAAAGACATTATGGCTTCTACCTTCCTTCCTCTTGGATCATTTGTTTTGGGAGAAACCAGCTGCCATGGTGTTAGGATACCCAAATAGCCTTATGGAGAGATTCAAGTGGCCAGGAACTCAGGCCTCCTACCAATAACTAGAACTAACTTGCCAGCCACATAGCTGGGCCATATTAGAAGCTGATCTTCCAGCCCCCATCAAGCCTTCAGATTACCAAAGCCCTAGCTGACATCCGTGGGCTGCAACTTCACGAGAGACCTTGACTACAACCACCACATAAACTGTTTGAATTGCTGACCTACAAAAATTGTATGTGAAATAATAAATGTTTATTGTTTTTTAAGCTGCTAAGTTTGGGAGTAACTGATTATGTAGCAGTAGATAACTAATTCACTAGCCTTTGTCCACTTATTATATGATGTATATATCACATATATGATATATATCACATATTATCATATACATGTGATATATATCTATATATATCATTCATATAGAGAGGGGAAAGGAATAGAAGAGAAGAGAAAACTAGCTCTACATGAAGTTGAAAAGTTTTGCCTATTTTTAATTCTTTTTAATGCTTCCTGGAAATAGGAGAATAGACTATGCCAGACACCATGTAAATATTATACTTAGTTTTCTTCAACCGAGTCATATGATGAAATCAGTTCTACGTACAAACAGGCTTTTTTACCTAGACAGCAAGGGTTTTACTCATGAACTTGTTAGTGGCTCATGTGAAAATTTAAAGGTTTCTGTGTGTGTGTGTGTGTGTTGACTGGTAGGTTTAAAGGAAACACAGCTAATGGAATGTAGGAACATCGAAGATACTTCATTCAGGAAATCAGAGACTATTTTTTAAGAGCCTCACATTTCACATAAAATGAAGACTTCAGGGCGATTTTATGCTTGTGCTGCTACACGGCACTCTGAGCCTCTCCCATCCCATGATTGAGAACCCTCACACAAAGCTACTTCAGTTTTATCTTTCTTGACTAAGGGCACTTAAGAGGTGGGGAAAAAGTCTGTCATTGCCTCCACATTGTGACTGACTGGCTTGTTCGAAGTGTCACAGTGTTTGATCACATTGGCATGATTACTGAAGAGAAGAAAGCAAGAAACTTCTGGAGGCTCATTCCTCTCTTCACAGTTTGCAGGAACCATCACTCGCTCTTACAGTATATTAGCTGACACATTGACAAGGTCTAATAACAGAACCTCATGTCAGAAAACTATATCATGAAGACCCAGAATAAGCTGCATAAGACAGTGCCATACCTTATCATACACTACCAAGGTCAGACTGAGCAATGACTGATGACTGTTGAGTAAGATCCACCATTCTAACCAGCAACCTGCAGCACAGTCCCAGTCTGTGGGGAACCCTCATTCGAAATGGCTCCTTTCTTGTTTTTCTCAGCCTGATTCTTCGCTAAATCTGAAATCTAGCAAATATTAAAAATGACATGGTATTTGTATAATAAGCTAACAGACCCAATTAGATAATTTCCATGAATGCTGCATCACTTTTGAACAAAATTAATTTATGTGTATGGGGTCTTCTTTGCCTGTTAGGTTGTTAGTGATACACAGACCAACACTTATACACATTCTCCAATCATTCCCAACCTGGAGTCTTTGAAGATAGTATTGGGGTTCCACACATAATCCTCATCACTGCCAAAAAAAAAAAAAAAGTAACAGGAATTATGCATTTGCTCATAATAAAGCTGCCTGGGTTAAATTAAGCAGAGGTGTGTACACTAGGGCCTAAAGGCCAAATGGGGACCAATGCCTGTTTTTATAAACAAAATTTTATTGGAATGCAGCCCATTCATTCATTTATGGATTGTCTATAGCTGCTTTCACACTGCAGCGGCAAAGTTGAGTAGTGGAGACAGAAAGCCACATGGCTCACAAAGCCAGAAAAACTTATTGTCTGGTCCCTTGCATTAAAAGTTTGCCAGCCCCTTAAATAAAATATCACACTTCCCATTTGGGGTTCACACTTCCCTGGCCATCTCATACAGACTGGTTTAATAAAGTTAAAATAACAAATTTAGTAGATTAAATCTTTCAAGATTTGGGGTAGAGTCAACAGAATTTTCTTTATTAACCAAGTATTTCCTTATTCATGCCTACCGAATTAAAAAAAAAAAAAATGACTCTGAACTGCTCTTATACTTGCTTAACAGTATTAAAACCCATCAGGTAAGTTTAAGTAGCTGTCTTCTTTCCAAAATGACTTATTGGGTTGGTCACCAATACTTTACAGGGCTAAACATTCTTAGCCTTATATTGTGTTTTTAGAAAGAAAACATGTAAACTACTGGAGATACAATGTTTTTCTTGATTTGAAAAGTCATAAGCATGGATTAATCCATATTGTACAAAATAAGAAAATGCTTTTAGCAAAATTTAATAAGAATGTAACAACTATAGGATTTGAAGTCACTGGTTTGGAAACACAAAGCATGTATATTTTGGCACTGAGAAGGAAAATCTTTGTTACAGTCTAAGCAAATTATGTTTAGGGAGGAAGATTCCCATTTTCCACCTTCGAGGCAACAGAGTCTCAATGAGTGTCTAATTTGTTCAAAGCAAAGACAATGCTTGGAATTCTTGGGGAAAAGAACTTTCTCCTCAGATACATTTCTTCAAATTAGATCTGACAAAAGGATGAATTCACAGATTTGAGGGTCCTGACAATTCAATAACAAGGAAAAGCCTTAGACAATTTTTGCTTAAACCTATCCTCCAAATATTATCCTCATGAAGTATTTACGAAGTCAAGACCCCAAAGATCTAGAACATTCTCTAGATCGGGGCTTCTTAACCTTGGCACTACTGACATTTGGGCCTGATGATTCATTGTTGTAGGAGGCTTCTCGTGCATTGTGAGATATCTAGCAGTATCCATGGCCTCTACCCACTAGATGCCAGGAGTACCAAAAATGTCCGCAGATATTATTGAGTGTCCCTAGTGGTGATAGGGGGACAAAATTACCCCTGGTTGGGAACCATTGCTATAGAGAAGAGGTGGTTATTTCATTTAATACGTACAAACCAACTATCCGAACAACTGGGAGCAAAATCTGTTCTCTTCCAAGATGAAGTGATTACATGCCCTATCACAGTCACTATCACTGCCATGCTGGAAAGGAGACCAATACTTGCCTCAGAAAGTTCCTCTGTGCTAGTTCCCTGATTGCCATCTTGCACTCTAACCAGATTTCCTTCCCAGAATCTAATCAACATGTAGAAAGCATCGCAGGCGTCCACGGTAAGACTCGCTTTTCAACTCAGTGTTTTCAGACCCTGTCTCAAATCAACAGCAATGATGGACAGCCTCTTGTAACTGATCAGGGCAAAAAACGAAGTAGCCTGCATTTGCTAAAGAGTCCACTGCAATAGATTATTGCCTTACATATTGCACATTAACAGAATTTCTTATGACAGTGCCAATAGTTGAATGTGGTTGTTTTCCTGTGATCCTTTTAAATCCCCAATTCAATTACCACGCTCATTTTTCTGATGAATCATCAGCAGAAAGCCAGACAATTTTTTAGAGAGTGATATGACCCTCAGCTGGAACATTACTTCTGTAGGACTCTGCTGTACCTGCTTGGCACTAAACAGACACTCAGTCTAGCCCTGGAGAAGGTTAGGCCTTAGTACTTAACCCAGCATGAAATTAACCTTTTACAGAACTGTTAGTTTCTCAAAGATGGCTGTTAAACAACTGACGCCAAAAGGATAAGGGAATAATAAAACTAAATAATGGAGTGAAATGTGTTGCGTTACTTATTGTTGTATATCAAGATTAGATAGCCTCAGAGATGCAGATCTCAGCTCTAAGCCATAATTAAATTGATGCGTCAAAATAAAGACGTCATGTATATTTTCAACATCACAGCAGCAATGAAATGTTAGGTCTTCGATGTCGCTTTTCCCACAAGGATTTCCCTCTCCACCCTGTCTTCCCTCACTAGAGGAATACACATCAGCAAAGCAACACCTGACACATTGACATTGCCGCAGATACCAAATCTCCACAGAATTCAGAGGCTGTGGCATAAATGAGGAGCTTCCTTTGAATTCCAAATTTGCCTGAAAGCTACGAGTAGAAGAAAAATGGACAAGCAACTGTCCAACATTCTGACTGTGACTCTGAACTAGCATGACTCTGAGCTGAACGCCTTTGTTAAAACAGCATATCGGTAATGCACACACATTTCTGAGTGGTAAGAATGAGAAGACACAATGTTTAAAGCAAGGAGGTCCCCAGGGATTAAAAACCCATTAGTTATTTGATTTTCTCTTAGTCTTGCTCCTTGAACATCCACCTTTCTGGGTTTCAAGTGGCTTGAAGCTGTTGGCATCACAAACACCACAATTCCCTCTTTTCACCCTCGACATCCCAGTGGTGAAAAGTGAACCAGCCCTGATGCCCACAACTCCGAAATGAGCAGCAGCTTCAAGTTCTTAGCTCAGACATAAAGAAATATGAAGGTAATAACTAATGGGCAATTGTGGTTGCCTTGGCTACAATCCTAACTTTTGGCAAATGTACCTCTGTGTGCTTAATATTTGTTTAAATAGTACATGAAAATACTAAAAAGGTGTCATTATTATTGGCTTAACCATATGCCTTTTTCTTTCTTGATTATTGTTCTATTACCTGTATTCTTACTCCCCAGTCCAGATTATCTGTCACAGCTGGGATGGAGAAAAGAGAGCTCACATCTTTAACTCTCATGTTTTCCATGCATTGGTACATTCTGAATGTGATGCCTAGGGGCCTTCCAGCTAACTGGATGTGTAAATAAAAGAGTTCTAAATCACTTCAAGGTGTCATTCAAATTTTCATCCTAGCTAACAGGGATGAAATTCACCAAATCCACCCCGGGGCCATTTTCCCATCTTGTTACCTGCTGACACTCATGTAATGTGCTAGACAAAGGCACAGCAAGTCCCATAGTAGAATCTTTCAGGACTAATTCCCCAGTCCTTTCTCCAATCTTAAAAAAGATCATTTTTCTCACTCATGAATGAAAAAAGAAATATACAAAGGGCTGAAGGGTAGATTTCATTATCACACTTTTTTGTCCTATCTTCTCTTTTTCTTATTTATGCAGATATGAAACCACTAGTAATCATAATGTATTAGAATTTTATTGATAATGTATTAGAATTTTATTGAATGAGAAATAAGAAGAATAGGAAACCTTAAGGGTAGAACTTTGTGACTTAGTACTCTTTATCCATTCTATAAACTGAAAGTTATTCCCTGTGTTGTTGTTGCAAGCACTGGGGCTCAATGATGATATCTGGGCTCTCGGCAAGATTTCTCTGCCTATGAATTCTGACAAGTACCATCCTAGTAATCCCCACAATGTGAAGACAATCATTAGTAAATGGCAAAGAGGAGGTGTCAGTGGTGCTTCAGCCAGTGGTACAACTACCCACTAATAAAAGCTTTGAACATGGAACATCTCTTGGAACCAATTTACCAGAGACTATTTTCTAGAATGGCCAAGGACAAAAACCAAGATTCAGTGGAACACCTAAGTAAAAATAGCAACACCCCTAGTCAAAGGTTTTGAGTGAGAGCTTGCTCTAAGCAGCCCCTATACCAACAATATAGGTAGTTCAAAAACAATTTATAAGTAATTCACTAAAAACCTAAAGCAAACCCCAGGAAATTGTAAAATCTCCATCCTTGTCAAAGGATTAGTTTCAGAGCATCTCAGAGGGACATAAATCAACAATGGCCAGGGCAGGCAGGAGAGGCAACATCATGGCCTATAACATTTTTGTCCAAAAGAACTTTGGGCAACGACAGAAATGTTCTATATCTGCACTGCCCAACATAGTAACCTTTAAATGTGGGGATTTTAAGCATTTGAAGAATGGCTGGTACAAATGAAGAACTGAATTTTTAATTTTATTTAATTTTAATTACGTTTAAATTTAAATAGCCTCCGGTGTCCACTGACTACCGTATTGGATAATGCAGGTCTAGAAACTGAGGAGGGGCATGGTGAAGACTGTGTCTAGTCCAGGCAAGTGAAAAGGCATTGCCAGGAAAGCTGTAAGCCCAGGGCAAGGAGAGCGCCACACTTCTAACTTGTGGGGCCGTCTCCAATTGGTTGTTAGTGAACCGCTGCTTCCAAAGCGAAGGCTGAACTCATTAGGAAAGAGTACTGTGAGTAATTAGCAATGTCTGACACACAGGAAGACAGAAAAGGAAGTTGGCGTCACATGTGCTGTGATTTGCCGATGCCAATACAGTGAGGACAAGTTAAACTTGGAGGATGTAGAGGGAAATAGAGGAGGCAGCCAGGCTTGAGGCCGTAAGATGGCGATTCTAGAAAATAGACTGGATTATGGTGATTTCTTTACTTCTGTGAATTAATGTTCTCATACAAATATGGTTAGGCAGGGGTTCTAAATATATGGCTGCAACCAGACACCTCAGGGACTACTGGTGTCAGATTATTTATTTAGTTGTTTATTTATATGTTGTACTTATTAAGTTGTTTACTAGTTTAGTACCTGTCTCTCCCACTAGAATGTGAGCTGCATAAGGTCATGGATCATTCTGGGCCAGAAAGTAGGTACTGGGGAAAAGACTGTCAATTGAGAATTTATACCCAACCTTACTCATCTAAAATATGTTTGAAGGTCTACTATATGTAATATATCATGTTAGGGTTGGAAAAATCGCTATGAAAAGACAGACCCAGAGCCCACCCTGATTGCTTACATCAAAGAGCTAATTACACAACTAAGAATGTATGTTACCATATCAGCAGAGACCTAACTTATGGGGTAGGCAGGGAGAAGTTCAAGGAAGGGAAAGCTTTCCTGAGGCATTGAACTGAATTTTAAAGGCTAAGTAGGAATTTACTGGGGGAGAGGGAAGTGAAGGGGAAGGAAGAGCACTGAAGACAAAGGAAATGGATTGGGCAAAGGCTCTGGGTGGGGCAGGTTAAGCTCCACGAACATTAAAAAAAAAAAAAAAAAAAGTATTACTGTCATCCATAGAGCAAGCAAGGCAAAGGGGCTGGAGAACAAGTTGTCCGGTCAGTTGGTGATGTTCCCAGAGTACCGCAGCCCAAATCCAGCCCTCTGGACCACCCAAGACACCTGAACCCACCCAACATGATCTGAGGGCATCTTCCTGGGAATGACCACCTTGTACCCCATCTCCCAGCACCTTTAATTCTAATGCGATGCTTCTTTTGGTTGATTTCTTAAAAACGTTCCAGAAAACCATGGGATGATGAGGAACTCATTAATTCAACAAAACCAGAGAGTTATACACACACACACACTCAGACTTGTGTAAGAGTTTACAAGTCTTTCTTCACGTACTACTAAATTTGAGTTTCTGGTCTAGTCAGTTCTTAGAAAGGTAAAAATATTATCCCCATTTCACAGTCAATAACTCTGAGGCTCAAAAAAAAAAAAATGTAACTTGTCCAAGATTCCAGTTAGAAGGTGCAGAGCCAGGATTCAAAGTCACAGCACCCAAATCCCATTATCCTTCCTACAGGGGCAGTTTCTTCCCAATAGAGAACCCCATGGGGAATACTGAATCTGATTCTTAGTGAGCCTACCAACCATAATATTTTCAAAAAATATTCATTGAGGTGATTTTTGTCCGGCCGGTAAAGCTCCCCCAAGGCGCCTCCTTTTCTCCAGGCAAAGATACTTTCTCAGCTAGTGGTCTGAAACACACTTACTTCATGGTTGGGGATCTGCCTTGGAAAGTTCTACAAACTCTTATTCAGGAAGGTAATGTTATTTGTCCAATTCAAATCCGGAGCCTCGCTCTGGACTATTTTTTAAGTCAACTTGGAGAACCTGGAATCATTCACAGAGCCTCATTAGTTCTGAAAGGCGATGAGTCATTGTCAGACCTATGAACCTCATGCCCCAAAGCACTTTCAACAGTGACAGCTCTCAGATCTTAAGAGTATATCATGGTCCAGATACGTTACAGAGAATGAGGGTGACCAACTGTCCCAGTTTACCTAGGACCCAGGGTTCCCTGGGATGGAACAAGTTGGTCGCCCTGCTGGTAATTCAAGCCTCATGAGGCACAGCTGTGGTAAGGGGCCTCAGCTGCCATCTTTACTGATAAGAGAATCCAAACTAGAATGGGAATTCACATGGTTTGCCCCAAATCCTCATAGCCTGTAGAAACAAAACTGAGGTTTGAATCCAAGATCTGATTCCTGGGGTTTAGCCCTACCCTGGCCCTCTGGGAAAGCACAGTACTACAATTAAGCTGAGAAAGATGGACATCCTTGGGTACTACTTCTCTGGAGAATTCTCCCTTTTCTGCCTTATGAAGTGAATAGGACTATTTTTTCAGGACTGAAATAAAACTGGGAGCACTCTTTTGCCTTAAGCTCAATGTCCGGATTTGCATGTCAATGCCAGCACTGTTACTCCACCTGAGGACTGCTTTTAAAACACCCAGAGCAGTGCAAGCAGTTTGGGCTGGGAAAGTAACCAGTAGGTCTTGAGACATACCTGATGAAATGGAAAGGGTAAGAGTAGGGCAGACTTAAGTTTAAATCCTTCCTCTGCCATAGAGTAGCTGTGTGGATTACTGTGGAGCGTATAATGAAATTACCCAATGTGAATCTACCTTGCTCTGTGACTGGCACATGATAAATGCCCACTAAGTGCTAGTTCACCAACAATCCCCAAAGAAAGGAAACCAAAATGTCCCTTGCTTAAAATCTCCCCAAACTCTTACCAGGTTTTCTGAAACCTAAACCTACGTGAAAATAATGTAGATGATCATAAGAACACGAACGACCCATTTAAAAAAGAAATGAGCCAAAGATTTAAAAAGACGTTTCACCAAAGAAACATACAGATGGCAAATAGGCACACGAAAAGGTGTTCAACGTCATGAGCTAACAGGGAAACACAAAGTAAAGCCACAATAAGATATCATTATACACTTACGAGAATGACCAGAATTAAAAATACTGACAGTAACGAGTGTTGACAATGATGTGGAGCACCTGGAATTCTCATGCATTGACGGTGGGCATGCATGATGGGTGAGCACATTCTGAACAGCTACTTTTGAAAATAGATTAGCCACTTCTTATAAAGTTAAACTTATCATACAACCCAGTAGTCCTATTCCTAGAAATTCGCCCAAGAGAAATGAAAATGTATGTCTACAAAAAATGTTTATAGGAGCTTTATTCACAAATGCCAAAAATCGGTCAACAACCCAACTATCCATCAACAGGTGAACAAATAAACAATATGTGGTACATCCAATCAGTGAAATACTACTCAGCAAGCAAAAAAGAACTACTGATACACCAAAAGGAGTGACTATCAAATACACTGTGTTAAGCAAAAGAAGTCAGATGCAGAAGTTTATATACTATCTGTCTCCATTTATATGAAATTTTAGAACAGGTTGGGATGGGGTGAGGGGAATGTCTGCAGAGGGACACAAGGAACTCTATGGAGGTGATAAAAACATTCTACCTCCTGCTTGGGGTGATGATTATAAAGGTATGTACATTTGTCAAAACTCATTATACTGCACACTTAAAAACGCTGAATTTTACTGTCTGTAAATAATATGCCAATAAATCTTACTTTGAAAAGAAAATAGACTGTAAAATATCAGGAGTCTAATCTGGGAAGGGGGATGCGACCCTGGGAAAGAGATGGAGGTGGAAGCAGGGGAGAGAGGGCAGAGCCAGCCACTAGTTGCTGTTCATGGGACGTGGCCTATGTCTTTGGTAATTGGGGGAGCAAACCAAGAAAAAGGGAGTCTCCATGTGTCACTAGCCATTGTCTCCACATATCCCAAAGTAACTTTTCACTTGGCTACTCTAATGCCTGTTAGATGTATCCACATTTTACCTTTAAAAATGTGTTAAGTGGTCATTTATAAAGAACACACTAGCAGAGTCACTACTCCTGCTACTGCCCCACGTTACATTTCTGGCTGAGCTGAAGAATGCTTTAAAAAAATTTACAAGCGAGGACAACAGTCTAGTCTAACAAAATGGATCTTTCTAACAATTGATTTCAACTCTGCCAAGGCTGCACCCATGAGGAAAGGAAGATAATCTCAGTAAAAAAAAAAAAAAAAAAAACCTCAGCCTCATCTCAAACATGACACACGGGTACCCACAGCAGTTCCCAGACCTCAGTGCATGCGTTCATAGAGGTCCACAGAGAAGTAAGGGCAGTAAAGTGAATGGGATGTAATGGGATGGAGGTACATGACAGAAAGGGGTGCAGGGTTTGTGGGGGGGTGTTGGGTGAAGGCTGCTACCTATTCTGTCTCAAAAAAGACTATTTGATTCTGAAAATATATATGTATTTGTTTTTGTGTGTGTGCTTGAATGGCCACCCTTCCCTGATCGAGAAGCAGATATCTGATCCAAGAAAGGTCATTTGGATATCCTTTCCATGGACTCTGGCCCTTGAGCAGAGTGACAGAAAAGCAAAAAATGGTTGGAATTTATTCTTCTATGTCAGTGCCCTTGAGAGACCATTCATTGCTTTCTACTACTTAGATCTGACATTCTCTAGCTTCGGTATTTCCCAATAACCAGTTTTATCATTTTTCCTTTGATTCTACGATTACCTTACTACCTTACACTCAAATACCTTTTTGTTCAAAATTAATGTCAGTTTCTGTTTCTTGCAACCAAAGGGCCCTAAAGGATACAACTTTTTAGCTCAATCATTTTTTAAGTCTTAAAAGTTGCCACTAATTCCTCCTGAGAAGCTATAAATGTAACATTTTAAAAAGCAAGTGATCTGTTGGCTTTATTAATGTCCTGTGTGTAGCCCTGGGGCCTGGGCTGGGAGGCAGGGGCCTTCCATCCTGGTCCCCCTTGGCTTTCCTAATGAGAGAGAAGCAGTCTATTGACAAATCAGAATGAAGCATAACTCTTTTCCAACCTCCTGCCCACCAGGAAAAGACCTGGGACCATCTTCAGGCCAGCAGGGCAAAACCGTGTCATCGAGCACCAATTTGCTTTGACTGTAAGATAGCACGTTTGTATCATTTCCAACTCCACAGCCTTGGAGAAACCGAAAATTCTAGGTAAAGTTGGAGTCCCAAATGATTCTTTTCAGAACCTTGGATCGTAACAGTAATAATAATAATCAGAATTGTTATTATTATTAACAATTACTGAGCAGTCAGTACCTATGAAGCACTGAATCGAGAACTTTATAAGTTTAATTTCATTCAAGCCACACAATAACCATAATAGTAGACACTAAAATTATTCCTATTTTACAGAAGAAAACACTGAGGTTTTGAAAGGTTAAGAGCTTACCTAAGACTAACAACTAGTGAAAGAGTCAAAATCAAATGCAGGTCTTTCTGATTTCACTCTTAATCAGAAAGCCAAGATCCTTAATCACAATGGCATCCTACATAATGTGGACAAGTTTCTGCTGCTGTGCTGGAAATAAGAGTTACCCTGGCGAACACGATGCAAAATCAAAAGGGCTTCCGTTATTTTTCATGCCAGGTACAAACACCCAAGGGGTTAGGCATCAAAGTGAACTGTCTTGATTTTATCAATTGCCTTTTCTTCTCTACTTGCCACTTGAGACTTTGCTGTCCTGACAAACCCTATCTTACCTGGAGCAGGAACGTTTTTCAGGACAAAATAAAAAAAAGACTATCACTCCCCATAAGTTAACAGCACTCAAGAGCTTTGCCAAAGTTGTAACTCTCATAGGGCTCACTGCAGTGTGATGCAGAGCTCCGAGGACCTCATCCTTTGTCTTCCAAGCTGCATCTACCTCCCAGAAAAAAAAAGGGGGGGAGGGTTAATCTGAAGTTAAATCTGGCTCTTAAATACCCTCTCATGGAGCCTTTCATGTGTAAAGAAAGTCTTAAATCCTAAAAGGTTAGAATGGAAAACATCAGTACTTTACACATTCACACAACAAAAAAATTGACTGGATGAGTTTATCTAATAGTATTATACCAATGGTAATGTCTTCGTTGTCATATATGTACTATGTATGTATGTATGTATGTATGTCTCTGGAATGTTAACATTAGGGGAAGCTGAGTAAAGGGTATATGAGAACTCTGTCTTATCTTTGCAACTCTTCTATAAATCTAAAATTATTTCACAATAAAAAGCTTTAAAAATGTACCGTATAGGCTGCGTAAAAGATTCCCTACAGCATCATCTGTAAGACTGATTGATGGTTTAGGATAGAATGCATTGAGGTGAGAATCTGGAGTCATTTTCAGTGATGAAGTACCATTGGTAGCAATAGCACACAGAGTCTCTCTACTCCAAAGCCACAAGAATGACATATCTTGCAAACCAAGGTTTGAATGAGAGCTAAACAAAAAAGAGAATTTGGTTATGACACCTCACATCTGAGCCATAAATACACAGTTAATACATATAAAATAAATCATGGTAAATGGCGTGTGTGTGTGTGTGTGTGTGTGTGAGAGAGAGAGAGAGAGAGAGAGAGAGAGAGAGAGAGAGAGAGAAGGGAAGAGAGGGAGGGGGAAAAAGAGAGAGAGAGCTAAAGAAATAAAAAGAAAGAATATATGAATGAGATGAAGCTAAAGTAAACAGGAAAGAATCATTTATATCACACATCTGGGATCAGGGGAAGAATTTGCACATTTGCATAAGTAACTTGATACTATAGATGGAATGAGATACTGGGGTACTAGTCCTTCAACACACTGAACTTTTTTCAACTTTTCCAAACAAGGTTTCAGAACCACCTACCTAAGAGTTATTTAGCATAAGAAAAGCTCTTCAAAAGGGTTTTAAAAGGCACTAAAAGGATGGGATATTTAAGGCCTACAGAACACTGCAACAAAATTTTGAAGATTATCAAATCCAGAGTCAAGAACACTTTCAAGGATTTGAAGGTCTCTTATTCAAGGGCAATGACCATTTCATCTTCATTTGTAACACTAGAAGAAAAGAGTTTTGTCCAGTTTATAGAACCTCTTTTCAGATATAAGGAAGAAGTTCTTGAGGAAATGGGTGAGGAAATATCTCACTAGGTCCCCAAAGAGGTTTATCCTGTTGTCTTTGGATGTCATTGCAAGGTGTGGAGACTGCTTTCCTGTACCTTAAAGCACAGAGGAGGAATAAATGGTCAATTTAAGGTCTTATCCATTTTGTGGGATCAAAGCATATATAGCATGTAGCTACTTTAACATTTCTCTGAAGAATGCTTGCTAGAGAGGAATCAGGCATTGTTATTCTAGGAACAGAAAGTACCAGTCATGTCACAAAACTCTGCCACAAAAAAATCCCTTGACTGATCTAGTTTCCTAACCTTTCTTCCTATTTCATAGACTTTCTGAAGACTTATGACTGTAAACCTGAAATTTAGGAGACACACTGATCGGACACTAAGCTCCAATTTCTTCTCCAATAAGACAACTGGGGTAAATTCATGAGAAAGTAAATCGTGGCCCCAAACCAGAATCTGAAAAAAATAAATGCCATTATTGCTCCAGCACCTTATGGGTGTATGTGTGTGTGTGTGGGGGGGTGTTAATATCCATTGACATCCTATTTATAGTACCCTTGCGTGGTGGAAGATTCAAGATAAAACTATAGTATTCAAAATTTATATTTTATAATTCTTGTGAGAAGAAAATGTAATAGTCCAATGCATTACATTTGTACATTACTGTGTTTAATACTACTATGATAATCTCCCCACCTCACCGCACACAGCTTGGTAAAACCACATTCCACTTTATCCCAGTTTGTCTTCCATTTATATTTTAGTAGAATAATTTGGTTAGACACCCAAAGGCCTTCCTACTAATGAAATCAGGATTTGCTAAGAAAAATCAGTTTATAACTTGCCTTAGTATCCACCAAAGACAAAAAGAGTTATTAAAGTCTGAAAGGCAGCAACCATCCTCAGACTCTTGAGAGGAACCAGAAGGAACATACCAGAGACAAGCAAAGGGTTAACACAGCTCATTTCTGGGTTAAGGGACGGATGCAGCATCATTTTTTAAGGCAAACACCTGGAGGGAAAAAAGTAGTATTTTGTTTCCACCTCAAGAAATTACAGACAAACATAAAGCAAATCACATCAGTGGAATACTCAATTATCTGAACATGCTAATTAACGAACTGTAATCAACCGGCTTTCAGTCCTCTCTTCACCTGCTGTAATATTTGTAGCGCATTGCCTTCCTTATTCCTCACAACCAGTAGAACATTAGACAGTCTGCATGGTGCATCCAAGGGAAACAAATAAGCACAGATTTTTGCTGATGGTAGGAATTTCTCATGCTCAGGGCAAATGAACCAGCAATATGGAAATGGCAGTACTGGCTGTATATTTTAATTATTCCCCACACCTATTTTGCAAAAGAGACTTAAAATACAATTAGGTAATATGGTGCTCAGTTATGGTTATTTCGTAAAACTGAGCACAGATAGTCACTTAAAGTAGTAAATATGCAGTCATGACAGAATTAAATATTCATGAAATCAAGAGCCACTAGAAAGCCGAGGATATTCGAATATTAAAATTCATCAGAGTTTTTACAATGTAAATCTTGTATGTATTTGTAAGGCACCGAGTCCAGTCTAGAGTGTGTTCAAATTCTGGTGTCTTGGTAGACTGCCATTTAAATTACAATATTGATTTTGGCAGATAAACAACAATCTTAATCCTTAGCTCAGTTTCCAAATGCAAAACAATTTTGAATATTTGGAAATATCAACTTGTTAAAGTGAGCCTATCTCCAAACACAGAACAGCAACACTCAGTGTGATCCGGATGCTTTGGATATTTGTTTAATCCACTAGCGCCTTTGGAAAGGTCCAACAGTAACCAAGGCAATCTTCTAGGAGCGCTTCATGACATGCAATTCTTTTCTAGCTGGGAGAAGTGACTATTTTCTCATGCACTTCCTTAACTGAGCAAAGGGAGAAAGCATATTGACTGACCTTTAATATTCTGATTTGTTGAACCAACTTTTCCCCAACATTAGCAGCCAGTTTGAAAATGTATCAACAAATACATGTGTACACTTTATACAGGTACAACTAAACAACACTCGCTTCCACAAAACAACTCCAGGGGTACGTGGAGGAAGAAGACTGTACTCAGAAACAAAGCTGTAATAAATTCATTCTAATAATATTACCAAGGCATTATTTCCTATGTCATTTCTTCTATTTTACAATTTTCTCAACAGGAAAAAATAAAAGAAAATAAACGCTCAGCACCAGAGAAGGGCATTTGAGCCATTTCTTACTGGAATCCAATTACTCCAAGAACTCCTCTCTCCACGGTAAGTAGTAGCTGCCCCCTGGTCTACGATGACACAGCAGGGCTGCAAAGATTTACAGGGCTCATCTGCTACCAGGCACTTGGTCCCTGCCCTCTTAGGTAGGAGAGTGCCAGGTGAGGAGGAGGACCTGGATCTTAGAGCTGGGTTAAGCAGTGATCTCCATTCTACCGAGGAGCCAAACTTTGCTCCCATTGTTGTCATCTTCAGGTTGATGTCACCTCCCTCCACGGAGTCTCAGAAGCCACTTGGCAGCTCCTGAAGACATTTGTTTCCCCCTGACCTAGATCATCCAAATAAGCCTTGGTCATACTGTGCCGGCAAGCAAAGGTCTCAACACTGCTCTCCTGAGGTGTGGGCTCTGCCCTGGCTTCACATTACGCGTACCACAAGACTTTTCTCTGCACATACAGCTGAATACGGAAACCAGGACAGACTTCTGCACACGCCTTCCAGTTCAGAAAGTCACTATCGCCATCGATTCCCTTAAATCTCACGCCTTCCCCACATCTGCAACCCCCACCACCGCACAAACGAGGAAAGGGGGTGCGGGAAGCGGAGGGGTTAAAGTGACAGCCACTACTAGAGCTCCTCGGTTTTGTTCAAAAGGTGTCACAGCGCCAACACTGTGGACCTACCTTGCTCTCTCCTTTCTCGCTGTTGGGTCTCGCCTCGGGATCGTCGCTGTCCTCAGCTCCTGCACTCTCGCCGGGCAGTTCATCCTGAGCCAGCTGCTGCTGCTGCTGTTGCTGCTGCTGCTGCTGCTGCTGCTGCTGCTGCGGCTGCGGCTGGGGCTGGGGCTGGGGCGGCTGTGGCGGCGCCTGGCAGGCTCCGCCAGCCCCCTGGGAGCGGGGGATGGGCTCCGGGCGCGGAGAAACTCCCTCAACATCCATCTCCATCTTCCCATTCACTGGAGGGCAAGACAAAAGCGGAGCGGAGACTTGGCAGCGGCGCCCGGCGGCTCCTCAGCTGCCCGTGGCACGCATGGCTCGCCGAGGGGGGGCCGCCTCCCGCGCGCCCTCCCTCCCGCCACCCTTCGCCCGCGCGCCCCGCGGCTCCGCTCGCCTGCTCGGCTCGGGCACTGGCGGCGCCTGGGCCGGGGAGCGCGAGGAGCGGGCGGCCGCGTGTCCTTGGAGCGGTGGCCTTCAGGCGCCCCCGGCAGTCCCGCTAAGCAGAGCGCATCCCGGCGGCGGCGGCGGCGGCCGCGGCGACGCCTCCCAGCCGCGCGCCCAGCCCCGGGGCCGCTCGGGGACTTGCTGTCCAACCCGGCCTCCCGATCCGCGCCGCCTTCTCGTCTCTCCCGGGGCCCGTCGGCGTTCCCCCACCCCTCCAACCTTCCGAACAAAGTTACAGGAAGAACAAAACGGATCGCCGGGGTATGCCGGGCGAAACGGACAGGAATAGGAATACCAGGTGTAAGTGAGAGCTACCATCCCCTCCCGCTGACCAAGCGCCGACCCCTCACCTTTGCCCTCTCCCCGCCGCACAGGAGCCAAGGGAAGGAGGGTTTTCCGACCTGGCGAGGACTGGAACGAGAGGAGCATACGGAGGGCTGGTGGCCCGTGCGCGCACCCCCAACCGCAGGCGACCCCCACCTCCACGCTGGCCCGGGGCTCCCTTCGTCCCTCCCGCGGCCGAGCGTGTCTCCGGGGTCAGCCTCTCCGGTGCGTGCGTGTGTGTGTGTGTGTGTGTGTGTGTGTGCGCGCGCGCGCGCGTGTGTGTGTGTGTCCGAGCTCCCGCTCCTCCGTGTGCTCCGCCGCCGGCGACTGCGCGCCACACAGCCCGGCACTAGAGAACTGGAGTAAAGAGGAGAAGCCAGCGGCCAATTCCGGGCAGGAAATCGACCTACCCTCGCCTGAGGCCGGATCGCGGGCTAGAACCGGGAAGGGGTGGGGCCCCGCGTGGATGGCGTGGACGCGAGTCTCGCAGCGCGCCCGAGTTTGGCGTAAAGGTTGGCAGTGGAGGGTCGATGGGGGAGGCGGAGGGAAAAGCGAGAAGTCGCTGCCAGGCATTTACTGCAATGTACCCCGGAGTGGGCGCCAGCTGGGCGCCGCCGCTCCCAAGTGGCGAGCTCCCCTGTGCTGGAAAGGGCGTCCTCAGCAGCGCAGGTCTCCAAGAGGTTCCGGAGGTGACCCCAGGCCAGGCGGTGAGCTGCGCCTATAAATATATTTTATGTAGATAGTGAAGACAAGGGTAGACTTGGAAATTCTGAAATCGGGGCTCACTGACAGTCAGGTGATCGGGATGACTTCTAAATTTAAAACCACTTGGTCCTGGGGAGTAGCTTACAACTTCACGGGAACTGTTACCGCAACTCTGCGGGTCCAGGAAGGACCTTGCAGCAGCTAAGAAGAGAAATAGCGGGTTATTAAGAACCTGTTTAATATTAAATAAAGCCCATTGTTCTGGGCTTTGAGTTCCATAATGCCCCCAAATGGATCAAGAGATAAATGAACTATTCATGCATTTCTTAGCAGAGGATGGTTTTTTTCCTCCTAACATATAGTGTATCACAGATAGCATTTGCCTAATGAAACTAGAAAATTGCATTGTTCATCATGTGACTGCTTTGCATTAACTTAAAGACAACTTTTACATATCAAGACATTTCCCCAATAAATGCAGTCACGCAAGAACACATCATTAGGTCTTATCCTTAAATCCAATCTCAAAATCTCTGACTCTGCCTGTAAGTGTGACGGAAATTAATTGCCACTTTAATTTAATCAGCGTAAACAGCCAATCTGGATAATGCAATGTGAATATACTTTTGGAAAGAAAAAAGTTGGGAACAGAATTACTCATTCTCTTTTTCTTCAAAACTTCTTTAAAAAGTATATTTTAAGCTCATTTTCTAAATTGGGGACTTAAAAATAAAATGAGCTTGCTTTAGTCTGAGATTCACTATGCTTTTTAAATCAGTATGACCCTTTATGTAGAAGTGTACCAGCCAAGAAAATAAATGTAGAGCTATGTTCCTTTAAAGAAGTTACTTACTCTCAATTTTCCTCCCCAGTACATTGTAATAAATCAATTCTTATAGTATTTTTATAATGGTAAATTAGATTATCTGTGTAAAGGGCTTAGCCAAGTGCCTTAGTACATAGTGAGCACTTGACAGTCCACTGACTGTTACACTGAAAATAGTAAGATGATACAAATTCACCATGAGCACTCATCCTAGGACCTTGATTTAGAAGGAAGAAATTGCCAGTTTAATTAATTATTTTATATAAATTATTCTAAAAGATATTTGGAATTTTCAAAATATGAAGCCCCTTCTGAAGGCAGGAAGAAAGTCAACGGTGTTTTGTGCAATAAAATTTTGAATTTGACAGATTTCCTTTCTACAGTGTAGGAATAAAAATTACATGTCAATTCCCACAGGAGCTGAAACAGCTGACTGGTAAGTTATCATTCTTCTATGCTTGTTACTTCCAGAATGTGTTCGTGAATTTCTTTAAGGTTTAAATGAAGATTGAATCAAAACGATACAATACTTGAGCTAAATTTGATCTAAATTTAGGCATGTGCTTGTAAAGATTCCCATTGTTAAATGCAAATATTTTTCCTTTCCCTGCCCTTCTATTTTTTGGGGACACCGAATTTTCTTTGCATCTGTCATAAGTAAATATGGGCTTGGAAAAATATATTACATTTCAAAACTGTTGATTGCACCTAATTATGCATGTAAATTGCTACTTCAAGCATGCAGACAGCTTGTAACATTTTGAAAATTTTGCCCCAGTAGTCATTTGAGGTATTTGTGTTACTATTTTGCTTTTGCCTTAAATGACTTCGTTTTCTCATTAGCTTTCAATTAATAATGAGTCTATGAATAATTTTGACCTTTTGATGTCTATGGTTTAGATGACTCAAATGAGCAAATCAGAACTTTCAAGAAAATCACCCTGCTTATTGCTTATATCAGATCATTTGATTGATTTTTTTGAATCTCCGAGTTGAGAGTTTAGGAAAAGGTGTCCTGGAAAAGTCATCTAACTCCTTGCTACTCAACATGGACGATGGATCAATAGCATCCCAACACTTGTATTGTTAGAAATTCAGAGTTTCAGGCCTCACTTGAGCCTTACTGCATCAGAGTCTACATTTTAACAAGATCTCCAAGTGATTCCTTTTACACTCAAGTCTGAGAAGTACTGCTCTAACTCATCATGTACTTGGCCTTTCTAAAGTATAATATATTATCTTTGGCACTGTTCCCCTAAAATACTACTTGGAATGATTCATTCAGAAAATACAATCTTAGAAACGTGTTTGTGTGTGTGTGTGTGTGTGTGTGTGTGTGTGTGTGTAGTTATAGTCCCTCCCTCTTTCCTCCCAGGATCTTAGTGTTATATAATGAAAAGTTACATAGATTAAGAATGTATCTATCGTAATCTCTGGTAATGAATGAGAAGTACACAGTTTCCTAAATTCAAAAAGTACTAACCTAAAAAGGGGGTAGCACTTTGTTTTGAATCATAACTTTTATTCAAATGTGTGGAACTAGTTCCTAAAAAAAATTTGGTCATGTTGACTTAGACTTGAAAGTCCACAGTTTCCACTCTACTGAGATTATTGATACCGTCTGTGACAATGCAAGCAGAAACTGCCAAGTTTGTGTCAGTGCAATGACAGTCTAATAAACCATCAGTGATTTGGCATAAGTATGGACTAAATTACATGCCCTGATAGAACTTGTTACTTTAAGGAATTTTTTGAAAGCGTATATACATATATCAATAAATTATTACCATAAAAATCTATCTGGTACAGCATTTCTCATCTTAAATGTACATGAAATCACCTGTGGAATGTTGTCGAAATGCAGGTTATGACTCAGCAGGACAGTTTTTGGCCCGAGACTCTGCATTGCTAACTAACAAACTTCCAGGTGAAGCTTTATCATCATCAGTGCTCTTAAATTTTAATCACTTAGGGAGCTTTTTAAAATCATTAATGCCCAGACTACACCCTGAGACAAATTAAATCTAAATTTCTACAGGTGAGATCTAGGCATCAGTCGTTTTTAAACCTCCCCAGGTGTTTATGGTGTATAACCAAACTGGGACTCAAAGCTATAAATCAGTGATTCTCCAAGTGTGGTCTCCAGACCAGCAGCAGCAGCAGCCCCTGGGAGCCAGTTATGACAATTGCCCCTCAGGCCCTCCCCTGACCTACTGAATCGGTACCTGCACACTCTAAGATCGCCAGGACGTCTGTGTGCACATTTAAAGACTGAGAAGCACAGCTCTAGCATATCCTCATGAGATGGGTTGGTGGCACTCAACCAGCAGCAACCTGATCGTACCTGCATTTCTTGGCTCTTTACACGTCTACATGCATTCTGAGACGTTCTACAAACCCTTATGGATAAAGTTCCAATTGATAAAGGGAATCTACAAGAATCATTAGCCTGTTTTAATATTTCTGTGGTTAGCAGCACTGTCCAACAGAACTTTCTGCAGTGATAGAAATATTCTCTACGTGTACTCTTCAGTAAGTAGTCACCAGCCACTTGAGGCTATTGAATGCACGAATTATGGCTAATGTGACTAAAAAATGTTTCATTTTAATTTTATTCATTTCAATTGATTTAAATTTAAGTAGTTGCATGTGAGTATTGGTTTCCCGTATTGGACAGAGCAGCTTCAGAGTAATCACTCTTCCTGTTGCTTAACTTTTATTCAAATTTCGAGGTTGAACACAGGCCCCTCCTGCTCCATTTTTATATGTATTAATCCCCAGTGAATGCACCAGGATGAAAAACATCTGCCTTGCCACTTCATTTACATAATAAGTAACATTACGCCTATTATTTTGAATGAGAGGAGTTTAACTTGAATTAAATGCCACCAAAAGTTGTCAAAACCTTTTTCATAGCATTCATAATTATGTAGCTTTAATTTTACAGCCTTTTCAAACATCAGCATACGTGGGGTGTGTTTGGAACTACCTTAAGAAAAGGCTACAGACAAAAGACTACAAATGGATTCAGGGTCAAAGGCACAGACATACCCTCCCCAGCATCTTATTGATGCGTAATGGAAATTTGAATAAATTAAGCATATATCTATGTTGAAAATAAATATCAGAACTTGAAGATTCTTCTCAAAATGGAAGGTCAGATACAAAACAAAGGAGGGATCAAGGAGTTAAGGAGCCAGAGATAGCAAATAAAATCAAAATAGAAATCTACTCAACAATTACCATGACTATAAATATCTAATTGGTGGAATCCATGGGGTGAATGTAAATCTCTAACTGGTGGAATCATTAAGATGGCATGGAATGGGATGGGATGGGATGGGATGGGATGGGATGGGATGGGATGAAACAAAAATATTCATTTAAAGACAAAATATTCATTTGAGTCTTCTCTTCTCCAGGACGAGAAAAACAACAGCATGCACAATTACAACAGCATTGCCTACCAGCTATTAAGTTTGCTCCATACATTATCCCCTGCAATCCTCCCAACAACCCTGTGAGGTGAGTATGATCAGGAAAGAGATTATTCATGGACATTATTTTAACTGACCTCAGAATAAAAGCAAGCAAATCCCTACTTGAGAGGGAAGAGGACAGTATTAAAATAGAGTCAGCCTTCTTCTTTGATTGAAAGGGACATTTGTCATTTCTAAGCTGAATTAGCCACAACCTGTCTTCTAAAAGGAGGCTAACACTACAAAAATATTTCAGCAGGGCCTGTGTCTTGCCCAGCTGCTGATCTGGTACTGTGTGATACAAGATTATGTCCACAAAGAAATGTGTAGCTAGGGGCAACAGCCTCACTTCCGAGGATGGTCACTTCATAGCAACTGAAACCAATAAATAGACTGCCTTTGTTGTCCCCAGGAAAGAAACTCCAAGGGACTTCAGACAATGTGAATTCAGGAGGTTGGTCGGGAGCTTGGGCTATTCAGAACTCACCCTGACTCTCATGCAGGCATCTTAAGACTACCTTCACACAAGCTCTTCTTCAGAAAGTGAGGGCAAGTTTCTTCATAATCCATATCAATCCACCTCAGAAGGGAGGGGGCAGAGTGACCATGAGAGAAGAAGAAATTATCTACTCCCCTCAGTGATAGACGACGAAAAAGGCCAAACCTGGTTCTGTGTTTATACAGCCCCACTGATATCCCATGCCCTACAACACAGCTTATTAAACCACGAGCCCTAATCATTGTTCTGGGCTTTCTTTGGAGGACCCCCTACCCTTCATTTATTCAAATACACACATTTCTTAGCTAAAGTTATAGTGCAGTTTATGGACTACACCCAGGAATTCTGAACTTTACCTTCTGGGTCACCTGAAAATACTCCAGGACATCACAGTCTTAAGAGTAGTCACATTCTGCCCCAGCAATATTGGAGCAAGGCTCCCTAGTGAGAGGGCCCTTTGGCTTCCTGGATCTTGTACAGAATGCCAGCATTGCTAAGCTGGTTCAAGACTTGACTGTTGCCAAAACATCATCTTTATTACTAATACAGTCTAGGTTGGAGAAGGTAGCTTGTATCTATAGGCAAATGGTCTTCCAGTTTCTGAACACCTGGATCAGGCAGACAAATCCACTCAATCACAGCCGCATGGGGCTGTTGCAAGCTTTGTCTGCATGCATCTTACAGGGAACTAACTCCCATAAGGTAAAAGCAAAAGGCCAGTTCATTTTTCCCAAATTCTCTAGGCAGATAAGACACCTCTCCAGGGGCAGAGAATGAAAGAGTAGAGAGATGCCAGGAGTCTGATGCTATTCAAACTTCCTATACACAGAAAGAAACATCGAAAATAGGGAAGAAATGTTAATCCCTCCAAACGAATTCTGCTTCAATATCAGCAGATGCCACGTCCCTTGTTCCCATTCCCCTCACTGCCTGGTGCCCCCTGTGGTGGGGACGGTCCTGGGATCCCACCCTGCATAGCTCCGTTTCCTGCCTCTTGTACCCACTCGTGGTCCCGTGTAGTCAGGAGACCACCAGCAGCTCTACCAGCCACACTCCCCTCAACTGTATAACTTATTGGGTCTTAGAGGTGGTTGGTCAGAATTAACATTCCTGGTACAAAGCTGTCAAGAATTAAACTCCTGACCTGCTTCTCATTAGCATCATACTCCTATCAACTGAGCCAACTGGAAATTTTACGAAGGTGTAAAGCTTTCAGAGGTGGTGCTCTAGCAAGTGCCTTTTATCTTACAAGTGCCTAATAAATATTGCATTTTCATAATTTGGCTTTTAAAACCAGAAGTTATCTCTCATTCCTTCATATAGTATATCTTAGAAGGCCCACCTAATGCAGTGCCTCACATATGGTGGGAACTAAATAAATGTTTGAGAATGAATATTAAAAACCTTTTATATGAAGGCTTAGAAATGACTTTGCATCTCATCTTGGAAAATTTAATCTTTGAAAAAGGAGGACAAGAATGGGCTATTTGGAAACTAGGTTTCACCATGGACTTATGGTGATTACATGTTTGTATCAATTTCACTGACCTGCTGTGGGAAGGTAAATAATTGTAACTTTGCACAGATGTTTCTTTTTTTATGCATTGAGGGATCTATAATTCCTTTCAACTCAAAGACTCTGAGATCACAATAGTAGATATTTTCTGACCATTTAAGTGCACACTGAAAGCATTCGATAATCAAGTGAGGGTGTGAAACTCTCTGTAGTTTGTAATGGTATGCTTTCATTTTTACCCATTAAATAGCAAATCTCTTCTCCTGTTTCTAGATATGGCTATTAGTCTCCTGGTCATTATGTCATTTATCTGTACACTTTGCTTTTTCATTTTGGAACCAGAGGTAAGCAACATGTACAACTACAATAATAATTAGGCAAGACGCTTTGGAAAACCAGGAATTTAAATGTAAATATGAAACACACAGGCAACAATCCCCAGAGACAGCAATAAACATAATAAATGGGCTCATAGGGAAAACCAGTAGAATGTGAATGATGAGTTGCAAGATTCACCTGGATATATTTCTAGAGAAAAGAGAAGGACCATTATAGGGGGGGAATTGAAATGTCAATGGGTGATATATAACTTTTTAATATAATAGTATTCTCATGTCCCTTAAAAATATCATACATGCTTAGAAATTAAGACATAAATAAATACCAGCTGTTTACTTCCCTCAGCATGCAGGCTCCAGCCCTCTGCACTGTTGACACTGTTGTGTTATGTGTCACTAGTCACTTCCCCACTGCCGAAGTCAATGCCTTTTTGGCTCTTGATTTCAGCTGGCTTTCTGCCCTGTATTTTACTCCAACTTTCTCAAGAAACGACTCAAACTTGATTTTTCTCCTCATCCTCCGACTATTTCTCACCAACTGTCTTTTTCAGTCTTCTTTTCCTATCCCCCTCCAAGTGACCTGCTGTAACCCAATTGTACTCTTTCTTCAGAGAGCATGCAAAACCTCATCTCGGAGAAATAGTGTTGACTATTAATCATAAGAGAGACTAAGCATGGCACTAGGCATTTACATACAGCATCTCTTAATTATTATAACTCTCTACAGTAGCCATTACTAGCTCTATATTTATGCACAAAGAAACTAAGATTTTGATAGTCCAGGTAACATGACTAAAGACACAACCCTGGTTGTAGTAGAATACGAGATTTGAACCCAGGCCTCTCTGACTCAAATTTCATGTTCCTTTCATCCACCTATGTATATCAATTATCTACTGGGATATAACAAACCACCCCAGAACTCGATGCCCTGAAACAATAATAGTCCTTTATGTTACTCAAACATCTATGTTGCAGACAGAGCTTGGTGGATTCTACACGCCTCTGCTCTGTGCAGCATCAGCTAGAGCAGCTTAACTGGGGGTGGAGGCTCCACATTGAAGATGGCTCGCTCACAGGGCTAGCAGGTTGGTACTGGCTATTGGCTGGGAGCTCAGGGGCCTCAGTTCCTTTCTATCTGGGCCTCGCCAAAGGCTGCTTAGGCTTCTTCACAGCATGGTGACTGGGTTCTAAGAGCGAAGAACCTAATAGAAGGAGGTAGAAATACAAGGCACTGTTATGACTTAGTCACATGGTGTCATTTCTGCTATACTCTGTTGGTTGAGGCAAACACAAAGGCCCACCCAGTTTCAAGTGGAGGTGACACAGACCCTACCTTTTGATGGGGAAGTAGCAAGATACCAGAGCATGTAGTACAGAAGGAAACATTGTTGCAGCCATCTGTGGAAAAGGCTACCGCTTCATGTTTCCTCTATAAAGCCCATTTATAGAGATGACTCAAGTCTTTAACTCGAAGCCCTGATGTCTCTTCTGAAGCCAGTTCCACCGTTCTGATGGTCTAGTGGAATATTTCAAACTGAAGTCACAAAGCTCTTTATTAAAACCAGGCCTTACCTTATTCTTCATTATTTACATCATCAGCACCATTCTTCCTAATCACCAACGCTCAGTAGCTCACACCCAGCTTGACTCCTATTGTCCCCATCTCTCCACATTCAGTTACTCAAACCTATTAATCATACTTCATCAAATAGTGTACTCATTCACTCAAAAACATTAAACATTGAGTACCTGCTCTGTAATTGGCCCAGCATTGGTTATTTTTAGTTATTAGTGATGGAGACATAATAGTACACACACACATAAATGTGTATGAAAAAATATAGATGCATACTGTATTTGAATTATAAATACATACTGTACTTATAGTTCACAAGCTTATGCAGAAAGAACAGACATATCATCAGAAAGTTATATTGTTTTAAGTATCATATTCCAAGTAAACTCAGGGTGCTGAGGTTGCAAAAAAAAGGGGGCACTAACCTAGCTCTAGGTGAGGGAAGGGGAAGAAAGTGAGCTCTGATTAAAGGAATAGTAAGAGTTTTATTGCATCTGAGCTCAAACATGACAAACAGAAATCAAAAGTAAACTAAATAAAATGCCATTTAGCTCAGGATGTCTTTCAGTTGGACTGCCAAGAGATAGTCTCTGAAGCATTGAATGATACCTAAAGCTAAACTTCTGTTCAGATGTATTCCTTTATACTCTTTTTGAATGTGTCCAACCTACAGAAGGTAAATTAATCTAATTGAGATTAACCAGTATCACTGAGCATTGTAATGTTTGAAAGCAAATGTGGAGTGATTTTTAAAATCCTTTACAGGAATTTGAGATAGCTTTTTAATGACAGGGAGAGAAATATTACATGGCCCCGTGTGCTGGTTGGCATTTTGCCAACTCTCCCTCAAATCTTTTTCTCATTGTGTTTATTGTGTCCCTTGCCCTGCTCTGTGTCATGGGAAACTGCATTTCTGGGCTCCTTTGCTAACTTGTCTCTGTTAAAGTCCATGGGAGGCACTAGCGGAAAACAGGAGAGTGTGAGGAGGGGAGAAGCTGAGGTATTTCTTCCCTCTCATTCTGGCTCAGCTCTACTCTGAAGCAGTCGCATCTCCTGCCAGACGTGCCCAGCTCTCCTGTTGGGCAGCAGCACCCCCTGTGGTTCCTGCTCCCCCCACATAGTCCCAGATTCTGGGATTAGGTAACACCCCCTCCTCCCTGTAGACTTCCGGACCAAAGGGTGGGACCAGCCTCCCACTCTTGCTAACCTCTGGTGGTCTCATCACCCTCTGGGCTGCCATCCCATGTATGACCAATTCTCTGACAATCTCTTCCATCTGAAAGGTGAGAGTGGGGTCTGGTATCCCGACTGGACCCTGAATGATATGTGCCTAGTTAACTCATTTTTAAAGTTATTTTTGATGGTGGCAAAATACACATAACATAAAATTTATCATCTTAGTCGTATTTAAGTGTTTAGTTCTGTGGCACTAAGTACATTCATGTCATTGCACAAACATCGCGACCACCCTCTCATGTCCAAAACTAAAATTCTCTATCCACTAAACAACTCACCATTTCCCCCAACCCAAGCCCCTGGCAACTATAAATTTGATGATTCTAGGTACCTCATGTAAGTGGAATCATACCTTATGTGTGTGTGTGCTTTTTTTTTGGTAACTGGTTTATTTCATTTAATGTCCTCATAGTTCATTCAAGTTGTAGCACATGTCATGTTTCTTTCCTTTTTAAGAATAAATAATATTCTATTATATGTATGTACCAAATTTTATTTATCCATTCTTCTGATGATGGACTCTCAACTATTGTAAATAATGGCCGCTAGGAACATGGGTATACAAATATCTCCTTGAGTCCCTGCTTTCAGTTCTTTTGGGCATGTATCCCAAAGTATAATTGCTGGATCGTCTTAGTAATTCTATTTTTAATTTTATTTTATTTTAATTAGTTTTAGGTGTACATAATAGTTAGACTTTTATATAATTTACAAAGCGATAGCCCCGATTACTCTAGTACCCACCTGGCACTATACATAGCCATTACAATATTATTTAGTAATTCTATTTAAAATTTTTTGAAGAACTAACCACCTAATTGTTGTCCATTGTAGCTGTCCCATTTAACATTCTCACCAACAGCACACACAGGTACTAATTTCTCCACATCCTTACCAACACGTTATTTTCTGTCTTTTCAGTGGTGGCCATCTTAATGGAAATGAGGTGGTATCTCATTGTGGTTTTTAGCTCATTTTAATACCAGAGCAGTTGACTTTGAGTGGCAAAAATCGTTGACCCATTGTCTTCTAGTCATATGGTGTATAATAAGCAGATTAAGCTTACTGCTGCTCACTTTCCATGATGAGTTTAACTAAGAGCCTTACCAGTGCCTAACAATGAAGCTCAATGAGGATTTTGGAGTAAGATGGCTCTTCTTCAAATTCCACGTCAGCCACTCTGTGACCCTGGATATCTAAACCCACCTCTGTTTGACCTCAGTTCCTTCATCATTACATTGTGAATAATAGCCTCTGCTTTGCTCAGGTAGGAGACTTATATTTCCCCTACATATTTACTTATATTTCGGATCCTTAGTTTTAAATATTTGATGCTTCATCTCTTGCTAGCTTATTTATATAGTTAAAACTTATATGCTTTTGCTGACACAGTATCAATAAAAAGAACTGAAAATGTGCAAATGTTGCTTTTTCTGGTGGGTAGGTTTCACCGAAGTGATTTAATTAAGAGTACAAGTTCCTGATGTCTTACAGTATGATTTCAAAGCCCAACTCCACTACTAGTAAATGTGTGACTTTGGAAAGTTACCTAAATTACTAAATTTCTCTGAGCCTCAATTTCTTCATCTTTAAAATGAGTATAACAATAGTTCCTCCACCTTTGGGTTATTGTGGGGATTAAATGATAAAATTATCTCAAGCTCTCCTCACATTTATAAATATACATTAGGTATTATTAGACTCAATCTTAATTTAAAATATTAATGGATCCATACTTAAAAGATCCCTTGAAACCTTTTCATCCCGTAGAGGGGATTCTAGTTTGGGTATACTAGGACACATTGATAAAAAATACTTCTGCCTCAATGTGCAGCCCTCACCTCCCTTTCCCACACTTGAGGGTTCATAGTGACCTTCTGCCAAGGGGCCAGATCTTCTTGCAGTAGGTTGGAATGGTGGAACTGCATGGCATTGTGCTTTTTGTGTTATATGGGGAATCGAAAGTCTAAATTTGATTCTAAAACCAAAACAGGGCCAACTATAGTCTTATAAGGGCAGCACTTTAGCTTAGCCACAGTCTAAACCACTCAGGTGTGTATAAGGAGACAGACTGATTCATTTTTCTTTCCTAAGAGAAAATAAAGCATAATATCTACCTGTGCAAGGCACTAAGAACCTGTGCAAGGCACTAAGATACCAGAAATACAGAAATGCAAGATACAGCTCTAGCCTTCCAAGGAAATCAGGAGGCTGAAATTAGCACAAGGTGCTGTGAGAATTCATTGGGCATCTAACTCATCTGAGGGGTCTGGGAGGAGACTATGGCTGGGCTGACTCTGGAAGGATGAGGACAGTTATCAAGGAAGAATAAATGGGAGGGAGAGTGCTGTTCAAGGTAGAGAGAACAATGTGTATGGAGGCGCAGAGGATGAAAGTAACGTGGCACATTGTGAGAGCCTCAAGTATTTAAAGGAGAAATGAGAGGTCGATGCAAAGGTTGGCTGGATCCAGATCATGAAGGAATTCAGAAGTTAGACCATGCATATGGGGGAATGATGGTGGTGTTTTAAGTTGGAAATAAGAAGAGGTAGGAAATTTCTATGACAACTCTAGAGAGAAGAATCAAATCGGACAGCAATGAAACCAACTAGTTCACCATAACAGTAACAGAAGCAAGAAATAAGGCTTTTGAACTAGTCATTGGCCACAGAAAGGAAAAGAAAGCACTGGATTCTAAATTAGAATTAGAGAATATGGTCAACAGGACTTGGTGAGTCATTAGATGTACCTGTTGCTTCTAAATTAAGAGTTCCAAGAACATTGAGTAAACAATAAATACCCTCTGACCACATGTGGGAACACCAAGCAAGGTCTCAAAAGATGGCCAAAGTAAGAGAAAAATCTGTGTGCCATATAGTTGTCAAATTTCAACCAAAGCTGACCTATTTTACCATCAGCTATGCATTGGAATATCGGAGACCAACAAATTCTATGAAATTATTGTTGACGAGAAAAAAAGAAAAACCCATACCTTCAACATGCTGCAATTTTTTGCTTCTATGTTTTCCAGTGCCACCCACTCTAAGGTTCCCTTGAACCTTTTGTCATGTAATTAAGTATGCGTTTTCCTGTGTCAAACATCGAACACCCAAAGATTCTGTTTGGCATTGTCTTTGAGCAACTCTTCATTTAACCATGTCCAACCAATGAGAATCCATTGGTTCTGTTAATTTTAAGGATCTTCAAATGAATATGTTCCCTAACCTCCTTTAGTAACCCACTCCAGTTCTTAAAGTCTTTTTCATGATGAAAATCCTCTTCCCTAACTACTGTAACTCCCTCATACAGCTAGGTAAGGCTCTTTATTCTCATGCTATTTGGAGTGCATTGAAGGATAGCTGTTGTACCAAAGGCATAGACTTGCATTTGACTGGATCTCATGAATGGAAATACTTCTCCCTCAGAGATCAATGCAAGGTGAGCTAGACTAAATATAATTTGCTGAAAATTACACTTCCCAGGTTCCATAGCTAATCACTCACCATTTATAAATAAATGAATTTTGCCTTGCACTCAGAGAAATAACAGCCCTGAACACTAATTCCAGAACTTGGCTAATCCTCAACATTTTCTCGGCTCAAAGTTTGTATACATATTCAGAACAAGGCTACCATTTTTGACTGTATAATTGAAAGACACTCACTATTACAGGACATAATGATCATGTTTTATAGTAATTGAACATGTCTAAGAAGGTCTTAGTAAGCTGAATGAGTAGCTCTTTCCATGTCAAGTATTGGCCACATTTTGAGAAGATATTGGCAGGCCGGGCCATGAGTGTTAAATGACTGGAATACAGAGTTGGAGTCCAATGAAACAGAAAAAAGGATTAGCAATGAAATGCAGGGTCAATTCAAGGCTGAAACCACAAAGGAAATTTAAGCTATTTGTTTCAGTAAAGATGTTTTGGGGTATAAGTAACAAAAAACCAACTCAAACTGTTTTAAAATAAAGGGGATTTATTGGTCTATGGAACTAAAATGTCTAAAAATAATATAGTTTCTGGCACAGATTGAACTGGGTTTTGACTTTATTTCATTACTATTCTCTTGGATCTATATTTCTCTGTTGTACCATCTTTGTCATCAGGCGGAATCCACGCTTGTTAGACTAAATTATGTCACCTACCCTCCCATGAACTAATCACTATGGCCAACAAAATATGGTAATCAAATTGATGTAAATAAATCAGTCCTGTCCTTGCCTCTGGATCTGGGGATGGTGGTCAATCCTACTAAACAACATGTCTGTCACAACAGAAAAGGGGTAGGATAAATGCTAGAGAGGCAAAGTGCCCACTGCAGTACCCACCCAATCAGTGGTCAGTGAGACCAGGAGGGTGAAGCCAGAGAAGAGGGAAGCAAGAGAACTTGAAAGTACAGCAGTCATGGCACCAGCATCAGGCTCAATCTATTAGGCACAAGAGAACCTCACACAGGTGCAAAGCTAGCCTTAAATGGTAGGTTGATTATATTCTTCCTGCTGTCGTGGGTACCTAAGAATAACTCAGGGAGGATGAAGCCAAGACCTACATGCATGACAGTCACTTCCTGATTTTAATTATTAAGAAAGAACAATGATGGTTATAATGCCAGATAGCTCATGGCAGTAAATCACCACTCTAGAATAAGAAAAAGAGGCATTCATTCGTTCAAGCAACTAATGGACTATTTAGTAAATGTCTGCTCTTGAGGACAAAGTAGAACTCTGAAACGCTAAGCATTTCATTAAATAAAACAGCTTGTTTCCTAAGAACTGCACAATGTACAGTGACAGGATGTTCTAGGACTGACTGATTCCTTTGACAGGAACAAGAAGTTTACAGGCCAATATTGAATAGGGAAGGGGAAAGGGTCACAGCCTCCAGGAGAGTGCATTTTACAATTTATCAAGATCTGAGTACAAATACCACTTATTTTGTTTTTGTTTATATAAAGAAAGTCTGTCTAGGAATAAATCAATTAGTAAATATCTTGCACAGTACTTGCCAAGTAGTAAGTACTCAATGAATGTTCAAAGAATCAAAGTATTTATTGAGTACTTCATAAGTACTGTGACAGGCACTGATGGTAATTTGGCAGAC
This sequence comes from Eidolon dupreanum, assembly GCA_028627145.1. Lineage (NCBI taxonomy): Eukaryota > Metazoa > Chordata > Mammalia > Chiroptera > Pteropodidae > Eidolon > Eidolon dupreanum. The sequence continues at coordinate 137,026,128 of CM053507.1, read as the reverse complement.
CCTGAACATAATCCTGGGCACTCGCCATTCCCACGTACATAGATGGCTTCTAACTACAAACAACTGAAGCTCTGCTTGAGAGAGATGCTTAATTTATACATGGGTGCTGGAGGTGCTGGGCAGTTACCTCTCCTGGGAAGAGCTCTCAACCAACAATGGATGGTCATGGGTGGATAAATGCCCCAGCTTCTTTGCCTCTCAGGTGGGACAGCTCTGAGCCATGTTCTATGCTGTCTCACAGAGGTCTTGAGGAGAACTGAGCCACAGTATCCTGTAGCACTAACCTGCTCATTAACATACACTGCATTGGCTTGCTTCCTTTCCTTTTCTCACTTTCCTACGTTCCTGCCAGTGTTTCTTGGGCTCGCCTCCTAAATAAACTCTTACTTGCAACCTTGTCTCATGATCAGCTTCTGGAGAAACACAGCCTATGATAATAGCCCTCCTAATAATAGCCCCAGGAGATGGATTATTATTAGGATATGCCAAACATGATAATCTCATTTTCCAGCCAATCTTGCAGCTACAAGGGTGGTGGTGTGATCACTTTAGGCAATGAGACATAAGCATAAAACTGATGGAAATTTTCTAGAGAAGCTGTTCGTCTCCTGGTAAAAAGTTATAGATGCTACTGGCTATCTCTTGCCTTGAATGGCCTATCTGTGAGACTTTTTATTATGCGAGAAGATAGAGCCCTATTTGTTTAAGTCAACTTCTTCCAAATTTCCCTTACATGCAGCCCAAAGCAATCCTAACCAATATATAAGCAAATACTTAGCACTATGTTAAAGGTTAAAAGAGATCAAGAAGGAACAACTCATGAGTATTTCACTAGGAAGTGAAACTAAGCTATAAAATAATTAGAATCATTTTTATTAATTCTAAGATAATGGGTATGATGTAATAGTTTACTTGAGCACAGGTCAAACCATTGGGCACAGATTTAAGTAAGGTCGAGCAGCGGCCCCCAACCTTTTTGGCACCTGGGACCGGTGCTCCTGTGAGACTCTAATGCCTGATGATCTGAGGTGGAGCTGAGGCGGTGATGCTGGCACTGAGGAGTGGCTGCAAATACAGATGAAGCTTGGCTCGCTGGCCTGCTGCTTGCTTTTTGCTGTGTGGCCGGGTTCCTAACAGGCCATGGACTGGTACCAGTGCATGGCCCAGGAGTTGAGGCTAGAGAATCCTTCAGGTCCCTTTCAATCTCAAGTTTCTATCATTCTCTTACTGGAGGGAAGGAAAAAGTCAGAGTAGTGTTCGCAGAAAGGTTCAGGGAAAAAGAAAGGAAAGAAATGGGCCTTGAAAAGTCAACAGGATATGAACAAAGTGAAATAAAAAGCACTGCAATTGGAGCAAGGTGGGGGGAAATATATACTGCAGAAGTACTGCAGTAGGAAGTCTCATAGTTGAAATTCCTCATCTTGGACACCACCACCCCCACACCCCCCCCAAAAAAATGAAAGGGGAAATGTAGGCACAGATGGTGAATTTCAATGTGGACATAGATGTAGACATATATAATATGTGGACATATTAGCCATATCAGGAGAGCATATTTCAGCTGGAAAATCTGCTATGACTGGATCCAGCTGATCTTGCTTTTATACCCTCTTAGGAATCTCAAAATCAGCTCAATGGATAATGACAAAAGTGTTAACTTCTGTTACACCACTCTCTGAAGATGAGACTGGGATGTTATCAGGTGTGGCATTAAATGCCAAGCTGAAAAGAAAGTAGAAGAGACTGATGTGGTGGAATTCAATGCTACTGGACCCCTGAGAGAAGCCCATTGTCATTGCTCAGCATTTGTAACATCTGTAATTCATTAGCCATTCCTTGGCCGCCACAGAACCCCGCGAACTAGATTTTTTTTTTCTTTTAAATGAAGAAACAGGAAGAACATCAATGAATAAGCTCAAAATAACTAAAATATTTTTTCAGTAGTAATATAAACAAATATTACCATGAGTCTGAAAGCTAGAGTTCTATGATGGGAAAAAATGTATGCACCCTGCTAATTCTAACCAGGATCTTGACTGTGTTTACAATAATAAAAACTAACGGTATCTATATTTTACAAAGTGCTTTCACGGATGCTACCTTATTCAAACTTCACAAAAACACAGGATGTAGAGAAGGCAAAACTTAAACCTCTTTTTCAAGGAGGAGGAAACTGAGGTTCATAGAGAGTAAGCCCAGAAAGTCACCTGGCTGCTGAGGGACTGAGGTCAAGCCTTTTAATGCAAATACCCATCCTCTGTTTATTACGCCACCCTGCCATCTAGCTTACAGCTGCATGAAACAACTTGATGGCCAACTCTGGTTAGTCTTAGAGTGGCCAACATACAAGCCAATACATAGATATGTAATTTGTTAGAATCTCTATAGATAAAGTAATTCACTTACTCATTGAATAATTATTTACTCAATACTGACCATGAGCCAGGCTCAGTGCTTTGTGTAGTGGATCCTCAGGGAAGAAAAGTGAAATGGTTGGCACATGGCAGCTGGGCTGGGATCACAATGGGGACTGAATAATGGGTGTTGGGGCCTTGGCCTACTGCTGGTCAGTGGCCTGCAGTCCAAGGATGGGATATGGAGTGGGGAAGACTGGGGCAAACTGGAGCCATGGGCACCTTTGGGTCTATTTCTCACCACTGTTGCTTCCCTGAGTGCTTTTATTCCTGCAGTATAAATTTCACTGGAGTCCTTTTATCAAACAGTTAAAAATTTAACTGAAAGACAAATACACACGCATTTATATAAGCAAAGGTTCATTCAATATTATTCATAAGCATAAAAACATGTTCCCTATTAAAAACAATTACACCATAGGAAAAAGTTACATAGTGTAGCCATCAAACTGTTGTTGTTAAGACTATTTAATGTTAGTGAGGGAAAGATTATCATTTAATATTAAATGGAAAAGGATGTCATTGTGTGAGTACACCAATGATGCAATTTTTATAAAAATATTTACAGGCGCACACAGAAAAATGACCGGAAGGAAATACACCAAAATTTAAGTGGGGGATTATGGATGATTTGTGTTTTCTTCTTTCTATATTTTTCTCTGAATGATTATATAGCAATAATTTTAAATTGTTTAGTGTGCTTTACTCATTCATAGAGACTTTTTAAATTTGTTTGTTGATGTGTGTGTGTATTCTAATACATAAGATATCTACAATTAAAATTCCTTGCCCTAAACCCTCTTTTAAAAAAGATTATGTTAACACTTATTAAAGAAATGAGGAGAAAATTTTCAAATTTTTATTCGTCAACATCTCATGAACAGGGAACAGCTGGTCCCCTTTTCCTAACCTCAGTAATGCAGTAAAAGAGGCCAGGACAGTCCTCCCTATAGAATGGTCAACTCTGATGCTCAGAGCTTCAACCTTAGGTAGGGCACCACTGCCTTCTATACCCCTCTCCCCTGCCCTCCCACATCACCCTTACATGCCAGAGTGAGTGGACCAAGCCAGTCTTGAGACCCTGAAGCATTAGACAACTGAAGATCCTCATCTTCTATTGGGGTCATGTTTGAGGGTGGCTTGGCACTGAATTTTTAGAGAATAAAGGATGGTGAACTATTTCTCTCACTCTCATTCTTGTTCTCTCCTAGTATCCTAAAATTCCACCTTGTTTCACCAGAAAGAATTCCCTATAATGTTCTAAGTTTGATGCCCATTATGCTAGTGGCCACGATAGAGTAGTTAGATGTGGAGCAGGCAGACGTCCTGGAAGGACAACTTAGTTATGCAAACTGGGGAATTATCCCTGGGCTGCTCCCACATTGGTTCATTGGAAACCCTGACATGTGGAAGGTGCCCAGCAATGGGGGAAAGAAGGCCAGGAGATTCATGCAATCAAGCAGAGAAGTTTATCAGTGGAAGTCAGAGCCTCCCTTCTTTGCCCACTGATGCATACATGATAGGTAAGTGCGAGGAAGCCATGTGAAAGTGGTTTGGGCTTAGAACATTTTCCCCTGTGGTTGTAAGGTTCCTATACACTGACGGGGAAATATTATGTCCTATATGTTTTAGTTCCCCAGCAATAAGATCCTCATCCAATTTCAGAGTCTCTGCATAATGCCAGCTCAGTTTCTCGCTGGGTGTCTTGGAATAACACACATTTGGCACAATTGGCTAAATCATTTTCATCCTCTTACCAGCAGGTTCCAATCATGGCAACCTAATCAATCTTCTGGCCATCTACATTAATCCCCAAAATGACCCAGATAATCCGATTGGCTGCAGTGTGGCCCAGTCACGATTTACATCAGACCATCTGGTGACTCTGTCTCCTCCAAGGGTAGCCCAGAAGGACCATCTGCTCTGATGCTCCATATGTCCTGCTGAAGAGGCAAAGGTTGAGGCTGACCACACACCAGCAAGTCATTTTCCTCCTACCTTTGCATGAACCAAAGAAATCCTGAAATGTACTGTAATTTAGCTGCTCACATCCTGCAGAGCCTGCTTTGCATTCTCAGTGAACACATTGTAATATTCAGAATGCAAATTAAACTTTATGGGTGCCATAACCTTGGCCATTTATTGCAGCAGATTCGGTAATTGCCTGATGCTGCTAATAAAGCCAAGACTACTTTCGCCTTTTTTTTTTTTTTTAACTTTTGCAGATAGAGCTGCCATGTTGATTAAGCAATCTGGGTGTTTCTTTGCACTATTTCTTCGGCTAATGTATTAGTTAAGGTCCTTTTGTATATAAGCAACCAGAGTCGGTCTCCGCTAGAGATGGACAGCAAAATTAAAAATAAAATGTATTAGTATACTCAAGTAGTGCTTGAGAAATGAGTAGAGTTAACATTCTGAGAGAAAATAGGTTTGCACCAAAAATACAAGAGTTAGGAAAAAAATAGGTCAGTTTAAGACCAACTGGTGTCTGCAAGTTATACTAGAAGATAAAAGTTGGTTCTTTGAATAATTTAAAACATAAATGTATCTATGGTTTACACTAATTAGGAAAAAAGCACCCAGCATTTGGGTTATCACCAAAGAAGAATGAAGAAAGCCAGCGCTACTACTGGCTTACGTGACATCTACGTGTGAGTTAGAAAAAGGTCCTCGTTCCTCTGGGCAGACAAAACTGGCCCTGACATAGCATATTCTATTGTGATCTCCTGCCGTGTGGAAGCCACCACCAGAGAAAATGCCCCAGGACAGCAAGCCCTTACCCTCATATTTTAATGATGTGGCGATATCAGGAGGTAGATGTAAAGGCCTAATTTGGATATAGAAGTAGGGAAAACTTCTAGAATGTTCTGGGCTGTGGATTTCCCCAATGAAGGTAACAGGCAGAAACTTTGGTGAACTTAAAGGAGAAGTTTAGGGGTTCGAATAAAAACTGAACTCCGAGCATGTGTTTGGGGACATATTGGATTACAGGAGACTTATTGTCCAGCCCCCCATCTTAGTGGGCTGCCAGTATAAATATATCAGAGTTGGATTCATTGTCTTTTGCCTCTTCTACCCAGTGTCATGGCCATAAGAATTACATCTTAAACTAGGACACTGTAGAGCTCATTCCTTCGGCAGTGCTTACAGGCTGAATTGGGAGTGTGGCAATCTCAAATGTGCTTCATGTTACTTCTGAGGTGCGGAAAAGAAGTAAGTGTATGGAACGGATATGGGGGAATAAACAATTGATACAACCAATGTTCTGCCAGAGTAGCATGGTAGATTGCATGAAAGGCCCCAATGCTCTGTGTCATCTAAGTTTGACATTCCTCTCACTAAAGAGGCAGAGTCTATTTCTCCACATTTGTATCTATAATCAGCCATCTAACTTGTTTGGGCCAAACAGAATGAGATAGAAATGACAGCGTATCTATTCCAAGCCTATACTTCAAGAAACCTTGCGTATTTCTGGCTGTTCTCTTGCACTTGTGCCATTGCCATGAGAACGCGCCTGAGCCAATTCTCTGTCCCATGAGTGGATAAGAGACATGGAAAAGAGCTGTCCCAGCAAGATCAGAGCCCCAGCCAACCCTAAGGTGCATGAGTGAGTCTAGCAGTGGTTAGACAACCTACAAATGTGTGCATTACACTAATGAATGATTGATGTTTTAAGCCATAGGGTTCTGGGGGTAATTTGTTACATAGCAATAGCTAACTGATACACAAGAACTAGGCAGAGACTGGAGCCTCAGCATTTAAGTTTATGGACCTTTTCAAAACAACTTCTATTAACCTGTATCGACTCCTAATTTCTGCTTCTCTGTTCTCAGTTCCAAATTCCTGAGAGGGACAAGTAGCTGGGAAGAATGTAGTTGAACCTCAAGAAACATAAATTTCTTTGTGTTCAGGGGCCAGAGAACCTCCCCAAAGATGGCTGCCACAGCTGGCCCTCTTCCCAGGTCATACACTGTGAGTGATATCTCCTCCAACCTGTATTTCCTTGCACTGCTGGTTATTAAACGTCTCATTCAGTTCCGAACACAATGTCAGTAATCAAGAAAAGTAAATGATAACAAGAACGAAATGCTGTTGTCACCTCTGCTGCTTGTTCATCCATTATTGGAATTTCCTGTAACCTACTTTTTCCCCTCAGCACAGCCAGTTATCATTGATTTATCATGGCAAAATGTGATCACTGGGCATCTATGTCCTCTTATAAAAGGTTGCTTCCTGGACAGACTAGGACCTGGTCCTTTCTACCCAGAAAGACAGCTGCTCTGTGCCCTCTGTATGCTACTCAGCTTGTGCAGATTTGAGCCCTGTCTGGTGGGCCGCTTAAGCTCCTCCACAGGCTTCATTTGAAAGCCTTATCACAACCTCTAAAAATCCAAGTAAATTACTTTCGCCAAGTCCTGTGAAATAGGATACAATTTTGGTTGATTCCTTCCCAGGATTTAATAACTAGAATGCTTTTCCTTCCAGAAGAGGGTCTATGTGCTTACCTCTTTATTCTTTCCCTACATTGTATTATGAGGTCTTGAAATGATATCTGAAAAAAGCTTTCCTGAAGCCTGGGGTAAAACTCACTGCTCTGTCATTTTGGAGATCACCTTATTCTTTTTTTTTTTTTAAATATAAAATTAATTTTGGCCTCTTGGTCATTTTAAGTAACATTTTCTTTTTTATAAGAATAAATGAGTATTTCCAACTTTGAATTCCCTGCCTTTGCACTTTAACTTAGTTCCTTTTCAGTAATAAATACATTTGAGACCAAAAGAAATTTTGATGGTTAATTTACAAAAATTAAGGACTTACAGTTTAAAAAAAGGAACAATTCAGAAGTACACAAAATTATAAATGAAAGTCCATTTATACTTGATTCATATTTATATTCATACAAACTGGAGAGTAACTATACAAACTAACCTCACTTAAGCTGTTTAGTCGATAGCTCTTGAAAAGCTACACTGCCTTTTTAGCAATGGCTTCTCCTTCCCCCACCTCCTGTTTTGGAAGCACATAACAACTTTTCACCTAAAAACACATGAATAAAATGTGCTCTAAGGAGTGATTATTTCAACTTTACCATTCCAGACAAAGACATGCTAACTAATTTGCTAAACAAACAATTTCTGTTTATAGGATATCACATGGAACACATTAAAATTGTGCATTATGTGTAGACAAAACCAAAGTGTTTTGCTTTCGTTCACAAGCTAAGGGACAATGCAGCGGTGGCCTTGTTTACAACTTTTCAATCTGCTGTGCATATGCATGTTTTCCATGTGTTTTGACACACTCACATTTCCAAGCTTTATTTGGCCCAATGGTTTTTTTTCTATTCTATAATATTATTTTTAGGTTTAGTTTGACTTCACAATAACCATGAATTCCCACAAGGTTAAAAACTTGGTAAGTCAAAATGCAGAAAGAAGATCCCATGTTCCAAAAATAATTTTCCCATTTCACTGCACCTCCAAGGTGGGTGGGAAAAGGGACTGATGCTCCTTTGTAGATGACAGTCCCGAAGGTCAGTGGGAAAGCCCATGACAGTTGAGAAATGAGCAGTCTTCGCACTTGCACTTTAGGCAACAATTAGCCACCATTGCTGGTCAGCTCTGTAAATGTGCACTGGAAGTTGATGGCACAGGGCGGGGCACACTGGTTCTGTGACCATCTCTATCACCTCCGTTAGTGTAGTTAGTAAGGACTAAGACTGCAAATAACCAAAGAAGAAATGTGGAATGGGTTAATCGTGTACACTGGATTACCCAGAGAGGTGGTGTATGTAAGTGTTGAAGATCAGGGTCCCAGAGCCAGACTGAATTTGAACTCTTGCTCTAAAATCTCAGGCAAGTTACAGAACCTTTTTGTGTGTCAGTTCCCTCATCTGTAAAACACAGATGACGACAGCACCTATCTCAGTGAGTGGTTGTGAGGATTAAATGTTTTATTAAAAGGTTACACACCTAGCACAGTGCCAGGCATGTAGTGTTTAATAAATGTTAGCTATTATCATTCATGTAAAGTGGAGTGTCAAAGCAAACACACAATGAGTTTGAGTTTTAAACTCCGAGTAATTTAGACCTTCTAATCATCATTTGCATCAATCACAAACTTTGTTTTACTTGAGAAATTGCTTTAACAAACCCACTTAGAATAAAGCGTTTCTTGATTGCCCATCATAAACCTACTATGGTTGTTATTCTGAAATAAAATAGAACGTGTGTCAGAGTAGCAGATGTGTGTGTATCTCTCACATCACTTTGGTCCTGACTAACTCAGGCCATTCTGCTGTGTATGGAAGGCCAGGAGCATAGGGAGTTACATCCTCCAGAAGCAGCCCTTAGCCAATGACCAGTGGGTACAGGTAGATAAATACCCCAGCTTCCTTACCCCCTGGGTGGGAGAGCTCTGAAGTGTGTGCTCTATGCTGACTCCCACAGTTCCTTCAGGACAAGTGAGCTCCAGCCGCTGGTACTGAGAACTTACTGACAGCACAGCTTTAGTGAATCTTGTCCTTTCCATCTCACTTCTCACCTCCCTACCACTTTTTCTGGCACCACCTCCCAAATAAACCACTTGAGCCCAAATCTTGTCTGGTTCTGGAGGGAACCCCAACTAAGACACTCGGTAGTACGCATATATACAAACTAAAAAATGTGTTTTTAAACATATTTGTCTCCAAATCAAAAAAATTATTAAAACACACACCAAACAAATTCAAGAAATTCCAACTTATTCTACTTAGCGGAGAATTTAATTTGGACTTTAGATATTTAGTGGTTTTAAGGGAACATTTTACTTTTTAAAATCTTTGGCTCACAAATGCTACCACACAGTGAACATTTCTATTCTTTATTTCAATCTCATTTGAGATTGAAGAATGGCTTTGACCTTGTTTAGAGTCACTTGAACTCTGTGGGCTTTAAGCTAACTTTTTCTCCAGCACCCCAAGCTCCATTTGGTGCCAACAAAACATGACTTTCTAGTTCAAATAAAAATTTCTTTGAAAAGGCTTATAAAAAACTTCATAAGATGTGTCAGTGTTTGAAATGGCTCCGAAATGTATAAATGAATCAGGAACACATATATTGGTTCCCTTGAAATACAGCATTTCTGAAAGAAAGGAGTCCTTGGGGGAAATATTTGTGAGGTTTTACTGCTTTCTTTCTTTTGTTTGTTTGTTGTTTTATTTCGTTTACTTAAGACATCTGAAGGATTGTTGAAAATTTTTTCTTCAATAAAATTACCCTGAATTCTCTTAAAATTGCCGTCAAGAGATAATCACTTCTCTGTAGAATGAACATTTAAAGGTTTTTCTACTTAGAGAACCAAATTTTCAAGTTTCTGTTAATCTAAAAAAAGTGTTTTGATGACCTTAAATCAAATATCTTTAAGGATTGTGTAATTTAATATGAATAGACTTCAGCATATATTTACCTTTATTCCAAATTTATAAGGTCATCTGCATCATACCTCATGGAAAATAATTCTTAAGACTGAAATTTCTTTACATTTTGTAAATTCATTTGCTTGCTTTCCATCAGTTAATATTTTTTGATAAATTCTTATTATATCTAAGTGTCTCCATATTTTAACACTTCATATTAATTAAATATGCACCAAAGAAAGATTTTTAAAAACACCTTTCCTTATGCATGACTAGGCTAATACAAATATTCTGTAGAGATTTTAAAAACTCATTGTTTTCATAACCTATGCTATATAGTAGATGCATTTGGAGCTGAGAAAAATTATGATACTATACTTGCCTGGTCCCCAAATATTTGAAATTAACTTGCTTTGATAAACATATATAGTAGTACATTTCCAGGTAAACTATTTATTAAGTGCATTTCTTTTTAGCTATTTTGCCTCATAATTTGAATGGCTTCTCATTTTTATTTAAGACGAAAAACATAGTTATTTTAGTACTTTAGTTCTTCCCTCCCATAAACAAATCCCAGACTTTTTAAATTTATTTTTATTATTTATTATCATTTTTGCCTGCAGCACCTGGTCTCTCATCCAAGTACTAACCAGGCCCAACCCTGCTTAGCTTATGAGGTCAGATATCAGGCTTATTCAGAGTGGCATGGCCATAGACCATGCACTGTGGCTCTACTGGGGCATGAACCCAGGACCTTCTATGTATAAAGCAGAGGTGCTAACCGCTACACTATGGAACCAAGTCCCAAAACCCAGACTTTAAATACTTGTCTTTTTCCTTTCTAGTTATATCTCAGTGGTGATCTCCCTACACATGTACACACACACACACACGCACCCACACACACACACGCACCATAGAATTTTTCTCTTTGCATCTCTATTTCTGTATCTCTTTTTGGTTTTCTCTCTTTCAATCTTTCTCTCTCCCCTCCTCCCCAGTCCCCCATATCTCCCTGTCTATGAAATCTACTCTTCAGAGTTAAAGCATAAATAAAATCATTCATTAATTTGCCAAGATTATGTTTATAAAGAGGAGTAAGCAAGAAAGAAAATCAGTTTGCTTTAGAGAGAGAACATTAGCTGCTGCCACATGACAATGCAGGAGCCCTCGTTCCTATGATAGCTTAAAATGTTAAATGTGAGCTTGAGTTCTGTATTATACCCCTGAGAGGGGTTTTTACTCATTAAAGTAAGGATAAACTTGTTTATCTGAGGTGAAATGCTGATTTGAAAATTCGGATGTCTATGAAATGCAAACAGGAACGATTTCATTTATTTATGATCACCAACATGCTGTAATCAAGGAGGAACTCATGATTCAGTGATCATTCGATTCATTGTGACATGTGTTTCTTTCAGCAAGAGAGGCAAAAGGGGTGAAATCCACAGCAGAGCATGACAGAACATTTAGGAAACAGAATTTTATTTGTTCTTCTGTTGGGAAAGCTAATTACTCATCGATTTGAGACCTTATGTCTTGATAAACATATATTGATTGAGCCTGATTATTTCCTGCAATGTCAGAAACATTTAAACATATTCGTGTTAGTACAAAAGCTATATAATTTATTGGTGGGCGCTAATGGCTTTAATGAAGTCAGAAAGCTTCAAGTAGCAGAAGTAATGAAAGGAAGATTGCAATCAGTGCATTTTCTAACTCTTTATTCCAGCTACAAATATTAGCCTATTTTGACTCATTAGCCATGTTTATATGTTTATATAATGACTCATTTACATAAACAGATCTGTTTAAAGTAGACCAATATCTGGTGCCCTGTTCAAATTCAGAAAACAAGGCAAAGAGGGGTCCGAGTCACCAAGAGAGATTTAAATCTTGGAAATTTGGACTTGTGGGAAACTTAATGAACTAACTAGTGAAAGCTTAAATAAATAGTGACCTCGGCCTTACCCATATTGGCTTTATTGAACGTGCCACACATTACCAGTCTCATGGCATTGGAACTTGGGATTCCCTCTGCTTGGGATGCTCTTTCCCAGATACATGCATGGCTGTCTGCTCAAAAGTATCATTGGAGAAAGATTTCCTGATGTCCTATATCATATATGACGAGGCATCCCCTGTCTTTGCTGTATTTTTCTCCTTAGCTTCCTACCTTCAATGACCTGGTCCATACCTTTTTTCTAAATTACTGTATGTCTTATCCACTAGCATTTACTTCGTCCTTTTTATTTACTGCTTCCCTTAGCTCCTAGAAGAGTTATCTGATGGGCATAAGTGAATACCTGTTGATTTGACTAGAAGGTAATTGTGACGCATTAACATCATTTATTTTGACTAATACTACCTCAATATCATGCAAGTCACTGTAAGAAATGAAAGATATGGTCCTTTTCTTCAAGATGCTTATAATCTATTCGTGAGACGAGCCTGTAACATATTATATTAGCGACCTATTGCTGTGTAACAAATTATCCCAAAACATTAGTAGCTTAAAAATATGAACATTTATTATCACACACAGCTTCAGGAATCTAGGAGTGGCTTATCAGAGTGGTTCTGGCTCAGGGTGTCTTGTGAAATTGTAGTCAAGATATCAGCCTGGGCTGTGGTCATCTGAAGGCTTGACTGGTACTGGAGGGTTACTTCCAAAGAGCTCACTCAGATGGCTGTCAAGTTAGTGCTGGTTGTTGGCAGGAGGCTCACCATATGGATCTCTCTAGAGGGCTGCTTGAGAGTTCTCATGATGTGTAGCTGAATTCTTCCAGAGGAGTGATCCAAAAGAGAGTGAAGTGGAAGTCACAATGTCTTTTATGACCTTGCCTCGGAGGTCACCCTCTGTCATGTTTACAATATCTTAATAGTTACAGAGTTGAGCCCTTCTATATGTGGAAGGGGATTACATAAGAGTGTGAATACCAGAAGGTGAGAATCATTTTGGAGACTGGCTACCACACACATGAAAAGTAACAAAGCATGTATGCCCATGTGTGATTAAGTGTTAAACTGTGAAAACATTCAAAGCTCAAAGTGGTTTGAGAACTTGGACTTATATAATTAGAAAGGCTAAGTTAGGTGGCAAATTTAATCCTTATTTGGTCAAGAGTGTTTAATCCAGATATTTTTTAACATAAATTTCATCTGTTCATTTGTTCAGCAAATATTTATTAAATAAATATTTATAAACAATATTTCTTAAGCCCTTTCTTGCTGTGCTAGGTCCAGAGATTATGAATAAAGCCCAGACACTGGGAAGGAAGTACTCATAGTCCATTGTGTCTAAGGTCAAAATTTTGAAGCAATAATAGTTTTGAATAAATTTAAATACTTTGTGCAGGGAGGCAGGAACCATCATCCAAAGCTAGTTTTTCTCTGGGCACTAACAAGAGAAATTACAACTATACAAAATAATCACAAATGTGGATGGAAAATAAAATAGCCTTTATGCCCTCATTATAAGCGACTTCAATTTAATACAAGAAAGGTGAATTTTGGAAATAATCAGCTAAGTATTCTAACATCAAAAATTTTACTGATCATGATTACAAGAAGGAAAGCCACATGACCACCTTACTAAAATGTATCAGTAGAAAGTAATCTTGTTCTCTAAAGCATCTCTATTTCCCTGCCCAAATTACAATGTAGCTTCCTAGATTTTTAAATTTATCAGTCCACCAAAACGTTTTCCAGCCCAATGACACTCCACTAGTACATGTCACAACAATGACTGACAAAAAGGACATTTAGCTTCTAAACCAAGTGACCATTCTTTCTTTTAACATTTTTCTTCTCCTTGTTCACTGCCTGATTTATTATTCTTATCTCTGTCACTTTCAGGCCCAATTCTATGTCCTATGTCAATGCTTATGTTCATCCCTATCTAAGGAATTAAGGAAAAAGACTACCATCTCATAATCATTTAGTCAATGTTCTTTAAGCCAGAGATTAACCCAATGCACTGTTATAAGTAACATGAAATTCAAGTAGAAACCAAACCCCAGTCTAGCAGAAAAACACTCTCATACACCTCTGGTGGAAGATAATAAATGATAGACATAAAAAGGCTTTCAACGGTGCAGATGATCTTACTTATTAATTTCTCCTCTAGGAATGGCTTGAAAAAAATGAAGGTACACAAAGATGGAATGATAAAGAAGTTCATGGCAAAATGGTTCGTAATTGTAAAAACATGAAAACAAATTCAGTGTTCATCAAGAGAGTATTTCATTGTATGAATAAAAATACAATAAAATACTGAGCAATCATTAAAAATTATGTTGTAGAACAATATTTTTATAGCATGAAAATGTTTATAATATATGGTTAAGAGAAAAAAAAACAATGTAAACAACTATGTGGTTGATACTCCATATGTGCTTTCAAAAGTACATATTTACTGCAACCACCACCTTAGGTTCAAACCGATGGTGACAAGAGAACTTGTCAGAAAATAATTTTGAATGGGGAAGATTGGAAGAAAGTTTAATATCAATATGAAAGTAGAAGGGATGCTCTAACCTTTGCAAGGCACTTTGCTGCAGTCTGGGTGGGTCACAAAGGGGAGGACACACAGCTCCTACGTCCTGGAACTCACATCACAATAGCAGGAATCCCTCTTGACACAGATACCACTCTGAGAGTTACCAACAATTGTATTAATATGCTACAGCACCAAAGAGCTTTAAATTGCTGAAGTTGGTTAAAAATGCATTAGCTCTTCTCTAACATGATTCTGAGAGCACAGTAAAATCAAAAAGGCTGCTCTAGCCGCCCGATGAACTTGAAGTAATGAGGTCTCTAAGTTGACTTGAACAGAAGAAAATGATATTAAGCTTTCATGGAGGACAAATGAAAGTATCTACCTGTAACCTTTCTGACAGCTAGAGATCCTTTGCCATTTAAGACTCTGCGGCTCTGGTGTATTATTTCCAGGCAGCCCAGAGTTTAATAAGACTTCGCAGAGACACCTAACCTTCCAGTCCCTGGCTGCCTGCTGGCAACCCTAAGGCACTCATTGTGGAAGCTGACAACCTGAACTAACATCAGGGCACAGATTTCCTCAGACATAGGGGCACAGGTTGGCATAGTAATGTCTGCCTGCTGCCCTCCCCCACATTCTCCACCCATGCAAATTGAAGAATAGTCTGATTCTAAGCCAGTCGCAGCACACGGCACCCTTGGGTGTTTAGACCAGTAGATTCTGGGGATCGCTGTATAACCCGGCTTCCCTGCTGAAGGAAGGGCTGCCCCCTTAGTGTGATATACAAGGCTTACTTTGGGCAGAGCCTAAGCTGCCTGGTCCAGCCTTAAACCCCACTGTTCTTCCCATCACACCCTCTACCCGCTGTACTATGGTTATGCTGGTTAGGTGTTTGCTGTTCCTGCTTTTCTCACCTCCGCACTTTGCTCAGCCTGAGACTTTCATCCTCTCCAGCCAGCCTACTTTTTTATCTTCCAATTGTCATGTGGCTTCACAAGTCACTCTCTCTCCAACTGGACTGTAAAAATAGTAATGGTAGTTCCATAACATGCAATGTCCCAAGCACTTCTCTATGTGCTTTGCATGTCTTAACTTATTTTATTCTGCTCAACAACTATAGGACATTAGTATTAGTATGACTATTATTATCATTACCATCACCTTCATCCTAATTTTCAGATATGAAAAGTGAGGCATGGAGAGGCTAAAGTAATGTGACCAAGTTGATATCAGGTCCATGGGGTTGAAGGTCATGTATACCGTGCTCACGGTTATATTACTAGTGTCTAGCACAAAACCTGGCTCATAGTACTGAATGAAGGAATTAATAACATGTCTCCATGAAGCTGTTCCTGCACTCAGAATTATACTCACTCTCCTTTGCTTTCATAGCTTCACTCTACTACTTAACACATGAGTACTTAACCTAATAAGGTTAGACCCCAATTTCCAAATAATTTTCACTTTTGCACATTGTTGCACATTCACACCCTGACCCTCCTTTGCTTGGAAGAAGTCCGGCTTTCACAGGTGAGGTAATTCCCAGCTCTGGTTCTGCCTGATGGCAGCTGCTGCTGCGAGATGGGGCCAGGTCTCCGTGAGAACAGGTGGGAAGGAGCACCGTGGGCTGCAGTTGGCCAGCCCCTTACCCTGAAGCACAGCCCTGCCCCCTCCGTAGTGAAGGGGTTCCAAGATCTTGCTGACTGACTCAGAACCACCATTCAAGATGAGTGTCCCTTACTAACCTCCCCGCTATGCCTCCCGCATCTTGGCTTGGTCTACAGTAGTAGGGCAAATTGTGGAGGTCATGGAGAAACAGAGGGCAGTGGATTGCAGCCAGGCAACTAAGCAGGAAGCTAGAGAGGGACATGGTGGTGTTAATGGTATACTTCAGGTATGATCTAACTGTGCTGGTTGAAGCAATGAATCCCCTTAGTCCAAGACCTAGTGAAGTTTAAAGGTCAGATGTCATTGTCATTGGCCTTCTCCAATTCAAGAAGAACCAAAGGAAGGGTTTGGGAGGGGAGTCTTAGTTCTGCCTTAACTTCTTTCATGCATAGCTGTTGGCAGCCCAGGTCTAAGGCTATGTGTTGACTTCAGATTCTATAATGTGGTTTCTTACCTCTCTGGCAGGAGACACCGGAGACTAAAGGAATTGCATAAATAGATTTTGTAACTACTGACTCTTAGCTAGCTGGGAAGAGAGCTCCCTTCT
Organism: Eidolon dupreanum; assembly: GCA_028627145.1. Lineage (NCBI taxonomy): Eukaryota > Metazoa > Chordata > Mammalia > Chiroptera > Pteropodidae > Eidolon > Eidolon dupreanum. The sequence continues at coordinate 137,009,602 of CM053507.1, read as the reverse complement.
GCTTTCAGGCATTCAATTTTCAAATGTACTTTCTGCTTTGAGGACTACCTATATTTGTTTACGTTCTCCCACCATTAGATTTTAAGCTCCAGAAGAGAGAGACGTGGCCACATTCACATTTGTCTCCTGTCTATTCCATTCTCTCTGGAAACTGTAAGAGAGCTGTTTCATAACATTTTAAATTCATGAAACGTAAGTGCATGTCAAAATAAGCAAGTGTCACTGGTAACACAGACTAATTTTGATCAAATATTTTTCGGTGAGCTTCCTGGCTTTCAAAAGATCTTTAGAGCCAGGGCCCAAATTCCAATTTGCTGATGGAAGGAATGCTTGAGCACAACACAGACTCCTTGTGAAAGGCAGTTATACATTTACTGGAACACATCCAAACGACACAGAATCCTGCCACTACCCATCAATATTAAGACTTTCCCCCCTTTCCTTTTCTAACTGAATGTCTGTGAAGAAAGCAAAGTGATTTAAAGCCATTGATAAAATTCAACAGTAAGCTGTCCCTTAAAAGATAGATGTTACTGTTAACATACCCATCAGAGAGACGATCATAACGCCATTTACGATGGTTTCCAAAGATTAATTTTAAGAAAGAGAAACAAGGACTTCTGATGTCAATGACTAGTAGATGGAGTACGAGTAAGATAAGTGATCATTTCAAATGTGTAATTACATTTTATCTTAGTAATTACTAATTGCATACTCAGTTTCCTTAAACACATATTTGGTTTCCTTCTAAAAGAATAAATAGAAGATACAGTTGATTTACAAAGCACTTAAAAAATCTCATTTACTCCTCAGGACAATGTTTTTCTTTAGATAGTTCCATTCCCATTTTATATATGAAGAAACTAAATGGCCATTCCACCACTCGGCTAGTAACCAGATTATTAAATGATATAGACAGTTATCAAGGGCATGGGATCTGGAACCAGACAGAAATGGACTCAAATTCTGGCCCTTCCTTTTACTGGTTATATGATTTAGACAGGTTAGTTAGTGAGTAAAATCTGGACCCAAACTTAGATTTTGCAACTCAAAATCCTATGACACACAACACCAAAGTACAAAGAAAGGCATGGGAAACAGAAGGGTGGTGGAAATACACGCATACTTTAATTGGCCAAATGAGACGTTCCACAATTATGGGCATATCTCCACTCTATGTGATTATTATAAAGTCTGAAAATACTTAAAAGAAGTGATCTGCTCTTATGAACCCTTAGTGATATGTTGCATGGTGTTGGTTTTCTATTTATTTATAATAAATATGTATGCTGCCTCCTTGATAAAGCCATCTGAGGCAGTTTACAACAGAACTCACTACTGTGGACTGGGCAGGGAATGGGCTGACCCTCAGTTGAGGGTCCAGTATGGGCCAGATACAGACAAAGCTGAGAAGGTCATTTGGCAGAGGCCTGAGGCTAGCACTCTGGATCCAACTCAGAGTGCAAGACTGTTTTGATAGTAGTTCTGCCCTATGGAGAAAACATCCCATGGGCCAGATACAGCTGGAAAGCTGCCACTATAACTGGTCTGTGAACTTGTTGCTGGAACTCAGAAGCCAAGTACATCAGTTAACTTTTGGCACAATCATGTTGTGTAAAAAACCACCTCAAAACTCACTGGCCAAATACAACAACCTTTATTCTATGGATCTATAGATTGCCTGGGGCAGCTCTCCCTCATTCTGATGGTCTGTGGGTTTGAGCCTTCTCCATGGCCTTTCATCCTCCCTGAACCAGAGGGCTCGCTGGGGTATGTTCTTCTTAAAGCGATGGCAGAAGTACAAGAAGAAAAGAAGAAACACACAAAGTCTCTTAAGGCCTTGACTAAAAATTGGCACCATCAGTTCAGCCCTGTTTCATTGATGAAAGCAAAAAGGCTGAGCCAAAGTCACAAGGCAGGGAAGTATGCTCTGCCCATGACAAGGCCATGATAATGATACACTTCTGGAAGACACAAAGAACTTGGGTCAATCAATCAATCAACTACTATCTACCTCCTTGGCCACATTTCACATCCCTCCAATATGAAAACATTCTCATTCCCAACAGAAGACACTCAGAAGTCTCACCCAATCATGGTGTCAGGCTGGACATTTAGGACTTCATGATCTACATCTGATCCAGATGTGAATTGAACCTATGAACTAAAAAGACAAATTATTGTCCCATCCCTTCCCCCACATCCATACAATATTCAGTGGCATAACAGGGATGGGATAATCACAATAAACATCCCCATTTAAAAGAGGAAACCTGGTCCTCGGCAATTCTGAAATCTCTTTAGGAAAATGAGCCAAGTTCCCTTGCCGTGGGAGTAAGACATGTTTCTTGATGAACCTTGGAAAAGGAGGCCAGCTAAGAGTTGTGGGATGGGGGAGATCCCTAGTTCATTGTCCTGTACTGGTCCTGGCTCTATATTCTGAGACATCCTTTTCGATTACCTTCCTAATTTGCTTCAGAAGAGGATGTTTGAACTTACACCTTTTTTTCTTGGTGGCTAAGTTTTCCCAGCCTGTTTCCTATCTCTAGAAAATTGGGGGCTCAGAGACCTTTTTTCACTCTCAAACAGCTTCAGTCTCTTTTAGTTCAAGCTGGTAGTGCTTTGTCAATATCACTTTTTCTACAACTTAGTGGATTTTCTATGTACTTGATTATAGTTCATTCCATGTGTCAAAATTACATTTTTTTTCTTCAAGATCTGCTTCCCTCTCCAGATTTAATTACTAGCACTTTGGGCACATCAGATGGCTGGCTGTACTACCATGCCTTTAAGCTTTATAGGAGGTTTTGTTCAGCTGAAAGATCTACTAAAAGCCACTGTGCAATATTTTTCAGTGTTGTAGCCACACTTCTGATTGGATCTTTACCATAAGACCATGATTTCCTGTAAAACACCTGGTCTTTGTCTCTCCTGCTATAATTCAACAACTATGCCTTGGACTTGATCTTTGTCCACAGGCTATATCTTAACTTGAGAATATTTTTCTGGCTGGAAAGCATAAGGATAAGTTTTATTTTATAATCTGGCAACTTCCGGGCTGCTTGCAAACTGTGTTTTGGGGGCGGTTTCTTATTTTTCTTTTTGGGTGGTTTGTTTTTGAGCATATCTCTTGCAGTATCTTTCTATATATATTTAGAAGCAAACTACACATCTCTCAACATTTTTCTTGGAAACCATTTTCTCTTCTCTCATTTGCCCTTTTATTTGATTATGCTGCTCACTCCTTTGAGTGTTTATACCACATAACAAATCAGTGAGTGTTAAAGTCCTAACATTTAGATATGTGGACATAGAATGTTCCACTTACTTGTACCTTAAGAAAAAATTTACCTGTACTAACCAATTCTTCTAGAACTCTATTGAGAGTCATTAAGAGTTGGCCCAGCCCTAAAGAAGTGATAGAGCAGGATTTGGATATTTGTAGGATTTTCAAAATCTTACCTTTGTCACTTGGAAGGGCCACAGGTATAAATTCTACTGGTCTAGAAGTATCTGGAATAAAACTCTATCATTTGTCAGCCTCAGTAAATGGCGGAATCATGGATTATCAGCTATTTGGTAGCAGTATTAGATAGCAGAATGGTTTGGTTCTATCAAAAGCATGACACAAGTCACCTCAGGTTCATGAAGGAAAGGTTCCTCCAAAAAGAGCTAACTACCAATTTTTTCCACAAAGGTTCTAGACCAATTTACAAAGTTTTTGATAGTTCCTAGGTCTATTAGTGGGTGGATTAAAACTATCTGCAGCCCATCACCCTCTACTGGGAACCAGTAAGTTCAAGGCTGTACACACTATAGGCTTTTGTAAGTACACATGAGTACCTCCCTTTATATCCCACTGGTAGCAACAAGAGACTAACCTATCTAAAGTACACAGCCTGTCTCCAATAAAGATAGAGCTAAGCTTCTTACCACTGAAAATCTCTACATAAATTCAACTTCTAGGATGAGGCAAATGGACCAAGGCTACCTGGAATATAGGGTAATAGAGCTGGCTTTGGTGCTCAGCTCTCCAGGGTTTGGAGATCTAACTGGAGACTCAGATTCCAATGTACCCAGACCTTCCATAAGTTCATGGAGACTGCAAACAGGAAGGCCTGACCCAATTCATTCCAAGGAAGGATCCGCCAGCCACTCAAAATGGACAAAGCAGAGCTCTTATTCCAACCCAATGTTCAGGCAGAAGGCCCTGACATATTGCCTTACACCTCACATATCAAACTTGGTACAGCTGGTGTATTTAGAATTTAACCTCCCTTGGTGGGCAGACACGATTTCCTTCTGATGTTCTCCTTTGGGCCTAGCTAGAGGTTCTAGCTATAAATGTATGGTACTGCCCATGTCTAGGCCTGACCTCGGAGTCAGCTAACCACACACAGTTCTTGGCCCCAGTACCCCCAGAAGCAGGTATGTCACTTCGGTCCACTGATAGGAGCACTTTAGTTCAAAAGGCATAGAAGAGATATGGCAGAGGCAGTCAGAAGAGAAATGCTCTGAACCCGCAATAATCATAGTCATAACTTGCATAGTTTTCCACATGTTAGCATTGTCATATGCACGTTATGTATATGACTGTTTCCTTTCACAGCAACCTCCACTTTCCAGAAAAAAATAAAATAAACAAGGCCTTAGCTCAGAGAAGTTAAATAACTTGCCTTGGGTCTCCCAGCTAGGGGATGGGAGCACCAGGATCTGCGAGCAGGCATCCTGCTTCCACAGTCCCACTGCTAGGCCCTGGTCTCTGTGATGCAGCTTGTCTCTGAACATGGGATTCCCAGGCATGATTCTCAGCTCTGAGGACAGGGATGTTAGTGGGCTGTTCCTTCATCCCTTTTTGTGGGCACAGTCTATCTGGAAATTTGAAAGCCTGTATTCTCACATGGATAGAGGTTTCCCCAGCCTTTTCTTGGAAGGAGACTATAGTTCCCAACCCACATACTTATTCTCAGAACCATTCTGAGCTGCTCATGTACACAAAGTCTACGATGAAAATTCCAGACTTCTACAACTCAAAACAAGGCAGAGATGAATTCAATCTGGAAATTTCGGTACCTGATCTGTGAAATCTGACTTGTTAGCTAGCATAGGCTGTTTACTAAAAGGAATTACCTGCAAGAGGTCAAACTGATATACTTAGGTGGGAGTTTATGTCAAATACTTGAATTGTAGCTAAAGTCTTTCAAATGCAATTGTAGTCATTTTTTTATAGTTGATTCTAAGCAATAACAAAAAATGGGATTAATTGCTTCTCAAGACATCTTGTAGGCTGTGAATATAAAAATCTTATTGCCAAAAAAAAGAGGAAAACTTTTTCTGAAATGCTGTGGAGTCAATTCAGCTGGAAGAAAAACAGGAAGCCTTAACCTTCACTGTTTTACACCACTTAGAATTTAAACATTGATATTTCGAGAGATTATTCTAGTCACTCTTGGTTCTTAGAGTGGCACTGAAATGCAGGCTTTGTCAAAGCATGAATAGCTTAGAATCTCTGCTGAACTCACACAGTTTGGTCCAAACTTGATATCTGTCCCACATTTCTAATCTGCATGTATTCCTGTCTCAGTGGACAGCATTGTGAAGACTAGAGACCTGGAATCATCCGTGACTCCCATTACGGTCTCCTCCCTATATACAATCTCTAAATCCTAATAATCCACTGATGTTAATAGCTTGAATCTATCCAATTCTTTCTATCGCAGCACCACCATAATTTGGGCCTTCAAACTCTCACAACTAAATTCCCGAAGTAATCTCCCAACTGGTTCCCTGATTCTCTCTCACTCCATTCTCCACACTGCTGTTTGTGTGATCTTTCTGAACTGTAAAAGGAATTCCACCCTTCATTTGGTCCCTAGAGCTAAAAGCTCCTAGCCTGTGTACACAGTCCTCCCATTCTGCTGTGGGTGACCTTCCTGCCACCACACATCACTGCAGCTACTTCAACTGACAGTAGATCCCAGATGTCTCTTGCTTTTTCTTCTCCCCTCAAGCTTTTTGTTTTGTTTTGTTTTGTTGTTATGTGCTTAGAATGTCCTCTTCCCCCACCTCCTATCCCCAGGGTGAGAGACAAGCATGGAGAAGGGGAGTCAGAGCTGGAACTAGAGATGGATATACATATACACACATTTTGATGTGTACACAGCATGATCTAGAAGGACACCACTAAAATTGTTCAGGGCAATCCCTAAGGAATGGGGTTTCAGGAGAGATGTTAAGAGAGTAGTAATTGCATGATGTACTTTTTACTTTTCTATGTGGTTTAGATTTGTTTTATAGTGAATATGTTTAAATTATCTCTCTATATTTTTAATTACATCAGCCCATCCTCATCTCCAGAGATACTGATTCAATGGAAAAGGGTCCAGGATTCTGATCTTCTAAAGACCCTCACAGACTCTGTTGATCAGTTAGTTTGGGGAACTATGGTTAAAATGATTGTTTCCAACATAATAAGGCAATTGACTTTTTTTTTTGTAAGGAAAGCTACAACTCTATTATACAACCATTTTTTAATATTTCCTTTTATTTTGTACTACCTTAATTCCACTACAAATACACATTTTCTAAGTATATTTAAATTATAACAATTATAATAGTGTTGGCAACCGTTTTAGCAGCCACACTTGAGTAAAGGGCTTAAATAATTATTGTAAAGCACGTGTTTGTGTAGTAAGTTTCATAAACCATTTGAAAATTAGGGCAAACAAGAAAAAATCTACAAACAATCAGGATTTCTTAAGTTCTAAATTTTAACACTAACTTAGATACCATTTGGTTGACTCTCAAAACAACAGACAGTCTCAAAATATAAAGTAGAATGTTATTACAAATATCAACTTTGGTATGATACATACACCTATTTCACTAAACATTTTTTTTAAGTTTTTGATTTTGGAAAAATATGAAGACGTAAATGTTTTTATAATTAACATTTGAAAACATCTATAATGGCCTAAAATTCAGACATCAAAGCATCTATTTCTTTAAACTTGTTAGTTATACTTTCAATACATTCCCCAGCTTTTAATTTTATCCCGTCAATTACAAGATAGTCTTCTTCACAGTGGTTTTCAAAAGGACTGCATGCAGAAGCTTCAGGGCTGCATTTAGATAACTGTAAAAATAACCATACAATTCATCAGAACTACATATAATTTACTTTAAGACGAGGCTGAATTATTTGAACAAAACAAAGTAGTCAGTAACTCCTCAAGCCACAGTAGTTACACAAAGTTTTCTGTTATGCCGGTGGTCAAAGAATGATACCCATATCTAGTATAAAGTATAGTTAATGTGTCAGCATAATAATAACTTTTATTTAGGTCTTATCTCTAGTCCCCAACATTAGACATTTTCAGTTTTAATATAATGCTTTGAAAAAATGTGATCATTTTAATGCCGTGAGTTTTCCATATTTATTTTTTAAATTAATGTTATAGAGAATACAATTTAAAACTGCTTTAGTCACATCTTCTGTGGTCATCTTCTCATAAGCATCTTACAAATAGTGATGTTTTTCTCTACCTTAGTGGGACAGGACACTGGTAAAAACAATACAACCATACACATACATGTAGGAGATTTATAACTTTGAGGTTCATTAGAGGTAGAGTTAACTTCCCATGAAAAAAAATACATGTAGTTTATACAAGTATTTTCATATATCAAAAATGTACTTTTAAATACAAATAATTATTCCGTAAACTCTGTCTTACTTATATATTGATATCTAATTTTTGAATTATTCAGATCTATTTTATAAAAATCTGAAATTAATTTCCTCCCATTGCTTGCCAAGTTAGGGCATGCTAACCAGTGCTAATATTAGCTAAAGAAGAATGTAATTAAGAAATTGACTCTAGTGAGCAAAATAATCTCATAAAGTATTTCAATGACAAATAGAAATAAATTTTGATTATCCATGTGTGTATGCTTTTTTTTTTTCATGTTGCTACTCTCATCCCTTGGTATAAATGCTTGAGAGAAATCAACTTGAAAACTGCTATGTGAAGTGAATAATGAAAACGTCATCAAATTTACAACTTTGAAAATAGCTCAACACAATATCTGCTTCGAGAATAAACACACTCAGAATTTAAAATGATCAGGAGGCTCTTTTTAGTGTGTTATCTTATAAGAGGCCGCTTTCTCCTAAAAACAAAATGCACCTCCTGTTTTAAGTGGAGTAACCTTTGGAAGCCATATTAATTTTTTCTACTAACTAAAAAGAGAGAGAGAGAGAAGGAGGGAGGGAGGGAGGGAGGGAGGGAGAGAGAGAGAGAGAGGGAGAGAGAGAGGAAAGAAATCCATGAGGTGATCATTTCTTTACTTTTAAACTGGAAATTGCTCCAGCTTTGAAAGTTGGTTTCATTGCTATTCTTTTCATTTAGAAGTGAACAAGGCCCTAAACATCGTGAACCTGATGTGAATGCCAGACTTACAAAGCTCAGTATAGAGAGTGGCTTATAAACCAGTCAGCGGGAAGCACTCACCTGCCTGCCAGCAAGTTAAAATGGTCAATTTTTACAATTCCTAAATGTCTTTTGAAAGCATATAATATTACAAGAATTTAAAACAAAAAGCAAGCTCTTGCCTGGTGATATATTAAAACTATGTATTTTACCTTAAGAAATAAAAATCAGAAGTAATTTTCTGTTTGATCAAGTTACTAGTTGTAATGGCAAAATAGAAGCCAATTCTGTGACTGTAAAAGCTCCAGGACATCTCTATAAAAATCAACCTGGCTGTATTTTTGAAAAGATGAACTGCAAAGACTGGAAAAACATTGCACAAAAAAACCATATGGTGCTCAAAACACACATTTGCTAGGACAGAAAAATTTGTATGTTAATTATATCTATGTATGACTTACGTCAGCAGTCTATAGATCTTGTTATTCAAAAGATAAGACACAGATATAAAACAAATTTAAAAAAAAAAAACAACTCTAAATGGAAAAATGACATTTACAACTCATGGAAATTCAGGTACAAGTTGGTATCACTGGTGCTGATTAAGAAAACTATCATGTTTTTCAACTCAGTAAGAGTTTTTAACATTAATTTTATTTTCTTTTGATCTCCTTAAGTGTAAATTCTGCATATATTTTCTTGATTTCTAACTCAATAAAGGAGGTGTTTAAGAATTATCTTTATTTTTGCTGAACTTCTGAAATGAAATCACGGAATTGGGTAGCCTGCTACAGTGTGCAAACAGTCTTATCCATTTACAAATCCACCTTTTTCTGCATCTGAGAACAGACAGACTTGGGGGATGGGAAGTTGCTCAAAGTGAGAATGTGGAAAAAAGAGATAAAGTAAGGAAATCTTAGCATTTATTCTTTCTAGTGACTGCCATCACCAAGTCTCACCTGTAATAATAGCTAACTTTAGATGTTGGTTACTATGCAAAGAATTTTTCCTGGTTTGCCTTATTTAACCTTCAAAACAATCCTCTGAGGCAAGCGATAAGCAATTTTGCCAAATTACACAAGTCTTCAGTGGCAGGACCAGGACTGGGACACAGGCCTTACATTGCGGAGTCAGTGTTCCCAACCACTGTGCTCTCTTAACTTTAGGCCCACTATGTATCTACGTGAATGAACGAGGGAATGAATGAGGCCTTAGGAATACATGACTCCTCCCTGCCATTTTTCTTTCTAACTACTGAGGGAACAGCTGTACCTACCGCCTTGTAGAAGTGTCTGCCTAATGACTTATTTTTCTCACACCTACCATACTGCTGCTCTGTATTAATGACTGAGGCTTGTACCCTCATTTTATTTGCAGAAACATGGAGTTCATGTGCTACACAGTGTTCCAACCAATTTAAATTTTTGTTGTCAAATATAAGTACTGAATAAGGTAAGCACACGTGGCCTTTCTGAGCCCAATACATTTGGTCCAAAGGGAAAAAAAGATAAATCTAGATACGAATGGTGAAACGCATTCCAATAAAAAAATTCTACCCCCCGGTATTTTAATAATGGGGTTTGCCTTGGGAGAGTTTATCTCTGTGCATGAAACGGGGCAGATTTCCCAGCTCTCTGTTCTTGTTCTGGCTTCTTCTCCAGGCTGTAAAGACCGGCAGTAGGGGGGTGGCCTCTCTGCGGTGGCACTTTCTCCACCACCGTGATCCCCTCCCCATCTGTCGTCACTCTAATCTCGAAGATCCAAAATTAAAGGAGCTCCTCTGCTAAAACACAGATATTTTTTCCAAGACTGCTAGATGTATTCTGATTTCTCAACAGGCTACTACTTTATTTTTCGGCTTATGATAGTCAAGGGAAAATTTCAGAAGTGGAAAAAGCTGTTGATTATAATTAAAATGTATAACCAGGAACAATTTCTGCCATTTGAAGTTGCTATATATACCTGATAATAACCAATAGTAACTATCAATACTACCTTTTCTCTTGCATTTATTTCCTCTCCACATTCCTCTTCAGACTCATCAGGTGTTGCTGTGGGCTCTAGAGCCTGCTGTAGCATCTGCTCCAGCTCTTTTAGTAACACTTCTGTTTCAGAGACAACTAAAGAAACATCATTAATAGAGTAAAAAATGCTACATCTTCATTAATTCAATCTAGTTCATAATCTTAATTACCCCAAAAGAGAAAACCTTTTAAATGTTACAAGATAAAAAAATAAATATTTTGTATGATTTTCACATATGGCCTCTGTTCGATGCAAAATTATTATGGATTTCCAGGTGAATATTTTACAATTAAACCGTAAAAAATGTCGGTGACATTCTTGCCATGTGTAGACCATAAAGTATTCCCCGAAACAAAAAAAGCACACTAGAATTTTTTTTTAAATCAGGAGCCAAAGGCACCAGACTATATTATTTATAAACCAAGGATCGACAAATTTTTCTCTGTGAAAGGCAAGACAGGTTTTGTGGGCCAGATGGCCTCCGATACAACTACTTAATTCTGCTGTTGTAGTGGAAACCGCAGATATGTACATAAACAAATGAGAGGGGCTATGTTCTAATAAAACTGTATTTACAAAAACAGGCAGTGTCTGGTAGGACTGTGGGCCACAGTTTGCTAATCCCTGCAATAAACCATTAAAACTACTGTTTAAAGGGGGAAGCCATGTTCGTAAGTAGCTAGGCTAGACACAGGCTAGCCTTTTCCTAATCCAAGTATTGAGACATCTTAATTGCCTGATATTTAAAAAAAAAACACAAAAATTTTATGTGTGTTTGCTACTGTGACAATACATATACATAAGTAAGCAAAAATGTGGTAATTCACTGAAGTTGTTGAGATAAAATAATACCCCACCAAAGAAATAACTTTATAGTCTCAAATACTGATTAACAATATGCAACTAAATTCTTTACTTAAATCAAACAAACATTTTCATTTGATATAGAGTTTTGTTGAAGTAAAGATCAAGGAAAGGAAGCCACATGAGTTCTGCCATCCTACACAACAGACAGATGGAGCGTCTGAGAAGTCTTTCCAAAGCAACATGATTCAAAGAGAAAGACTATGAATACACATCCCATCACCTTCCAGCCTGGATACAAAAATCTGACATACTACCTCCTATTATCCACTGTTCGTTGGCAGGTAAACAAAAATCACACTAGGTAGAGCAGTTGAAAGTTCATGGAACATGAAAATAGACCAAGCAGGACACATACTTTAGAGCAAAAATATTATCACTGAACACAGAAGCAAGGTGTTCTCAGCAGTAACATTAATTTTTAACCTAATTGTTGAACATATTTAAAATTTTTATGATTAATAACACTTGGAAGAATGCATATGATATATACACCTATACACACACAGACACACACAGACAGGAATCCTTGTAAACTAAGCATGTTATAAGTAAAAAACAGATTATTAATATACAAAGTTATGCATTTTTTCCTCTCCTGCAGTTCAAATGAATTCATATTTTATTATCATCTTTGTTTATAATTTTCTCTTACCTATTATTCATAAGAAGGAAATATAAAAATTCTGCTAAAACATTGTTTATTAACTAATAGTGCCAAATAAAGTCATGGGAGGTTATTAAATAGAAAGTTTTCCTTTTTTGGTTATCCCAACAGTACTAGATAAATGATTTTTAGTTGACATTTTTCACATTACGGTTTTGTCTACAAAAATAATTCTTCTGTTAATATTTATCGCCTGCCCCAAACAATGTTATATTCAATCAACAATCACATACTGTGTGCCTACTAGGGGCCAGAGATTCAAGAGAAGAGGCAAAGATCAATGAGCCTTCCTGGCCCTCATCTCTTCCCGGCCAATCTTACATATTTTCTATGGTAACTTTCAAAACAGTTTGGAAGTAGCTTTTTGATAAGCCATTCCACACTTTAGAACCAATTCCTATGTGCAAAAACAAAAAAAACACTACGACCATGCCACCCTGAACAAGCCCGATCCCATCTGATCTCAGAAGCTAAGCAGGGTTGGGCCTGGTTAGTACTTGGATGGGAGACCACCTAGGAAGACTAGGTGCTGTAGGTGTAAAATATAAAAAGTAAGGGATTGTAAACTGACAAGGTCCTTGCCATCTGTGAGGTCAACCAAGGATTGCCTCGCAAAAAAAAAAAAAAAAAAAAAGGGGGTCAAAAACAAGAAAACAAAAACTGTAATTGACACGTTAGTTGTATCCTCCATGTAGATCTGTGCTCTATGGTAATTGCTAAAGCCTAAGAACAGAGAGTATGAACTATTACTTTCTAGAACAATGGTATTCAAAATTCGATAGGAATAAGAATCGCCTGGCAAGTTTATCAAAAAATATAAATGCAACTCTACATTTACTGAATCAGGATTTTCTAGAGGAATGTATATTTTTGTTGAGTAGTTTTTTGAATGAAATTAACCTCTCTTTATGAGAGACTTCTTACTTAGTAACCTGTTATTTAACAGACAACTACTTATGGCTATCTTCACACTGATTCTCCAGTCCCCCTCACTGTTGTTGTGTTTTCCTACTTTACATTCTGAGTCTATGGATATTGATACTGACATTTAATGCACGGTTGAAAAGATGGATTTTGAGCTATGCTATAAAGGAAAAATGGCACACAAACATCTTTATATTTCTAAAGCTACACTAAAATACAATCAATTTGTGATAATGAATGTCATTGTTGAATGGCATTGTAGGCTCTCTGTTTTCAAGTGATCTGGAAAAATATGTACACTGCTTTTTGATCAAAGGGTAGACAAAGTAATGGATGACTTCATAAATCAACCAGAGTTCATAAACACCAACTTGACTGATGTCAAATTCTGCTTCCAGAGCAATGAGAGTTTTGATTTTCTGAAAAGGTATTTCTATATTATAAGTTGATAAGAGTTCAAAAATAATTCTCAAAAAAATAGCAGTTATGTAATCTACAAACTAGGTTATCAAAATTGGTCAATGATATCTTCTGAAAATAGAGACAGAATGAATGCCTTTGTTGATTGCATGACCAATCATCTTCTATCAATACTGATTATCCTGCAGTTTCCCTGACTTCTCTGAATTCGTTGTTGAGAGTAAAGTGGTAGTATTACAGCTGTTCCATCACTCAGAGGAAAAAAAAAATCTCATACTAAAGTACATATCTCGCTTTTAAAAATGAATTTTTGTAAATAAATCAGTGTGTTGTTTTTCCAAAATTCCTGATAAAAGCATTTAAAGCATTCAAATGTATATTTATGGAGTTTTTCTTAAATTTTACTATTCTATTAAATGTTTAAAGAAGCTATTTCCTCCCTTATATAAAGAGGCTGCTGGTTGGGTTATCCCAAAGCTAACACTGAAAGACATTATTTTAGGTAAATTTGCAGGGCCTTTTCAATGTCGAAATTTTGAAGACATTCTTATAGAGGGGGAAGAGGAAGAGGAAAAGGGACTTGGTTCTGTTTTGTTTTTAGGTAACCACTAACACTCCTCTGTGTGCTTACAATTTAAATGTAGAGATGAATTAAATATAGACTGAAACATAATGAAGAAGAGAGCTCCATTCCTGAAGACACGAACAGATACAGTAGGCACAGGGCTTTGTAGGAAAGGGGTATGAAGGCCAACCACAGCTTTCACTCTAGAGGTGAAAGGTAACTCCAGACCAAGAAGTAGGTGGGCAAAGTTCATCTTGAGTAGTGAGACGTCACCTTTCTCCCTGCCACCCCTTCTATCTCTCAGACCCAGGCACCAAAGACCTTCATGCTCCCTCTACGGCTCAGGCCATGATCCAGACCTTTCTTATATTAATCATTTTCTTCCATGTGTACATGTTCCAGGAGGTTGATGAACACATTCTTTGCTAATTTAATAATGAATGATAATAGATTATTAGTTTTTCTTGGGTTACATATCAACTTTTTATTTAATAAAACTTTTATAGACTGTCCACTCCCCAAAAAGAAATCTGCTATTTACCAACAGAAAATAGTGATACAATAAAACAAATGACAAAAACTCTTGGACACTAAGAGAAACCAAAATCAATTCATTAAAGGGGATACTAAGGACAATAATTACATTTAAAAAACCGTTTAGACTAGTGTTGTACAAAAACCCATAAATTTAGCTTTAAGCTTCCTGGTACTCAAAACAACTAAAGAAATAGCTGCACACTTTGATTAATTTAAGAAGCTATGTGATTTTAGAAAAGTCATGTAATCGCTTAAGTGCCTTAGTTTACCCCTTGATAAAATGGGAGATATATCTACTTTATCTACCTCATACAGATCTTGTGAAGGTTAAATAAACTAAAAAATATATGAAATACTTAAAGCAGTGAGGACACAGTAATTTTTATAGGTATTGGTTATTATCATTATTATTTCTATTACTTTTCATTATCATAATTGGATTTTATTATCCCTAAATACTGGGAAAAATGAATTATAGAAACAATACAAATATAATACATGATATTCCTGGTAGCAGTTTTCCAAAAATGAAGGCATGTTCCATAAATAGTTATTTCTTAGATTAAATCTTTATATAGCTATGGGCAGATAGTTTAAATTATTTAATGATTCCTCAAATTTTTCTATTAATTTCCAGAAATGGTCTTCTCCCTATTGGATAAGCAGGCTTCCACTGCATCTCTTTATTACAGAGGAGGAAACTGACATTTGGAAAGTAAAGCAGCTGCACTTAATTAGCTCTCCTCCTGATCTCTAAGGTGGGATAGGGGGGAGTGGGGAGAGATAGACAGAGATAGATAGAGATAGAGATAGAGATAGAGATAGAGATAGAGATAGAGATAGATAGAGGTAGAGATAGAGATGAGAGGTGCGTGTGTGTGTGTGTGTGTGTGTGTGTGTGTGAGAGAGAGAGAGAGATAGAGAGAGAGAGAGAGAGAGAGAGAGAGAGAGAGAGAGAGAGAGAGAGAGAGAGAAAAGCAATCAGTAGAAAATAAACTTACGAAGAAACAGCAAATCTGGGGCAGTAGATTAACAGGAGACTTTAGCACTGGAAATGTAGAGAAAGAAAGTCCAAACAGTAGGGCTTTCAGAGATTCAAGAAGATGTTATAATTTTCCTCTATTTCTTGATCTAGAGCTGATCCTACCTTCAAAAGAAATGAGATACCAGAGGACTGGATCTAGGAATCCACAGAAATATGAGTCAGAGGTGAAATATTTGACAAAGAACCATTCTTTCAGGAAATAGTCAGCTCTTGCAAAGCATAGTGGACTTGATGTTTCTGCTCTTTAGGTGTTCAAACTGGGATAGAGTAGCAAAACACAGATTAGGTTAACTATCTGAACAATTAACGATTGAGACTTTTAGAGCCATAGAGAGTGCAAGACTCCTGAAAAGGCTTCCCTTTACATGGATAACTATTGAGATGTAGTCGACTGCTCATTTACATGGAAGAGTCATTTCCAGTCAGTGGACGCCTGGTTGCGATGGGTCTCTTCCGCAGTATCCCTTGTGAGTTAGAGGGGAGAAGGATCACAGCATTGTAGCCCTCAGCTGCAGTGCCAGAGTCTCCTAGGGGAAACTTAGTCTAGGGATAAGTTGACTTTTGCTTTTTTACAGGAATATTTAAACTGATCTTGTAAGGCAAAGGGACTAAAGAGCCAAGAATAGGCACTTTAATTAGCAGGAAAGCAGCAGCAAAATAAGTTTAAGAAGGGGTAGAATCAAAAGAATTTTGTAGTGATTTAGGAGAGGAACAAAAGGATTAAAAAATAGCTACTCCATTCTTCTTCTGTTCTTTTTATTAATGAGACTAGAAATAAATGGCTATTTAGCCAATTGAAACACAGTGCCATAGGATCTGGGGGTGGCTACAAGGGAGAGCAAGTATGGCACGAATAACTCCTTGGGGCTTAACGTGCTTTAAAACCTTTTTGCATGGCTGCCAAAGTTCCATCCTGCAAATAAGCATTTGCCTGCTTTTCAAGACTAAGGAAAATGTAGAAAGAGTAAAGCGCTTTTGAAAACTAAAACTTTCTCCCTGCATTCCACATTCACCCTACTGTGTTCTAATACCAATGGCAATTAATTCAGCTGGAAGCCCCAGGCTGCTGCTTTTCTTCCTTCTCTCTCTTTGGCACCCCTAGGACCCCAATAAATTTGGAATGGAGAGGTCTGGATTGAAATGCACTGATGCTGGTATTTCTTCCCACAACTGCTGGTGCCTTTATTTTTTAAAAAAACTTCAATACATGACAAAGCCAGAGAAAATTTAATTCAAAGAAACAGAAACCTAAAGACAACTGAAAACTTCTAGTATGTAAATCTATACCAAAAATGACCCACTAATGTTTCTCAGATACATACATACATATATGTGTGTGTGTGTGTGTATAACATTTATATAACATATATAACATATATATATAACATTTATATATATATATATATAACATATATATATATATATATAACATTTTTTTCCTTCAAAGGACTAAAACTATATTTGGTAGAATTAAATATAGGTAAAAGAACTAAAAACAGGACAAGCCTCCACATACCCATGTTTTCCTTTGATAAGGCATCATCTGAACAAACATTTTCAAAAGAGTATTTTAAAATAGCTTTCCTAGAAAAAGAATTTGACACATTTAGTTTCAAAAGGTCAATGATGTATATTTAAATGAACATCCATGTATATGCATTGGTAATTGTAAATTATGAATATTTTTCTTTATCTTGAAGTACTTTTTCTTGGTTGTTTTATACTGTAAGGCAGTATGATACCGTGAAAAATCAAAGGGAAA